>JAEQBH010001929.1:0-292537 GCA_016808115.1 Tetrastigma voinierianum | reverse complement strand
CTTTGAATCCTCTTTTCAAATCTCGAAACATTTTAAGTTTATGAATTGAAAATAACATTGTTAAATCAATATAAGTGTAAGTGTAGCCAAATAAATTGAATAAATTAATTTGAATTGTAACCTATTCAATGTACCTGTTTCCAAAATCACCAGAGTCTAATGGTAAGTAGAAGATATGTGCAATACTTTATGTTTTAAGCTTGGGTAACTGAGTCGCTCTGCTCAGATCCTGTTGATATCTTGGATTCAATATGTGCTACAAAAGTGATTTAGAATTGGTATGTGATAAAGGAAGATAATAAATGTGATTGTAATTATCAGCAATTACTTCTTTGCATGATGATGTTTGAGGTTTCTATCCTAACAATCTTTTGTGATGAATATTTTATTGATCTTTGGCATTGAGTTGATGTAAATTTGTTTCATTGCGAATCAACTCATACACAAATGGCATTGTTAGGCGACTTCAAAATCAATATTAAAGATATAGTGCCTCATAGATTGACACTAGCTTAAGACCTTCTCTCCCAATATGTGTGATCAAACACAGTACTTGACCTCATAATCGATGGTCGATCAACTAAGCTTGAGAAGCCCATTCATTATTAATAAGATCTTCTTCAAATCATCCTCTTTTTAGAAGACTTTCTAGGGCGATGTAATTTATGCAAATCTTATTACCTTGAATGCTAATATCTCCACCCACAGACCTTTCTCATTTTCACTTAGTAACAACCATGATTGTAGATGAGATTGAAATGATTTTGATGGTAACAATCAATTCCAAAGCGATTGCTCTTTACCAATGTCTTCAAACATCAAGTCAAGCGTTGTGTTAGCATGGGTCAATATAGGTAACACTTCATTGCTTAACTTCCATGCCTTCACAAATGATCCATTGTGCGTGACGTTTGCCTGACATTTGCTTCTACCCAACTTCCTTGATCCGTCCTTCAACAAACCATAAATGTATTTGATATAACACTCTTATCGGATACATCAACGAACGAGAATATTAACCTGCTTATTGAAGATATATCATGAAATTAATGATGCTTAATTTCATGGAGATTCGAATCCATCCATCACACATAATTATGCCATAAGTCTTCCATTTCTCCCTTTGGATATTCCATGAAATCTTTCATGTCTTTATACTCTATATCAAGTATTTGTTGTTGATTTCGTATGGGGTAGTGTCTCTGTTCAGCCTTACCAAGTAGAATTAATGGAATTAATTATATGGTTTCAATTATAATATAAAGAATAATTTTATTAGAAGCTGGCCGGTTGTCATACTAGTTTGTTTTGCACAGCAATCATGTTCTTGAAGTGGTGAGAGTATGTTTTGTGAGCGTAACACTCATATATGAAAATTTCTTTGATTGAGTCGATCCATCGTTTTTGATTGCACCACCTTTGAAAAAGATTTTTAATGTTCTTTGTCTCTTGTGCAAGAAAAATTTGTATAATGATGGAACAAGAGGTGGTGATCACGTGTCTACACTTGAGATCTTTGCATGCGGCTTATTGGATCGATTGGATGTGATTGTGAAGGCTCACATGTTGCAATATTTCAATTAGAAATAAGTAATTACGTTTAGAAGGCTATAAAAACTAATTTAAGTTAAAGATTCACTCACATTTTCTTTTGCTCTCGTAAATCCTTCTTCTTGTCGGTTCCATTCTAACTTTGATGCGCCGAGCAAAATGCTCCAAAGTCGGATATCTCATCAAGGGTCATGTCACTTGGATACATGTTACATCCTCCTCCTCGTCCTCCTCCTCCTCATCATCATCAATGTGATGTCTATCCATCCCCATTTGTGCCTCGTAGTTCGTAGCAATTTCTTCTAGATCTCTGCTTTCTTCGCTGCTTTATTTTTACGGGTCTAAAGTTGCCTCGTTTCTTGTTCACTTAGACACATTTGGACACTTTTGTATTAGTGGGATCCGTGTGATAGAGTGAATTTAAGCGATCCCACCTCTTTATCACTAAACCGATAATTACATTAGCATATTTATTCTCCATGTGTACAATATTTCAATAGATCAAAACCTCAATATTACTTCTATCCATCCTATTAAATTGGACTTACTATAAACTATATTATTATACAATTCAAAAAATGAATTTATTTTCATATAAAACTACAGATTTATAATATGCATACACAATATTAACTAATATATAACTTAATTTAAATATTAACTAACATGAAGGTTAATTAATTTATTAATATATTATTACTAAATTAAACTAATCTAAATATGAAAACTTCGTATAAAACTATAAATTTATAATATACACACAATATTAACTATTATATAATTTCATTTCAAATATCCAATTAACATGAAAAGTTAATTAATTTATATGTATTACTAAATTAACTAATTGGTTTTGTATATGAGTATCATATAAACTATCAAATTAAACTAATATATAGTTATTTTAAAGAAGACATCACTATAATTAAATATATAATTTAATACCAAAACTATATTATTAAATTATAATACTATATAAAGTAATATATTTCTATTTTATTAAATTTATAGTCTAATATGAAATTATAAAATAAAACTTCTACTATAGATTATTTAAAAGAAAACGTTACTATTAATTTTATTATACTTTATGAAACTATAGTATTATTTATTTAATAATGTATATATATATTTATTACCTTAAACTAATATAAAATTTATATTGTTATATAATCTAATATGAAATTATAAATAAAACTAATATATAGTTATTTTATGAATACATTACTATTAACTTTATTATACATTATAAAACTATGAGTATTATTTAATAATATACTATATATGACGTGAAAGCTTAAACTAATATAAAATTCTATTGTTAAATTTATAATCTAATATGAAGTATAAATAAAACTAGATAGTTGATGGGGTTTTGAAATAATAGATGCATGAGCCTAAAATGTAAGCCAACAGAGGATAAAAATGGAGCTGATACTAGCAATAGGTCTTTGATTACATCCCCAAATAGGCCCAAGCAAGGCCCAATTCACCCTTTAAAAGTAGCTGCAAGGAATCCACATATTAAGGGAAAACCTCAATACTCCTGTGGAAGTAAGATATTTCCCAATTATTACCGTGTTATCCGCTATTAATCGGTTTACGATAAGGAAAAAATCTCCTACTGTGAGTGGGAAATGTTGTATGTAATCTGTCAATGAAACATACTATTCGAGTGTCATCATCAAATGGAAAAGTAATCAATTATCCCTTATTAATCGGTTAACAACTTGGAAAGAAAAAAATCTCTGAATGGGAGAAGAATATCTATCATCATCAATTAGGAAAGTAAATCAGTATCCTTATTAATCGGTTTACGATAAGGAAAATCTCCAACTTGATGGAAGAATATCGTATCGTATCCTCCAATAAGGAAAGATGCTATTCAATGTCATCATCTAACTAGGAAAGTTATCTGATCATCCATTATAAATGCGGGTCACGTATTGAAAGGTCACATAACATGCCTGAAAAATTCATTCCTTAGCGGTTTATTTCTTTACAAAAAGAGCCAGGCTAGGCATCGGAGACGGGCGAGCCCACCTTTGCTGATCCTTTGTTTCTTATTTTTGTGAGAAGCCCCGACATCGATCGTTGGTCATTGACAATTCTGACATGCTCATCCTGGATTTAGGTTGAAAAAGCATCGTAATAGACATTTAGAAGACGTACTATTAAATTTATTATACATTATAAAACTATAATATTATTTAATAATAATATATTATATATGACATTACCTTAAACTAATATAAAAATTATATTATTAAATTTATAATCTTATATGAAATTATAAAATAAAACTAATATTTAAAGAAAGAACATACTATTAAAATTTATTATACTATAAACTAGTATTATTTAATAATATACTATATGTAAATTACCTTAAACTAATATAAAACTATATTATTAAATTTATAATCTAATATAAAACTATAATTTAAATAAGACATTACTATTAACTATTAAGTACACAAAACATAAATACAATAATGACAATTTAAAAACAAATTATAAATACATACCTTAATTAACCTTGTTGAAACTTGAAACTTTGAACCTTCTTTTAATTCACTTTTTTGAGATATATCTGAAAAAATTGAGTGAAATGAAATTGGATATAGTAGAGAGAATTTGTGATAAAATATAATGATTTTAGAGGTATTTATAGATTTTTTTTGGGTCAAACAAGCCATTGGATGGTCAAAATATCTTTGTTATTTAATTATAACTGTTGGATTTAATTTTGATGAAAATTTGACCATTATGTATTCTTTAAATAAGTGATAATCAATCCATAGCTGTTTTGGATCAGTGGTTCAAATGCGCGTTGGATAAAAATATGACCATGATGTTTCAAAAGTCGGGTGAAATCCCAGGCCGTAGAATCAATGATTAAATATGGCCTTGGATTAGTCAAACAGCGTTGGAAAGGCTTGAAAATGCGGAGTGAAGCTCCGGGTGTTAGTCGTTTGCGGGATGATCTCAGCGTCAGTCGATCAAACAATTCAACATGACTGCCGATACATCAGGCTATCGGCGATATTTTGCATCAAAAAATCACATGCGGCGTGTGTCGTCGATCAAAACTTTTCGTTGATATCGGTCAATACCGTCTCTGGTGATCTCTCGGTCTCCAATACGATATATCGGTGATATAGTTGATATTGCTTTGATTTTTATTTTCCTCAAACAATTATCGATTGTTGATATATTATATCCCTTACTAATATCGATATATCAAATATTTAAACCTAGTTTACCATAAGTTCTAGTCTTGGAACTGGTATAAGTTCTAAGTGTTTTGTATACTCGTTATGGTGGAGATATGGTTCGATTTAGAAGAATGTGGTATTTATTAGACAAAATCTGAAATCTTGCTAAAGATTCTGAAGATTCCCCGCTCGAGAAGAAAGTTGAAGTGTTCTTGTGGAAGATGTAACAATTATTTGATGCCCTCAATGAAGTCAGTGGTGGGCGGCGAGTCCTCCTCGTGGGCCCCACCTGGGTAGTACAAAAGGTGAAAGTCTAAAAGGCGGGGCTGCTCTTTGATCGAAATGAGAGCGACAGCCTGTTTTCTCATGACATTATATCGCCAAAGTGGCGTCGGAGACGAGGGCTCAGCAATTGGTGTGCACGCTTTGCTCTGAGGCGGTTCCTTAACATTATGATAGATTTGAGAATGTGAGAAAAAGTGGTAGAAGAGAAGATTATGAGAAAGAGTAAGGGTTCTTTATCGGGTTTAATACAAGATTTATAGTGTAGCTATCTTTGGATATTGGTAAATGTTAGGCCATTTTTCGGCTTAGGCTAAAAGCTTGATGGTTTGCAAAAAAATATTGAAAATTAAAGCGACACAAACTACTTAACCTGCGGGTCTCAAGTAATAAAAGTGGTTTTTAGTATGAACCGATTATCATTTCCCTGAGTATGGTTTATGGGATTAATTACCGACTACTATTAATTCACTATATGAGCCTCTAAATGAGTTGATAGTGAAGTACCAAACTAATAAAAAATAAAAACTCAACAAAAACAACTAATGTCCTGAGAATACGAGCAGTAACTAAGATCTTGGAAAAAGAGACTTTTAGGGAATTAGAAAGTTGAATACTACTCATGATGGTTCATGTCACCCTTCTTTTAAAGCCAGGAATTGGTTGATTTATGACTCAATTGATCCTGAATTAGTACAAGGATCCGCTCTCGTGTTCCCCCATGTGTTTTCGTGTTATATTTCTATTCCGATTCGTCCTTTAGGTCACTGTCTGATACTTTTCTTCCCCATTTTTCTAAGGCACTTTATAGTCCTTTCACGTTCTTGCAACGGGGCTGACCAGTTGAGCTTGGATTGGTCATTATTCGTTCTTGCAATCATACTTAGCTTGTACTTAATGTCCTCTCATAGTAAATCCACCTGGTACTAGACTTTTAATTCACTTTAGGTCTTCTTCGGTTATTTAGCATTCAGTGATCATTAATCCTCACCTTAAGAAAATTAGAACTGAATTTAAGCTTAGTTCCCACGTGCTAGAAGACCCTTGTAAGGATTGAAGATCCAATTCTCTGAGTTTAATCAATTAAAACCATAATCATCCATAGATCTAGCACTAAATACAACAAAACAATGCTCTCCCCAATAATCAATCAAAGATTAGACAAACGCTTCTTTTACATTTGATAATCAACCTATAGATGTTTAGCTAACATTTCAACTATAAAGATCCACAAATCCATATCTAAAATAACATGAAGTTCTGAAATTAGAGAAGAAGGAATGAAATACTCTTTTTAAACATGGCTATAAATGAATATTCTAAATCAACTCAATTTGAAATACTTGATCTACAATGTTGTATTTCTTGATCTTCTTCTGAAAAAATTCTCACAAAAACAAAACTAGATCTACTAAAAGCTGGAAGCCAAACCTAAAATGGAACAAACTCTCAAGAGAAAGGAACCTAAAGAGCCTCTCTCCATGAATGTTCGAACAAATCAAAAGGAAAATATCGAATATATACACCTCAAAAAACTGGGCCCAAATGGAAAACAAGATGGATGTGTGCTTGCGGTCGTAGTGTAAAGTGGACTATGGTATAGCCTCTTAGAGAACAGTTAAACAAGGTTTGCGGTCGCGACCTTAACAAGAGCTTGTCCACACAGGTGGTCTTTTTGCTGCATAGTTTTACTTTGGCTATTTGTGGTACATAACTTTATATTTATTTGCGATGCCTTGTTGTAACTATTTAAGGTCTCGACAGAGACTCATGACCTATCTCATTTCTCACTTGGATTGCTTGTTTCGTCTGAATTTTCTTCATTTAAAACCACATTTAGGGGTTAGATATAAAAAAACTAATTGGAGTGTAGTTAGCATCAAAATCATGAATTATGCTATATTTTACAGCAGTAACACTAACCACAGGTACACCTAACGATGAAACACTTGGTTATTCCGTGTTTGTATTTTCTCTTATGATCTTGGTTTTTCTTGTGGTGGCTGATGAGAATCTATGTAATTATACAGGTTATTATATAGTATTCGATTTATATCTTTGTTGGCTTGTAGTTTTTCTCTACGTGAGGTTTTCCACTTAAATCTTTGTGTCGTTTATTTCTTTGTTCTTATTATTAATTTGTTAAGGTTGATCTTGAGGTTTTCTAACAGCTTGCTAATTGGTAAAAAGTACAAAATCATATGAAATAGTAAAAAAAAAAAAATACAAGGCATAGATGTGATTTGTAGTATAACAAATAAATATGGAATCCAATACCTCTTATTGATTGAATCAAGATATGAGATTAGTTTGAACTACAAGATTTGTGATAAATCTTAATAAATAATTGGTCAACATACATATCATACTTATTAATAATAATAATGTTTTTGTAATATGTAATAATAATAATAATGTTAAAAATAAAATTAATGATTTTGAGATTTTGGGTTTATATACATGTTGAGTCAATCAATCTTACTTTTACAACTTAAAATGGATCGGAAATCATCTTATAAATCTAAAGAAAATCTGAAAAATATTTCACATGATTCACCACCAAAATAAACTCATTCAATTATAATTTTCATTATTTGGGTAATTTTCATTAAATGTCTGATAACTCGTGTTACAAGTTTTATTGTAAAAATTGGGTATTCTTTGTCATCCAACTTGCATAAAGCGATTAACTTCATATTGACTAGTAAAAGTGCATAAAGTCTATTTGCTGCCTTTACTCATTTGGAATCTCATATGGAACATTAGGTTCTGAAATCAAATAATTATTTTTTTTTTCTTTTTGTGTGGAGGGTGTGTTGATTATCACTCTATAATGATGTCTGGTACCAAATTGATATTATTGGTGTTTGCTTTGTATGCAATGGTAGTGAAAAATCTATCATGAGTCTATTTGTTAATTGTGATTTGGAAAGAGTTATTGTAACTCCGCTCCATTATCATATTTCATCGGACCTCATGACAACAGGGACTCACAGTTTTAGTTTAAAAGATGCTAGGTATAAACGACCATAAACACTAAGATATGTCTCGACTTGTGTTCATATGAGCGGAAGCTTTTAGTCTAAGAGAAGCTTTAAGTGACTTAAGGACTTAAAAATGTGAAAATTTAAGTCGAAAGTGGATCGCTCACCTAGTTCAAAACGCTATCATCCTCGAGTTTTGATAATTATGTGTTTTGAAACGAGATTAACGTAATAAGGTTTTGCATTTTAAAGGTCAAGAAACTTTGGTCACTCACTTCATTAGCAAGGCATATGTTTCTTAATATGATTATATTTAGTGGCTAGCTAATGCCCTTTTTTTAATTCTTGGTGTATTATGCGGATCGATAAAAATTTTCCTATTGCTTTAGAAAATATTAATTATCAAGATCACTAATACATTAGCGCTCAAGACTCGGTTCAAGGTGAAAGGGTGAGAAGCGGTTGCAAGAAATACATGTTCTAACATAAAAACATAATACATGCAAACATCACTAGCATATTATCTACCAATATGTAATAAATTACATTTACCCTTCACGATTGCCCTTATTTACAATATTAAAATTCATCTAAGATTAATAAATGTAGACGAATATTTTTAGAATATAAACAATTTGATAAATTAAAACATGATATTCAAATTTTTGTTAGATATAATCCTTTACAAAATATTACTACTTATTTTAATAAACATTATCAATTACTATTACTTAGGTTGTAACATATATTATATATAACCAATTTTAAATTTGGTCGTTTCGTTGCTTACAGCTTCAGGAAATACTCCACCCTCGACAGCAGATGAGAGCCTTCATGACTATGTGGAGGATGGATATACGGATTCGGCCATACGTGATTAGGGCTGGATTTTACGGCATATACAGCTTGGGCCACATCACAATCGATTGGCCACTTATCACCTCTCTCATCAAGAGATGGCGGCCCGAGACACACACGTTTCATGTGCCAGTAGGGGAGATGACGATTACCTTACAGGACGTCGCCATCCTCCTTGACCTTCGTATCCATGGCCCAGCAATCACTGTCACCTGTGTGTTCGATGTGGCGGCGTTGTGCGAGGAGTTGCTCGGTGTCATCCCACCCGTCGATGCTGCTCCGGAGAACCCTTTGTCACTGCGGTGGTTATGTTCCCCGATTATCCACCACGCCACGATCTGATGAGGTCACATTAGGCGTGGTACGCGTGGGTTCATCTTAAGCGTCGGATCCTTCTTGTTTGCGAACAGAAGGGTGTGAATGTTCCCATGTGCTTTCTCCACTACTCTGAGATTTGATGCATACTTGCAACTTATAGTTGGGGTAGTGCTGATCTTAGCACATACGTATCGCGATTATCTTGCAGAGCCGACTTGGATCGTGGCGGAGTGGTATTGCGGTTGTATTGCACTAAATGCAGGTGCTGTGTCTTGGGAATGCATGTTATTGTGTATGGATGAATTGGCCTGATTAGGCCACTATTACTCATAATTGGACCTACTGAGGTCATTAAGCCATGTTGGCAGGTTTTTGTGCATGTTGTATTTTGGGTAGAACTCCTCGTACAAAGGAGACTCTGCCCGATTTTCGTTAAATCATGGGTCCCAAAAAGGGGACACTATTTATATTGTATTTCCTAACGCAATATAAAAACCTCAATTTTTTAGGACCAAATTTCTGTTTATTTTGTATTATTTATGGTCTTGGAGGGCTTCCGTCTCGGTCGACCCAATTTTGGGCGACCACACGCAGATCTAGCACCACCACCCGTTCGTGCCTTACAAGATGCCTATGTTGTTGTCGGGGATGGAGACCTGCACAGTGTCTCACGATGACACCAGCTCAACCTCGGTTGAGCGGAGGTGACGCTAGCTCTTCCATTCGAATTGTAGGTGGAAATTACGCGCTGACATAGGTGCATAACCCATCAAATTATTACTCCTCTATATCGAGATCATTTAGATGCACGGACTTACGTCGGTAATGGTTTATCTCTTTGTCTAGTTCTCTTAATTTCATTCATATTCCCGTAAAATTTATTGACATAAAGTGTTCATGTAGGTCTCGTAGCGACCGTACGTGGGAGGATTGCTGACTTCCATATATGCCTTAAGCGTCGGGGTCAGCGAGACGATGTCACCGGCTCATATGTTTCGATTGTTAGTGGCATCGTCGGGCTTGAGTCTTTTGTGCCGGTTTGGAATGCATCGAGATACCTCGGCTTGCTCTTATGAGCGGCAGTACAGCATCTGATGGATGCTGCGTGGGCGACACCGGCCCGCGATTGGGCGGCGTATCATGCTCACGTACGCCAGCATTATGGGATATGCGGCGGATAAGATCCACTTCACCCTATGGTGGGTTTGATGGACTTCCATGATCCGCCATGTAGTGGTATCGCATCCATTATTACAAGGCGTTTATGACACCACCGCATAGGGATGATATGAAGGGTTCCATACTAGCCCGATAAATGCTCATCTTTTGGTAAGTTAGAGTCATGTGTTTCCTAAATATTTACCTAATATTAATCAATAGATTATGTAATTATAATTCTTTGCTGGTTGCTCGGATCACGCCATGGTGACGCAGCCATTCGCTCTGATTTTGCTGCGCGATAGTTGTGCGACGCCATCATATTGCCCATCGGTGTTACACCAGATCGGAGAAGACCATCGCATCGCCAGGTACACTCGGGAAGCCGACATCCACATGAACCATGATTAGACCTCCGATTGTGATCCAGCGCCCATCACGTATCACGTGATTCGGTGGGGAGGGAGAGAGAGGGAGTTGATCGCGGTCGTGCTCGAGATGGTGGAGTCAGGTCATGGTCAGACAGTGGCGGTCGTACACTTGGCTGAGCTTTGCCTGCCCGATACCCTCTTATACTTACCCTCACGAGATGTTTTATACCCCACACACTTGCATCACCTTCCATACCCTCACATTGACACATCACCTTCCTACCCCACGTACACATCACCTTCCATACTCCCACTTACATGTCTATGCCTTGACCGATGTCGGCAGAGACAGCGTCCACGCCATGATGAATATCACAGTATCGTCACCTTTACCATCCTATACATTACCTTCCATGGATGATACCATCCTTGACCTTTTACCTAAGTGGGGTAGACTTCCAACTAGGCAACCTCGTACTCGACGTGTACATCAACTACTTCATCCATCAGATACCTCAGCTCCATCAGATACCTCGGCTCCATCGGCTCATAAACAATGACTCCACCGACTCGGGTCTCGGACTCCACGGGATCCTGTAGCGTGAAATTTATTTATTTTAGGCGCCGTCTAAGAGAAATATAAAGGCGCCATCTTGTGGGACACATTGATACATATTATTTTTATATATGAAAATTTGTATAAAATATTTTAATATATTTAAATGTTTTGTTCTTATAGATTTAGTATATACAATGTTTTGAAAGATTATGGCGCCATCTGAGGTTTTAGTTTTATACATGTACCGCTTTTTATAAAAATAAATTTAAATTGTAAGTATTATAAAAATTTTCCATTTTTTTACAATGCATGCAATAAAAAATAACAAAATTAGATTTAGGCCTCCTATTTTCCAAACTATTATTAATATGATTTTCAAAAACACAAAAAAGCCTGATTTAACGCTCTCTTTACCCTTTGACAAGCTTGTTTGAATACCTAAAAAACTCAATTTTAGTATTATCTAATTTAATATTTTTGTATATTCTCTAGGTTTTCAAACAAAAACATGTTTATCTTGTTTTTCAAAACAAAAACATTTGGTTTATGCATGGAGGTCGTAATTGAGGTTAATGCAAAATTCCATGTTTGATATTAAAAATGATAATAAAATTAAATGGGTGTCCTTGTGGAAAAAATAAATTGATTCAAAATTTAAAATTAAACTTACAACGAGTTCATTTAATTTTCGAGGCTGTGGATGTCTTGTTGTCAAAAATTTATAATAATTTTATATTAAGTTATTTACAAATAAATATTTTTCTTTGAATAATAATAATGAGTAAACTATATGATTATCATTTCAATATATGTAACAAAAATAACCAATTTTATTATCACTGGCCATTGGTAAAATTCGATAGTCGTCGTTGTGAAACGACGACCTTTAACTAAATTCAATGGTCGTTGTGAGCTGGCTATTGAACTTTAGCAAGGCGTCGTTCTAGCAGCGACAATCTCTCTGATCCATAACACACTAGTTTGATAATTTTTTTTGAAACACATAATAAAATTTGGATTTTTATTCCAAAAACTATTCACGTCCAAAAAAATTTGCCGCTTTAATTTCATATCTAGTATGGTTCAATTTTAATTTGATCCTTTAAACATCATTATGTAAAGTAGATTGATTAAATTATGCTTGGGAAGATGTATGAGGTATATAAATTGAAGTCGAGATATGAATGTGATGGAACACATTTAAAATGATTGAAATCAATAATTTTGGTCAACATCACAATGGATGTTGGATGCAATGTTTAGTTTGCATGTTTGTGTGAGAGTAAACCTTTTTATTTATTTTTTTATTTTTATCTTTTCGCTTTTTCAATTTTGGTCTATAATCTTTATGGCGTATTTTTAGCGTGTGAGCGTGTAGTGAAACACCTAAGGACATATTACAACATTTTGGACTTCAACAAGGAAATGGCCTAACCTAATGGGCTTGGCTCATTTGGATCGGGCTAACCCATTTCACATCTAAATGAACAAGTCTTTACTTGATTTTTTTAACTTCGGTGGACGGGTTGTTAAACAAAAAAGATAACTCTCAAGCATTACATTAGGCCGAGGCAACATGACTTCGGCCACTAAATGCCGAGACCTTGACCGTTCAACACATCTTCCGGTCAATCCCCCTCGATGCCCACGACATATGGAACAAAAAGCTAAATGAAATGACAAGTGAGGGGGTGATGCGTGCCTTGGCCATTTCTAGTGAATATGGTATATATGATTTTTTTTATTGACTGATGGGCTTACTCTTTTTGGCTACCTTTTCTTTTGGTCCTCCTTAATATGTATTAAACTTTGATTGGTTGTATTTTTTTTATTGTGCTTATTACATTGTGTCTTGAAAATGTGAAAAGGGAGATGACTTTGAAGTTGAGGTTCTTGTCCTTTTATGCTTTAGTAGTTGATAGAAGTTTGGGTCACTGGAATCTTGGTCCTATAAAGAGGTTCCATGTGAGGACTAGAGAGGCGGGAGCTTTTAGCTTGCATTTGCTCCAGTGTTAATGCACTAAGAGCTTTTTACTTTGCATTAACTCAACATATTGTGGAACGGTGATTAGAAGGAGTGGCACCTGTATTCTTTTAGAGTTTCCCAACTGCGGGATATATATCGGACATTCGCCTATTCTGTGAAACCACAGAATCAAGATTTTATGAGGGAAGAATAAAGCGGTAAATTTCGGTTAAAAATGAATTTTCTAAATCTCGGATGGCCCAAGCAGTTTCACCATTGAAATCGTCTCATGACTAGCTATACGTCAGATTTCGTTGAATTAGAGCATTTGGAATTTCACGTTGTTGAGATATTAGGAGTGAGTACGGGACACTTAGCGGGTGAGGGAGTGGCTCATAGTGCGTACGTGTCAAGCGTATGATGAGATCCAAACAATGAGCTCAAGTGGGGCCATGGGAAGATGTGGCACCATGTGATTGGATGGAAATCAGTAGAAGGATAAATGGTCAGGGGAAATCCAAGTGAGCCAATGATAGGCTGACAAGTGGCATGAGTGGACATCCCACTTGGCCCATCTTAGACCAAACGGTGGGATGGGAAAAAAGGGAAATAGAAAAAAAAAAAGAAAATGGGAGTTGTAGAGAGAGAAGCTCTACCTTCTCTCTAAATTTCCAACAATCAGACAGGCGGTTTCAGGTAGAGCAAGAGGGAAAGTTTATCCTGCACCTAAGACTTGCTCAGAACCCGAAATCGGGGAGTTTTGACAAACTCCAAGAGGTAGGGGTCTTTCTCCTATTTGGTTTAGTCTTTGGCTAAGAGTCATCGAATTGTTGGTGTGTATTTAGGGTCGGAATGACGGTGCATTCGGTCCAGAAGATCTGAAGTGCAAATCTTGGGACCAGGGACTATTTTAGACAGTCTCGAATGATCTGAACTATATTGTTTTGGGCAATTCCAAGATGAATATTCGGACCATTGATTAGCCCATGTGTGCTGTTTGTGTTATTGCTAAAGTTGAATAACATGTTGGTTTGAGAAAATTATGTTAGTATATGCATGCTTGATATATTAACATGAATTGGCATATCAAATAAGCTGTGCATTTCATATGCGAGGACACCATAGAGCGATGGTGTAAGTGCATGGCATGATTTCGGGGTTGACCAGCGGTATTTATCGGAATATGTCCCATGATATATCGAAGGGTTGTCCACAAATTATTGCTCAGTATATCCCTTACTAATACGTGGAGAGTTTATCCCACATAATTAATTATCGGAGTATGTCCATTAATAATATCGGAGGGTTGTCCACACAATTGGTATCGAGTACGTCCACCAATATATATATATATATATATATATATATATATATATATATATATATATATATATATATATATATATATATATATATATATATATATATATATATATATATATATATATATATCGGAGGTTGTCGACAAATAAACAAATATCTTTGTTTTATTAAAAATCTTTCATACATGACAATTAGCATGTGTGAGTGAGTGCCGTGAGGACTCGAGGCGTAAGGACCGAGGGCATGTAGACATTGGTAAGACATACATGATTTACTTGAATGTTTGTTTTAGTTTCCATTGCATGAGCACTTAGGTGGGAGTAATCCATGTAGGGAATTCAACTACGGGCATTACTCCTTACGAGTCATGGGAATAACTATTTCGGTGCTGAAGGTACACTGGGGATGGGACGCATCGAGGCCTTCGCGAAATGGCTAGATTGTGTATTACGTATTTTGTAAAAATGCGGGTGGAAGACCCGAGTCTTTGTAATTGTAATTAAAGAAAATTTGTAACTAAACTCCTTCTTGTATAATAACCATTTAGGTGAGTTTTCGAGTTCCGATAACTAATACTAATAAGGCAATTTTATTGTAGTTTTTGATAAGTGGAATGAAAAGAATAGGTGCGAGGACGAATGGGTGAAACTCTTCCCATTTCTAGTTAAGATCCTGACAACTGTGATGGTGTCCGCAGCTTGGGGAAAAGGTGTGGCGTGTAAACAGGCGCTCCTGTGCACACAATAGGAAGCGTGCGCATGACGGGAAGGGAGCTGCGAGCGTGAAGGACCCAGCGCAAGGGGCGTGTCTAGAAACACATCGCGACAAGCTCGCTTGGGTGCTCTGTCACGAGGGACTCCTTGCCATTAGCCAGGAGAATGGCTCCATATTCATGTCATAACCATGATCCTTGTGTGTCGCTATAAGGTTGATTGTCTTGAGGATCGGCCAGGTGCGACATGAGTGCATGTCTGCCAGCCGATTAGATAAAATCGCAGCGCGCAACGCTCCTGACGATGTCTTGCGAAGCGCGGCATGTGTTCTGAAAGTCACGTCGCGATAAAGGAATTCTCTGTCGGGGCCAGGCTTTCAAGTGTTTTTGTTGCGGCAGAGGAATCCTGTCACGGCGAGACTTGCGGGCTCTCTGTCGTGACAAGATTTTCTGTCGCGGAGCACAATTGGACTGGGATTCGCGACAAAGTTTAGTGTCGCTGACGAGTGTTCAGGGTTGGGTCTGTGGCGCCCGCAACGTGATAGAGTATCAAACGAGAATGTCATCATTTTTTTTTATTACTATAAACTTATAAACTTTAAGCTTGTTCAATCATATAATGTTAAATGTAGCAGTACTATATCCACTTGTGGATTACAAAATATATCTGAAGCTCAGCCACATGAATGTTGAACATTTACAATATTTATTGCTTCATTTGTTTACAAACATAAGGATATTACATATACAAAATAGATCAAAAAGTCTTCAGAAGTAGCTTTTTAACGATGTGTTTACCTTGGGAGACTGTCTGGTGTCTGTCCTCTTACCTCTTACTTAGTACCTACACGGATGAAAACCCATGCTAAAAGCTTTGCAGCTTGAGTGGGAATAACTAGTGGATGACCCTTGTAAGAGTCATCTCACTTTACACATTTACATATACGTATAACATATCATATACTTATGTCATATTCTATACTTGTCATATACACATACTTATATGTTCCCAGCCATATAAATTTACATGTTTATGCATTCTTATACTTTCTTATCATATCATTTTCATTTCGGTCGTTTACATTTTTCTTCTTGTTAACGTCAGCATGTACTTGTCCTTTATTTACATATCATCACATAACAATGTTATGTTTCTCATATCGTAATATCTTTTTATCATTTCGAATCATTTATATCCATCCACTGTCTAATTTAATTTCCATAATCATTACCTGTCTATCAAATATCTAAGAGAAGTGGATAAAGTAAACTATAAAATTTGAAGAGTGTATTCACTATACGAAACGTTGAATTACATAAGGGCGAAGAATGTACTTTGTTATCATTGTGGAGAGCTGATAACCATCTATGGGAACGCAGCCCATTATCATTATGCGAGACAATGACCATCTATAAGAACCCAAAGATTTGTAATGACCCAAACATGTGGCGGTCGGTATGTTGCGGACTTATTTTTTCCTAATAGGCATGTCCCATCTATCTCTCTACCATGTTCTGCGAATGATCCATGTGTATTTATGTTAGTACATATCTCATATTCTAGAATAATTATTATCATCAGGTAATCATATGTGATATTTACAATCATTTATTTGTATATTACATTTTTCATATCTCATTATATGTAACTATGGTTACCATGTATGCTTATGAGCTATTTATGAGTTCATAATATGAAAAACTATGGTTACCATGTATGCTTATGAGCTATTTATGAGTTCATAATATGAAAAACTATGGTTACCAGTAGGGCCTACTATTTTTCATGATTTTTGGACCAAATATGAGTTCCAATTTCATCATACTATATATGGCTGGATTCTTGACTCAATGGGCTTTCTATAGAGTCCAAGAACACCCGAAACGGAGTTCGGACGAAAAAGTTATAATAGTGTCAAAAGTTGGAGAATCCTACATGAGTAACAAATCTAAACAGCTAGCCCTATCCAGCTAGCAACTCTAGAAAAACCTAGATTTTAGTAGGATTATATTCACCTATTGTCCTCCACAGGCATATGGTTAGAATCTTGACTCAATGGGCTCCATAAGTCCCGAAACTAAAATGGAGTTAGACGAAAGTTATGGCCATTCGAAATGGGAGGCCAACAATCGTAATAATGACAGCTTGTGTCCTTTCGGTGTTGCACACCATAGCGTCTTGCTACGCTTTGGATGAATTCCCGAGCCTAAGGGTTCGAATTTGGATATACTGATTTCAAGGAGATATGTTCTCTATAAGTCAATTTACCTAAAATTTGAATCCACTCGGGTCGGATGAGTGGCTGTATTCTGCTTAAAGAAACAAAAACATGGGTTTTGGAGAATTTTGTGGCATCTCCTAAGAACCCCAATATGTCCTTAATATAAATATTCCTCAATTGAGGATTACAATCAACCGACCCAAAATCGAAGATGAACCCAAAACAAAAACTGAATCACACGGAATTCCAAATTCCACTAAATTGAACCCCAGATTTGTAGAGAAATGTTCATACAAAAATCATAGCATCTTTGCTGGTCGTCTGAAATCCACTACAGAATCACGACTAATCTGCTAAAACCCATGCTTCCATACCTTTTGCTCTTCTCTTCCTTCTTCACCCTCTTCTTCTTCTCTTATTTTCTCCTTCTTTGCTCCAAGCATTGAAGCCTAGAATGTCGGACGAATTTGGTCTTTATCCCCTTTGATATTTTAAATTTTCCTTTATTACTTTTAGTCATATACTCTCTTATATTTGCAACCCAATTTTCTTATTTCTATAATGGCATATCCTCTTCTCATATTATGCCTTTCTTATACTTTTTGAAAATTGCTAATATACCCTTGTATCTTGTACAAATTTTTTGGGTTTTGAAATTTTTCTCACTTAATACTGCTGAGTATAATTATGAAAAATTAAATTATACCTACAAGGAAATACCTAAACATGTTGCTATAAAACTATTAGGGCATATTTTGGGAATACTGAAGCGACCAAGTGTGTCCTTAACCTCGGGCGCCATAGCATAACTGATTACCGCGATGCGAATGATAACTAAATCGTCTTCATTCAAAAAAGTTGTTTGTTATCGAACAAAGGCAAACTAGAAGATTTTGAAGGAGCCCGATCTTCATTCGATCATTCCATTTGTTTGATGGTGGCGCTGTACATGAGTTATGGGAGCGAAACAATAAGTGGAACATTTTGTTGTTACGCCAAATGATTCACCAGTATCGGGTTATTGCGCACTTTCAGAGAGAAAGTGTTCATAACCTTGAATAAAGTTGCATAATCATTTATCATATTTGGTTGCCAATTTATTTTAGGTGTTTTTCAATTTATGCACTCCCGGTGAAGTATTTCATATTATCCTTGAACAAAGTTGCATAATCATTTATCATATTTAGTTAAGGTGTTTTGCTCTTTCTATGGTTGTAGATGTGTTGTGGCGTCTTATACTCCCCGGATGCTAAATACATCGTAGCAATTAAGTTGGTTAAAGATGCGTTGGAAGAAAAGTCTTTCAATCTCTGAACGATTGAAAAATAATTTATGACGAAAGACACGACACATGATATTGGTTAGTAGAGTTAATTTTACAAAAATTTTATGAATATGCAATAAATTCTACATGGATATATTAGACTCTCTAATATAGCAGCATTAACCAATGATATCATTCTCATATGATTAGATACCTAAGATTCTGACGATTGGATTCTAGTATTAGGACAAGTTGTCGATGCCCCACACCACATTTTTTTCCTGCGTGCTCGCAGTTTTTATTTACCTTTGTCACATGGTTAAATTATAATTACAAAAATTCAAATTATACCCTCCCCCAAAATACCCTAAATATATTATAAAACTATTAGTGCATATTTTAGGTATTATAAAGTGACCCGAGTGTGTTGCAACCACCCAGGACATGTAGCGCCGCAACGATTGCGGTCTTCTGATAGCGCATGTCTTGTGGCATTGGAAGCACACGACGAACTGAACATTACGATTGTTGTGTATTTATTTGGAGTCCTTTATTAAAGAAGTGCAAAATGACCTCGGGTTTTGGGGTGTCACATTCTTGTTAGTTATTTCCCAAGGGTATGTATCATATATATATATATATATATATGAGACATTCACCTCATTACCATCCTTGTTTTCCAAGTTCATTGTGCGAGATGGATTCGATTTTTCTATAAATATTCTGTTTGTGCTTAGAGTTGACTTGTTTAATAAGAGTGAATTCTTATTATGTCATTGCTCCACACTATGGCTTCTGATTTTGATAGATAGTTGAATTTAAGTTTTGTTTGTAGCTTTACACATTAGATTGGAAATAACATTAAGCTTTATACTTGTACTCCTCCTTAGGTTCCAACTCCTAAAATAGAAAAAATAAATGATTTTGCGGATGGTGATAACTCCGAGTTATGAAACTTAGGAGCATAAGAGTGTAGGAAATGTACTACTCGATGCTTGCTATTTCAATCTCTTCCACCCGACACTTTATTATTCAATTTTATTCCTATATGAATGTTGCCCCGGAAATACTTAACTTTTTTTCTGTAGATTTTATATCTATGAGTGACACCACGAAAAAAGTAAACCTAAGGCAAATTAAGTCTCTTTTCAAGTAAGTATTGTAGAACCAATAAGTGTTTCATGTTTCTTTTAAAACAATTTTAAGATGCTACTTTTGGTAATACAATATTTTGAGCTATTTGATTTATGTTTCAAAATTGTTTATTATTTAAAAAAAACAAGAAAAACAAAAAAAAAACCAAAGCAAGGAAAAACAAATTCAATTCATTTTTAGTCTAAAGACATATCAGATAATACCAAAATGAAGTTTTGTGTTTCCCAGTGTCCCTCAGCGGTTTTGAAAACAAGAATTAAATAAACCCCTTGACCCATTTTGATATTATGGTATTTTAGTATATCTTTGTGTTTTATTGTAGAGTACTTAGGGAATAATGGGTTGAGATTTCTACCTCCCACATTTATAAAGCCCATGTTGGAAGCCCCTTCTTTGATTCGTCAACATAGTAAGCTCTATCATGGAGGCTTTGGCATCGGCCAAGGGTGTGGCAGTAACAGCAGGGGTGGCGATGGTAGAGGGTGGCGACGGGGGACACGGGGATGGTGATTTTATTTCTTGAGATCTGTGTAAATTAAAATTTTATCTGAGAAAACACATGTCTCAAGAAATAAAATCACCATCAAATGGTGTAAAACTCGTTCTCATATGAGAACAAGCTTTTTATAGTTGAACCTTATAATTTTTCCCATTTTTTTGAGTTTGGATTAAATAATCTTTTTTTAATTGCAAAATAATTTTTGAACTATTGCTCAATCTAGTTCATATGGGCCACGTGGCGACAACTGGCAAATCTTTATCATGACATCGATTTTATATTTATTTTTTTTTAGAGTAAATATCGCTATCCTCGACCATGACTTTATCATTTTAAAAAAATAAAAATGTCCTTGATTGAAGATAGATATTATCAGTGTTTAAATTAGTACCAAAACATTTCTTCCTCCATTTCTTCAATTTCTTTGTTGCCAGCTATCTTCCATCCTTCTCTTTATTTCTGATGTTAGAGACTTGGGAAAATCAATGATTTTACTTGTCTCTTCTCTAATTACTCCATTCTACTCCCACGATCGTGCCTTCTACATTGGATTGTTTTTATTGAAAATCCTTACATTCTTTTGCTTTTGTTGGTGTGCTTTGTTATGTGTGATGATAAATCTTTGGGTTTAATTCCCATTTAATCTTGAAATCTATGGATGAAATGATTAAGAAAATGAGTCAAAATGACCTCATTTTTAGACATAGTTATCTCTACGGTTTTAGATTTTGAGAAGCCAAAAATGTTAGGAAAAAGAAAAATAAGCAAATGAAATAATTTTCTTACTCAGTTTGGATAACTATGGAAAATTCAAGGGAAAAAATGTTGGAAAAAATAAATTTATTAGTTCTATTCCATTTTCTTGTTCGTTTGATTCAGTTTTGCACTTGATCATTTGTGTTCTTTAGTTTTTATTTATTTTTAATAATTCGATTTTCTTGTAAAACTAAAGGTTATTATGGTATGCTTGGTTGCAAAATCTTAAGGAAGAGGAAAGAATAAAAATAAGATGTTTTCTCATATTTTAGGTCATCTAAACTTGGAAAAATGTTTGTTTCCAAAATAGTATTTTTTTTTTTTGTTTCAGCATTAAAAATAAAAATTAAATAAAATTAAAATTATTTTTTTTGAAGGATAGTAAATTATTTAGATAATTATATATGTTTAATTTAATCTTTGCCTTACCAAACATTCTCTTGCCAGTGTAAAGGCAATCGGCTATTGAGGTTAAAGAGTATAGGAAGGTTTGTTCATGTTTCAGAAAACCATTTTGTGAGAACAATTTTTGAAAAACACTAAGAACATTATTTTGATGATCTCCCGAAAATTATTGTTCTCAATACATTCTGAATAACATTGATATAAAGACCTATTTCTCAAAGTTGGTGTTCAAATAGGAGATGATGCATTAGATTTTCTACTATAGTATGGTTTTACAAAATGTACTAATTCCACTTAAGTGTCAATACCATTTGGAGTTTTTAATTGATCACATTAGTGTTTTGATATTTCTAATTTTAAGATTTTGAATCATTAGCAATTTTGATCACTACTTGATATGTAAGTACTCATTGTAGTTGTAACCGGTGTTTTCCTCCTCATAACCTAAAAAAAATTAACTAAGCATAATTTTTTTTAAATAAATCTTTATCTTAAAAATTATAATAAAAGTGAAAAGAAACAAGATGATAGAAACAAAACTCATAGGCAAGCAGAAGTGAAGATGCGAAATGGAGAGAAAATAAGCGGTAATGATGCGAGAAAGAACAAGCGAAAAATGACATATTCTTAGAATGCTCACATATCAATTAATGAATACAAAGCACATAGGGCAGGCCCTAACCTAGGTCGAGAAAAGGTATGCAAAAATTTGAATGAAAAAAAAAGTCCATAATAAGCCGGCGTGAGGCTCAAGAGGGCTTCATGGATATATCAATGTATAGGTGTGCGATAAAGTCGGCTGCACCAGTGATGGCCACCCAACCTCTGATCATGATCTCACGCCAAACTTCTTGATTGATCCAGTTGATTAGCTCCGTGAAGCCCGGTTATATCTAGGTCTGTCGTCTAAATTGCTCCTCTCGGGTCAAATCTTTCGAATAACATACGGCCCTTTCACAAGTCGGTCTAAACCTGCCTCTGGGTCGACTGATCAATCCTTATGACTTTGGGTCGGTAACTGTTTAAAACTTCTAGGCTTGACCGCTTTTCGATACCACGAGTCATCTTCACATACGATAGGCACGAACATGATCTACGCCCTCAATCTCTCTAAATCCAAAGGCTAAAATTTGACCATGGCTGGGTCCGCTCGGCCTCGGTGCTCTGATGCTCTAGTGCTACTCCTCAAATATCCATCTCAATCTCAACAAGTAGCACTACCTCCATACCATACACCAAAAGAATACGGTAGCTCAATAAAAGATGCGAAAAGATATACGATAAGCCCAGCGGCCTTGAGAGCTTTAACAAATATAGAAGTCGACCATCTTTCTCGAAAATCCTATGATATTCTTATTCCGGCCTCAAGCGCGGTAGTCTATGGCACGTACGTGAGCGATGCGTGATCTTGAATGCCATACTCTGAATCAGCGTGTCCACCTCCATAAAATGCGCCCTACATCATAAATCATTTCGTGAGGACGTATCGGCAAATAATGCGTCATTGAATTTAGCCACCACGGCATTGTCGATCTAACGCAGGCGACCACCCACTTAGTTGAAATAGTCAATGGCAGCTAAAATGTACTATTAATGCCAGTTGGAAGACAGGCGACTCTTCGATAATATCAATACCCGTGCGAAAATGGCGAGGATGTGGGTGCATACGGCTCGAGGTGTACGATGTATCAGAATCTCTATGCATCGACACTCTAGACATCTTTATCTGGTGGCAACAATTTTATCCATCAAGTCTAAGCCAAAGTAGCCGGTCCTCATGATTTTTCTTGGTTGCTTATATGACCTCCCATGTGTAGACCACAAACTCTACATGAACCTCTATCGTCACTCGATCTGTGAGTCGGTCTGTTTATATGTAATGAGCCACCATCACGATCTCCTATATAGTGCATCCCATGAAGCAACAAATCCCGGCGACCAAATGTCTCGATGCTCTCTATCCTTAGCGAGGCGATAAGGTAAGCCATGAAAGAAACTAATAAATATCATGGTACCCAGAAGCTCGTCTTGATCTATCAATATCTCCCGATCAAGCAGCGATGGTAGTGCGAGCCTAGTCTCGATCCATGATAGATTACGCGCGGTCACTCTCGCGGGAATCGATTACATAAGCCAGGTGGCTAACGCGCTCGGCTCAAAGCGATTCTCGGTTACGGGCGAATGTATACATCTCAAATCATCAAACCTATCAACCAGCAAATCCAAGTAAGCATGGTAGGAGCTGAACTCTCATCTCGAGTCCTCAAATACCTTAAATTAATTTGAATAACCAAGTTGGAATCCCCGTGGATCTCCAAGATCAAGTGCAGTCTCTAGGCATGTAATGTAAGCCTCATACTCAACTATATTATTCTTCAACCGATGATGATCAGAGAATATCAACCGGACAGATCTGGGAATATGATTACCCTGAGGTGATATAAATAGGATACCAATGCCAAACCTCAACTAATTGGTAGTACCATCAAAAGAAATGCAATAGCCCGACCTACGATCTTTAGTCCCGCGGAAACAAAGTTTTGCTCATCAAGAAAATCATCATCAATCGGTCTATCGTCGGATATAGGCAAAGAAGTCAAATGATCTGCAACAACGCTTCCCTTTACTGATTTATGTGTGACATACTGAATATCAAACTCTGTCAGCAGTATTAACCATCTCTCGTGAGCTGGAGTCGAAATGCCTATTAAGCGATGCACTCCAACGGATCAATCCTTGAGACCCAATACCTAGAATGCTCTGTCACATAATGTCTTAGTCTCTAATTATTTGAACCAATGCGAACAAAGTCACTCAATCATAATGTATGCTGCCTCATATTCTAGCATCTATCTTACTCGAATAATAGATATTGTATAACTACTGAATCATTGAAATGCAGAATTTAGCATGCATCTAAGACCATGTCAGCCGTATCCCCCAAACAAAGAACGCCTATTATAGGAAACACTAAAGCCCGGAAGAAGGAGACACTCCTTAATCTTCTCAAAATCACGTTGGCAATCATCCATTTCCAAACTAGAGGTTGGTTCTTCCTTAGAAAGACGGGAAAGATAGGCTCACATATACATGATTTATGATAAGCTTGGTGATATATTATAATGCAGCAGAAAGCCTCTTATCTCTCTCGGTCCTCGGAAGCTGGGCATGTCAAGTATGGCTCGTCTTTTCGGGATTAACCTCTATGCCCCGCTCACTAACAATGTGTCCCAATGATTTCCCGGAGTTACCCAGGTGCACTTCTTGAGGTTCAACTTCGACTTGAAATGTCTTATCCTCTCAAAAAGAACCTCACCCTTAAAGCTCTAAGTGATCTACCTGTCTTGGGACTTCACTGTCATGTAATCCACATACACCGACATCTCGTATCATATCCATAGACAGAATAGTAATAGCTCTCGATCAAGTGGCTCTGCATTCTTGACCCAAATGGCATAACCGCATTGCGATAAGTACCGCACTCATTAATGAAAGAAGTCTCCATATCCTCTAAAGCCATCATAATACGATTATACCTATAGAAAATCCATCCATGAAGGACAACATCGAATGTCTGTAGTGTTGTCAGCTTGACATATCAATGTGGGAGGAAAAATCATCCTTAGGGCTGGCTTTGTTCAGATCACAAAGTCTACACAAACTCTAATCTTGCCATCACTTTCCCCGAACGAGGGGCGACATTAGCCAGCCACTCGGGATACTAAACCAGCGACCGAACCAACACTAAGTTGCTTCTGAAATTTTTCATTAACCTGCAAACTTTATCGAGGGGTGTTGTCTCGCCGATTTCTTCTTGTAGCTAGCATGTGAGTAGAATGGGCAGGTGATCTTTATGTATAGAGAGTCAAGGTATGCATGTCCTCATATGACCATGCAAATACATCTAAGTATGACCTGATCAAGTTAGTCAATCTACTCCTCTCATCAGGAGATAGGGAAGCGCGATCTAATCTCCTTGATGTCTGGTGGCCAAAAATCTATCATTCAGTCTTTACCAGGTAATGGGTGTAACTGCTGTCCTCCTCTTCGAATCCACCTCTAACTGGCCACCTGGTAGGTCTTCATGTCTCCACATCATCAGCATCATATATATGTGTTGTGAGTGTGATGTGGTGTAATCAAGGAAAATCTTTGTGACACATTACAAATACTTTCGAAAATACTCGTATCATTATTACCATAAAAATATCAATCAAAGCGGTGATAAGCACGAACATAGTTTCAAAAAGAAGAGGTGGGTCAATAAGTGAGACACTCCTCAACGGCTTGATATTATGAATAATATCAGTAGCAACAAGTCCATCATCATCATTTATCTCTAGCATAGAAATCCCAAACATATCAAAAACAGACCGAGGCCCAGGTGAGGCTGCATCCAGAATGTGGCCAGTATCGATCATGTCCATTGTATCAGTGTAGGCATCATAAAGTGTTATATCCTTAAAATCAATAGCAAAACTCAAACATGTCAAAGCATAATGGGGCTCATGTGGGGTACGCATCGAGGATCGACCTGCCCGATCATGTCCATCTCGTCTATGTAAAGTATCGGGAAGAGAGTCACTCAGCCGATATCATCCCCCGAATCCATAGATGGAGTCCTTGATGAGGACACCATCGAGAAACACATAGAGAACACACTAGCTCGGCCCGGTGATGGGGTGCAACTATCATGGCATCGGTGCCTCGATGTCCCCAGGAACTAAAACACACATTTGTCCCACGAGGCTGTTGGATACCTTGGATCTGTGTCTCTAAAGCTGATTGGTACTTGTGTGCGGGGTGCATGCTCTGATCCTCTAATAAAGTAGTCAGCCAAATGAAAGGTATATAAGCGAAGGGGATAATTGAATGGAACCCCAGACAGGTGAGCCCTGCTTTGTCGATGTTACACCATGTGGCGATACATCGTCCTTTGTAGAAGTGTAACCTAGCCCATAGGGTATGTCATGATCAACTGTAAAAGTAAACTCAAGTGGCCCCTGCTGTTGACGACCCAACCCCAAGCCAGGCATATAGGACATGCCTCTCATCATACTAAGGACCAAAGTGTTATTGTCTGACCGAAAGACCTCATTCACAGTCTCTTTGTCATCCTCTAAACTAACAACCTGAACCTCATCGAAAGTAAACTCGATCAAATATAGGTCATCCTCACTATGGCTGATATGTAACAAGAGCCCAGAAGAAGTAACAACATCTTTATCAGACTGTATCGTGATAATGTGCCCCTCGTGTATAAACTTCAACTTCTGATGAAGGGAAGATGGTATCAGAACTACCTCATGAATCAAAAGAGGCGGCCAAAGAGCGAGTTAAGGATGAGCGCATCCTCAAAACTTGAAATAATATGGAGTATCTGGTGGCTTTAATCATGACATGTGTGCGGGTGTACTTTACCTTGTCTCGAGTCCATCTGCTTCGTGATGCATTGAAGGCCTAAAATTGTCGGTGAAAATCCAAGTGCGTGACAATAGCTAACGGACCGAGGCGTTCGGGCGAGTGTTGTCGGTAAGACATATGGCACCCGGCGGCTGAACAAGCAACATCGATGAATAGGGTTAAAACGTGTCCCGACCCGCCCGGGTGGTAAATCATCATCGAGAAAACCCGATGCATGTAGCTTTGTTGGTGTCGAAGTGAATAAGCCCCTCGGGGTAGTAGCGTCATCAACTCTAATGCGACTAGAGATTATACGATCACTTTGCATCTCTATGAGTAATGGATAGAGCCAATAGGCTCCGGATGGATATATGAGCTTGTTTAGTGCGAAATTTGTGTAGAATCTCATCATCACTCTCTCGAACATCCTTTCTGGCTGTTTAATGATAATGCAGCCCTATCAAAGCAAGGTGGAGGCTAAACTACCCTCCCTCCATGCAACAAATCTGAACAACCTAGTGAACAGGTCCATACTCCTCCGGGAACATAATGAAGGGTGTCATGGGCGGAACATGTTATGAGTATCTGAATTAAATTAAGTATTTAGGAACCTCATGCGGGATAAGTCCCAAATAGCTAAGGGATGCGCTGGTGTTGGCGGATCGGAGTATGTACACAAGTGTATAACACAATTACCAAAGATTATTATCTAATCCCAAACAACGTAATAAATAAAACTTGTTGACTGGATCGAGGTATGTACACAGAGTGTATAACATCATCACTAAGGACTATATCTAATCCCAGCGACAATACCATAAGACTCGTTAAGACTACATCAATAAGTGCGTAGATCAAAACACTATTCAAATTTGAGACTTATTACAAGGACTATTGTCTAATCCTCGGTAAATAAACCCATTAAACTTCGGTGTGAGTTTTCTTTAAGTATCACTTGATTAAAAGATATTTTTGCAAGAATAAACCATTTTCGTGTGGTTTTGATCAGTATCTTTACCAAGTGCAGATTAGACAAGTAATGTGGATTTAAGTCCGGATATCGATCCCACACGGAGATGCCGAGAATTTTTCAATCAACACCCCAACTACTTAAGCTCCATACTATTTAGACGATAATCGATAATGAATTTTGCTTTAGCTTGAAATGAATGATGTAAAGAAAATGAATAAGCGATAAATGATTTGAATATTGAAATATCAAAATAACAAATTTGGAGTTTAACGATTATCTCTAAAGAAAACATTGAATAATCGGCTATTGTGAAGAATCAATTCCCTACGATCACATCTTTGCATCTTTAGTTTCGAACTACGGATCTTTAAAACTAGTCAAGTTAATATGGTATTATTTGGATCTCTCCATTACCACACGGAGTTCATCATCTCCTGTAAGCTGTTTCTCTCGAACCACAGGGTGAAATAACTACTTTTTAAAACTAGTTTGCTTGTTGCGGGTATTTTCTTTCTGATACTTCCTTACCCACAGCATGAATCTGCGAACTGAGCTCCTTCAAGTAGGTCATTCTTTGAGGATTTGCACTATCACGGTTCCTTACCCTCAAAAAAATTAGAATAGCTTACTCTTTCCTTGATTAGATCCTTGCTAACTGGATCAATTCATGTCGGGTGAGGTGAACTCTCCCCAATGCTGCCAAATTTATAACTCCTCCCAGCTCATTCTGGTTACAGCGAGAAGAGGGATGTATTGATTTAAATATACGGAGCGCATTGGGTCGGCAATATCGAGGTTCAAATACCTTCAATTGTTTCTTACTCTCGGGAATGCCTTCTCTGTCACGGAGGGCCTCTGAAATCATTTGTTTCAACCTCGTTATGGGTCTGAGGGCGAGAAGTGGGATCAATTCCAAGAACCTCAAAACAGCAAGTCGATTTAACATCCCGATTGGCTATTATGAATGAAATCTTGCGAGGAAAAGATTATTACATGATAACGTCAATTCGATAGGCAATTTGGGTTTCTAAGTGCGATTATACCATCTGATGGCTTCTTCGAATCAGAAAACCCTTGTAAATCGGAGCTGAGTGTTAATCCAATTTGTCTGGAATTGAACAACAATTGATAATTTTAAGAAATATACATCTACATTGACTCAATCCTTCTGACTAACGTTGAATCCAAATTAGAGCAGAAATACACACTAATCTAATCTGGAAATAAATGGAAAGAAAAAGCGAAACAAAGAAGAAAAGAAAAGAAAAGAAAAGAAAAAAATAAAAAAATACGAGAGCCTTAAATAACCAAATCTCTCTTTCAAGTCGCCAAAGCGCACTGCATTTAGTGGCGACCGTATTTATAGGGTTACGGTTGGGCCACCCAATTCGATCTGCGGTCTTTTGTGGATTTCCCGATGGGTGGCCCATATTCTTTGTTGATTGCGACCTCAAAGCCCTTGTCGACATCCGATTAGTTTAGCACTTGTTCGCGGCATTGCTCGATGGTCATGATATTCCTTGTTTTCTTACAAGCACCCAGCAATAGCCATGACAAGGAATCAGTAATCGCGACATCAACCTTGTCTCTGCAACCTTTAAATGATGGTTTGATGTCGCTTAACATCAATCTTTTGTCGCGACATCACTCTGCAACTCCACGAGGTTTTGCTTGTTCGTTCTACGTGTCGTGACATCGATCTCTTGTCGTGACATCAACTCATGTCTTATGATCCTTCCGTAGTGATTTGATATCGACATCCGTCTCTTGTCGCGACATCACTTTAGCTGCGACTTTGAATTAGTCGTTCCTAGTGTCGACGCCGATCTCTTTAATGGCGACATACGACGAGTCTGCTGACCTTGAACTTGTGTCTTCTTATGTCAGCGACATGTCGATCTCTTGTCGCGACATCAACTGAATCTCTGGAGGCTTCAACGACGACATTTCACGATCCGACATCAATCCCTTGTCGCGATCACTTTTATGGAGTGCGGCTTTATTGAGCAGAATCTCATCGCGACCTCGATCTTGTCGCGTTTGTCAGTTATGGCCTTGCAGCTTTTGGCGGTTACTTTTGGTGTGTGGCATGGGTCCCTCTGTCAGCGACCTCTGACTTAAATCACATCAGTTTCATCTTTTCAAACTGTCATAAGCGTCGAGTGCTTCTCTTGTCACCACCTCCATCCTTAATACATGACATCGATCTTCGTCGCACGACATCACGTGTTGTCAGCGACATCATTTCTTAAGTCTACGGTTAGTCTTCGATTGCCTACATTGTAATGCCTACTCGCGACACACATCAAGTTTCCTTGAATTTTCGATGTCGCGACACATATTGGACAATGCAAGCCCAAAGCGCAGCATTAGTTACCGGTGTTTCATTTACGCCTGCCATTTCTATATTTTTACTCCATAGGTGCTTGCATTTTCTACTACTTTTTCTTCTTTCTTTCACCTCCACATAATAACAAATTGGTGAGTTTCTTATGATCTGCATATTAATTATTCCTTTTAGGATGAAAATCAAAACGAGAAAAATGGATTAAAAATAGATGACTTTTAAGCTCATCAAACTCCCCAAACTTAAAGTTTCTTGTCTCGAAGCAAAAGGAAAGAAAAGAATTGTTAGTCCTCAAACAAAAGGACATTTTTACATTCTGTCTTGCGGTAGCAATCAATTTTGGTTGAAATACAAAGAATGCATTGTTTACATTTACATCTAACCAAGTCAGTTCAAAGTTAGTTTTAATCTTTATAGTATACAAACTAAACTATTGAAGTATTTACAAACCACATAATCATTAAGATCTGTTGAATAATAGATTATTTTCCTTTCTCGTCTTAAATGTTGGGTCAGCAACCACTAAAGTGCCTTAGCAGTTTTAGATTAACCATATTTCCAAATTCCATAGGTTTGTTTTCATATTGATCTCCACTAATGTAGGTGATTTCAGCCTTCAAGATCAATCGAGGAGTCTTTTGGAAAAACTATATTGTTAGGCTTAGGTGGGTGGGATGGAAGGAATTTTTAGGTTAAGATTACCACGAGACCTTTTCTCTCCTCTTACACCCTTTCTTTCTTGTGGATTTCTCTAATAAACTCCCTAAACTTCATGTTTGGGACATTTCTTCGATTTCTTCAATTCGAGGCTGTGTGCCCTGGCTCTCATATGTGATGTTGGGAAATTTCCTTTGTTGTCACGGTCGGATAGTGCAATGTTTTAGCTTTAGGCTTTCCTAACACTCTTAGCGAACTTTGGGTTAGTAGCTCCCATACCAGATGGCATTAGGGTACTAGGTGTTGAAACACCCTAAGAACTTAATTGTTGAAAGTTAGGCCCTGAGATAAAACTGTCCCTATAAGCTTTCTTTTGTGCATTTTACTATACGCACTTTCTTTCATTTCCCATATTTCTTTTTATTTTCCTCCTTGAGTTCCTCAAAACTATACTCCCCAAACTTCATTTCTTTCTTCCTCCTTGAACTCTTGGGTAATCATGGGTTCTTTCTTTTGAAGTTGATTTCTTAGGATGGGTTGGAGTTTCTATTGGTTTATTTTTGAAAAATAAGCTTGTTGGCTCAATTTACGGAACTAAGGTGTATGCATCGGCATATGAATAGGGATGGCTAGAATGGCTCAAACTATCAGAATGGCACGCATCATCTCTTGTCCCATTTGTATCTCTAAATTTCGCCTCGTCGATAATCCTAACAAATTCTAGAATTTGGATTGAGCGATTTGTGACTAACCCACCAGGATTGTAATGACTCATTTTGTTGATGAGTAGTTAAATTACTTGATATTCAACAGGTTCCTTGACTTATTGTTCGTACCACAAAACTCAAAAGCTGTCTTGTTCTTCTATTGTATTACCTTCCTCTTATGAACTTATCGGTTAGACTTAAGTCACTTTTGCACTTTGTGTTCCAATCAAAAGCGTATTCATTTGGCCCTTATTCTACATTTAAACTTATTCTAATCTAAGCACTTCATTCAATTCATCTCATTACATCTCAGCAGTTTTATTCTTGAACTAATTCATACTTTATTTTCCCTGACTATGCAACCATAAAGCAACACAAAATTTAACAAACCCGAAATAGCACGACAATTCATTTCAAATTTATCATTTTATTTATGATTCAATTGCAAATGTTGGATACACAATATGGGCTTTGGAAGGTAAGGAAGGTCAGCTTGGGAAGAAGTCTATCTTTTTCTTTTGGAAGAGGCAGCAAAGATATTAGGGGGATCCAGATCTAGGGTATTCAAATGAAGTTTTGAGGAATAGAGGAAATTTCATTCCCTTCTTTCCTTTCTTCTTAGTTTCCCTTCTCAACGATCTTTTCAATGAAGATCTCATTAGAGATCAACCTTCTTGTTTAGCTCATCTTGTCTCTTCCCAAGCTTGTTCATTCAATGTTTTCCATTTCGATCCATTATTTCAGGAATTTGGAAAGATTGTTTATTGTCGAATCCAAATTTTCTAGTCATTCTTTGCTTTTTGTAGGATTCGACATCCTTTGCTTCTTGTATACATCATCGGTTTATTCTCAAAATCTTTTTATAGAAGACTTATATAAAAATTTGAATCCTTTGATTTGTTCTCCCAATTTGGCTTCTGTTCTACCTCATTTTCTTCATGATGGTTAAAACTGAAATCCATAAAGCGATTGTTATAAAAAGATTCATGACTCAGCTTGAGTTTCTGTAGAAGGTCGCGATCTCGTTCCTTTATTTCTTTCTTGAAGTCCTCTTTTTGCTGCTGAAGAACCTCTTTCATCTGTTCTTCTCTTCTTTTCAGCTCTTCCTCCCATTCTTTGATCTCTTCTTTTTGCTTCTTTTCATAGCTCCTTCCACAATTCTTGTTACACATTCAACTCTTTTTCCTTTCTTCCATTAACTTTACGTATGGCATTGAGGACCTCCATTATTGAATTGTTCTCTTGTTCTCCCCCTTGAGCCTCCTCCTGCACTCTAAATGCTACGTTTTGCATGGGAGAGGGGGCAGCTGGGGATGGAGAAATCTAAGGGGCTTCTTTCATCCTGCCCTTCATCGTGTGCAAATGTGGAAGTATTATTTTGAGGAGGATTTTCTGGATTCTCTTCTTCTTGTGACAACTGAAAGTCTCCTCTTCTTGTCTTGCGGTGGAGCTTCTTCTCTGGTTTTAATCAGCACCCCTTTTTCTTTTGGTTCTGGGTCCCTTGCTCCTCACATCGGTAGAATTAGTGATGTCATAGGGACCTCTTTCTTCTTCTTCTGAGACTCCATTCACCAAGTAACTAAGCGTAAACGGTTATTATTCTTTGGTGAGTGTCGACCCTCTCTTGTTTCCTTCATGGTACCTCATTATAGAATTTTCAATTATTACTCCTACATTGGTACCCTTTCAAAATAGCATACGACATAATTGCTTCTGCTCTCTCCTTGTACAAATGCTTGGTTGGGACAGCAGGCAAGAAAATAGAACCATACCGCCTCTTGATAAGGCTTCCACGATTCGAGTTTTGGTTCTCCTTCACCTTGTCCCGATTGTGCTTTCCGTCGATGAGCCTTTTGGCAATCTTCTCAGAATTTGGGTTTTCAAGAGCTTTTGTACTTGGACCCATGTATGTATAAGGTCTGTGCCGTTAATGGCTTTGGCTCATATGGTACCCACCTCCCTCTAACGAACTCACAGTGTTATCTTTCTTTGCCTGGGTGGAGTAAAAATTCTTTCACCCTTTGCTGGCGACTTTTGATAATGCTTGTGAGCTTTACAACCTCTTTGTTCAAGTACATCTCCTTGAAAGAGGAAGTGTCCAGGAGTTTGAATCTTCTTTTACGATCTGAACCCCTTGTTGGCATAGTGCTTCTTCCAGTTGGAATAAGCTTCCTCTGACACAAAATCTTCTACTTCTTCTTCTCTTACTCTTCTTTTTCCCTTGTCCGTTCTTTCTTCAGAAACTGCTGGTACCTCTGGTGCTTCTGTGGGCATCTCTTCCAACGGTTCTTCTGTTGGGTTTCTTCTTACAGTTACCAATATTCTTCCATGATCTCAGGTTAGGGACAAGGTTTGAGGTTTGACCATTTGAAACGGAAGGAAAGTTTTGGAGAGTCACGAGCTAGGAGTTTCAGGGGTGAAATCGGAAAGGGAGGATGACGGTTTACGGAGAGTGGAGGCGGGTGAAGAAGTTCTCCAACAGTTGCAATTCAATCAAGTTTTTGTGGGCTACTTATTGTTTTATTAAATTCGCATGTCGCGACTTCAATGCAAAGTTGAAATTATATGCTGTCATTAAAATTAGGGCAAAATTTAAACTGCCCAACTGGCAAATTTCCAATGATGTCGCGACATAAAATTTCTTGTCGCGACATAATCAACTTTTGGTGGGACAAGTCGTCCGCCCAGCTCTGACGACAATTATTTCCTCTATGTATGATGATGTCGCGACAACTCCCTCTGGGAGGAATTGCTCTTGTATCGCGACTTAAGTCTTTCTTCATAATCTGAGATGAGTCACGACATCAATCTTCATCGCGAACTAATCAGTATTTGCCTTTATATTTAATGAACAGAGGGTTTTTCATTCTTTATCAACTCTCGAATCCTCGAAGCACATCAAAATAAATCAATTTCACCTGGCCAGTTCATACATGTATTCAATTAAATTTTCACAAAAGAATTTGTATAGGAAAGAATGTCCCTTTTCTTGTATCTCCTTCACGTGAATTCTTCAGATCGTTCCAGATGTCTCTTCTCGTTTCCTCGCATTTTCAGCATATCTTTTGTTCATGTCGAGACATTTTACCTTGATTCTTTGGAGGTGTCTGGAGTTGCTTTCTCACTCTTGTCTTTGACCTTCTTGGAGCGCTATCTTGCATGATTCAAGAAAAATTTAATTAAACTACAATTAACTTCTCGAACTTAAATCTATCTTTGTATGAACTAATCCAAGCGAGAGTAATTTGCCAGACAAATTCGAAATCTAAACGAATCTAAATTTTCTATGGGTTTGCCTCCCATGTTTTACTTTCAGTTTGAGTCCTTAAACTGGACTTCTTGTTTTAGTTCTTCTTCTTCTAGATAACTTTTGTTGGAGCTCTTCCATTCTTTCCTCCACCCTTAAGATAGTGCTTGAGTCTTTGTCCATTGACTTTGAATTCTTCTCGATGTCGATCCTTATTATTCTTGCTCCCAAATGTGATAGCGACACACCACTTGTGTATGGCCCCTCATTTAGTTTCAACTTTCTCTGAAACAATTTCGATCTAGAATTAAGCAGTAGAACTGTTCCCCACACTTTCGAACTCTTTCCTCGGGATCCTTTGATCATGTCATTTCTTTGTCTTATCCTTATAGATTCTAGCATTATCATAGGCTTCATTTCTCAATTCTTCCCGGTGAGCCAGTTGGAACAATCTCTCTTCCACCCAGTTTAAAGTGAAGTTCAACTTCTTGATAAGCCACATTGCCTTGTATTCCAATTCAGAATTGGTGCAACCTTAGCTTAAAAACAATGTGTGGGGACTGTTCAATGGGAGTTTTGTATGCGGTTAAAGCCCAAGTGCATCATCAGGTTGGAAGACCAATCCTTCTGCCCGAGCTCCTGATCTTTTCAAGTATTCTTTTAATCTCCACAGTTGGAAATTTAAACAATCATTGGTACAGGATGATAATGACCTCATTGTCCTTGATCTGCCACTGCTCATGAGTTTGCAAATATTTGTTTGCAAGTATTTATCACTAATGATAGTTAAGGTGTTCCAAATCTACTCAAAATATTTTTCGAAGCTCCACTCTTTGTATTGGCATCATTCCTTGGACCCAAGCCCACGGCTTCCACCCATTTGGAAACATAATCAGTGCTTGCTTGATATGTATGATTCCCAATGATGGTGAATGGTCCAATAAATCTATTCCCAGCCCCTCCAATTGCACCACCATTATATACCTCTTGGGGCATTTCATTTCTCTTCTTGATATTTCCAATCTTTTGGCATCTATCACACAATTTAACCCACTCGCACAATCTACGAAGATGGTGGGCCAATAAACCGGATCGGGTATCTTATGGTATTCTTTCTCACGAAAAATAACCCCCATATGATGATGCATGGCGTCGTTGAGAATTTTGCCTTGTTCATTTTAAGCTTACATTTTCTTATTATCATGTCGGCACCTCTTTTAAATAACGGTGGATCATCAAATATAATACCTCTTATCGATTCTGAGTTTTCTCTTACTACATTTGGTAATTTAGTGCGAAGGAATTACTCCTGACTAAATAGTTCTAATCGATACCATGGAAGTTGGAAGGAAACTTTATGATTATATCAGAGATTCTGTCAGTGTGCTCTCTTTCTTCAGCGGTGCTTCTTTCTACTCTTGACAAGTGATCAACTATCACATTGTCACACCCACTTTATCCTTGATCTCCAAGTCAAACTCTTACTGATATGTACCACCTTATCAATCTTGGCAGCCTGCTCTTGACATCGAATTTTTGATTGCTTTGCATGATCAGTATGAATAATGCCTTAGGATCCCAAAATGTATTACTGAATTTTTTCACAAGCAAATACTATGGCTAGCATCTCTTTTCGATTGTTGAGTAATTTTCTTGTGCTTCATTGAAGGTTCTACTAGCATAGTATGGTCTGAATATTTTCTCCTTTCTTTGCCCTAAGATGACTCCATTGCAAAATCGCATCACACATTATTTCAAATCACGATCCCCTTCTGATACAGAAGCCCATTACAGGTGCTTGAACGATTTGATCTTGATTTCTTCAAGCGACCTTCTTGAGTCATCGAAATTAAACCTTGTATCCTTCTCGATGTCTTTGCATAGTGGTGCAGCTGTTTTGAGAAGTCTTTGATGAATCTCTATAAAATCAGCATACCCAAACTTCTTACTCCTTTATGCTGTGGTAGGTGGTGCGAGAGTTTTGATAATGGATACCTTGGATTGGTCTACTTCGATCGATGGCAGAGGAAATTTTATGCCCAGAACAATACGCCACATTGCACCATAAAATGCCATTTTTTCCCAATTGATGCTAGTTGTTTTGTCTTGGCACCTTTGAAGCCTTTACCGGGTTCTTCAAACTAACGTCAAAGCTGGATCCATATCTGGTGAAGTCATCCATAAAAATTTCCATGACTTCTGGCCAGTGCGAAAATATTGACATCATACACCTTTGGAATGTAGCGAGGGCATTACATTGAATGGCATCCTTACAGAGGCAAGGTACCATAGGGGCATGTGAATGTGGTCTTCTCTTAGTCCTAGGGTGCAATAATCTGATTATATCACGAATACCCATCCGAAACAAAAATGAGGGTGTCTGTAATCTGTCCAACATTTGATCAATGAAGGTAAAGGGAAATGATCTTTTACGGTGGTATGTTCCAGCCTCGCAGTAATGTCGCCACCCTATCACATCTTGTTCTTGTTGGAATCAATTCATTTTCTCGTACGGATCAAGTAAACCCCTGCTTCTTTGGAACCACGTGGGTAGGCTATGAGGCTATCTAGTATAGATAAAGCGAAGCATTCGGCAATTTAGTACCTCCTTCGACCACTTCGCCGTCTTTAGTTAGTCTCCTTTGATGTTCTACGAGATGGCTTTGAAGTTTCTTCTAGCGGAAATTTTGTGCGTACAAATTGATGGATTGATACCGCACTAATTCTTGATGGACAAGCTATAGACTCTTTATGCTTCTTTAAGATTTGCGGCAACTCATTTCTCATCATCACTAAAAGTCTAGCGAGAGATAATCTGGTCTTCTCTTTGGTGATTCTAAGTAAAGCATACTTCAAATGACTTGGCAATTAACCAGCATTCTTCTTCTTGGTTTCTTGATATGAATTTCCTTTTGTCATTTATTGTTTTGTAGGAGAAGCTCAACCTGATTCTATAGAATGAAAAGCGTTGTATGGACAATCGAGTAGTCATCTTTAATATCTTGGGGAATTCATCTCTTTTCATTGATAAAAATTTGAGCATTACAATCATTGTGAACACTTCAGGGTTGTAGGTATAGACATGCGTCAACTACATTTGCAATTTTCTCTTTGTCTATATCTATAATGCATCTTCGATCAAGTTGGCTTGGCGACTTCTTCTCGACCCTCAAGGTAGAACTCGCTTTTTGCATGTCGTCGGGCGCTCCGGTGGCTAGGAATGGTCTCCCCCGATAGCGGGGTACTTGTGGAATCTTCTTCCATGTCGAGAATGATGAAGTCTTGGAAAAACAAATTTCCCAACGTTGACAGCATCTTCAAGACTCAGCCCGAGTTTCACCATCGATCTGTCGCCATTTGAAAATCGCGATTGGTGGGAATAACCTCCCGAACTTAATTGTAGCGACGAGAAGAGGCCTCAGTTTATACTGGCTCTGAGTCACAAGGAAGCTTCTTTGAATTCAATTCACTCAATGATGCAAGGAATTTATGTAAAACTCTGAGTCCTTCATCTTTTAACCCAATTCTTTCTTCTTTATCAACTACTTGCAAGTAGCGATTGAATTAATCCTTCTTCTACTGTCTCTTTTCTTGCTCGGCTATATCCTTGAGGAATTTTGCATATAGTGGCATGCGAGTTACCACTTACGTAAAGACATGCGATCTCTAGCTTACGAAGGTTTCAAAGCCTTGCAGCGCTCCTCTATCCTTGATTTAAGTCCTCTTGCAGCCAAAATGGGCTATGATCATTCTTTGATATCCTTCTTTGTCCCTCCTTCTTTCTCTTTTTCTCAGTATTATTCACACCACTAAGGCTTCTTAACTTGCTTTCTTCTTTTCATTTTTTTCTTTCATCTTTTCTAACTCCTTCCTTCTAATTTGCCACGACCATGTAGTCCTTTGGATTCTTCTTTGTGTCACTTGGAAGGTATCTTTCCTGCGGCTTTGAGAGAGGTTAAGGCCGGCGTTGCCTACTTGTGTCTCCCGGGTTCTTGAGGGGATGCATTGGTGGTGTTACGAAAAATTTGAGAATTGGTAGCCGGTTGCTTCGACTCTGCAAACTTTTTTGTTCATTAAGGTTCGATAGCTTCTTATTATCCCCCATGAAATAGTATCTGTTCTTCTAAAAAGCTTGGGCCCTCCTCGACCACTGATATTCATTTACATGTTCATTTTCACTATCTTCTTCTTCTTTGGAACCTTGGTGGTTATTTGTCTTTCTGTTGAGGTTCTGTCGTACCTTGGGCCTTGTGGCTCTTCGCCATATAGAAGTTCTCATGGTTCCTCGATCTTTAGTGATAATGTCTTGATTAGTATTGGGTTTGAAATATGGTAAGTTCTTGGCTCACGGATATAACCTCTTGACATCTATAAAATTGTTCTTAATGACTTCTCTCGGCACTTATAACTCTTTCGGTGCTCTATCTCATAGACGTATTGTCTTCCTTTCTTGTATCCAGCCACAATACGCATGGCATCGACTTGGCTTCATGTTTGTCATCTTGCTCGGCTTCATGATCCCCCTTTCCTGCGCTTCGCTGGCGAAAACTGAAGAGTTTTCATATTGCATTAGCGGTCTTGATCGACTCTTGCTTAGCGACCTTTTCGTTTGAATGCTTCTGGCAAACATGATGATCCCCTTTGATAACATCATTCAAGTCATGATATACAATGTCCATCCCCAGTCTTCAAATCTATCCCATGCATTGGACATCTTCGGCAACCCGTTTGAACCTTTCCCGAGCTGCATCTGGGCTTTACGTCTTCCTGCTTTGAGACTGTGGTTCCTCCCCTTCTCTCGAGGTGAGAGTTGAAGGAAGAATCTACCGTGAGCCTCTGCTAGCTCCTCCCAGTATCCATGAGCCATGGTAAAGATTCATACCATGTAGCTCTTTGTATCTCGAAGAATGGAAATGAATGCAGTTTGATGACCACGGTCTCACCCCATTCAACTTCAACGTAATTAGCCATCTGAGAAATCTTCCCCGGGTGCTCGTTTGGGTCCTCGGTGGGATGACCGATGGCGATCTTTGCTGGACCATTATAAATTAGTCTTTGGTTTAAGTTCAAAATTGTTTGCATCAATAATTGTTTTGATTCTGCGAGTACTCATCTTGAATAATCGGCTTCGAAGTCCTCCATAGTATCCCGGTGATTGGAGGCCTTCTGTAGTAACTCGATACGATCTTTGTCTTTCGTGCGCCATGGTTGGGTTTTACGCCTTCTTTATCTTTCTCGAGCTTACGGTGTTCTCTCCCAATTACATTATCTGCTGAATCGGATCGGTCAATTGTTTTCTATGCATTAAAATTTTGTCCTGAAATCAAGAAACACACCCATTAATAGGATGAGTACGGTCAACAATTATTTTCAATATGGTTTTGTTAAAGGTTAGTGGCTAAAAATAACCACTGCTTGAAAAGCTATTTTTGTTCTTTTCTTCAAAATGTCCAAATTAGCATTTCCTTCTTTCATATGAATATCGATTTACTAAATTCTTTTGATCCCCGACAGCGTATATAAAACTTATTATTTGGATCAGTATGCACAAGTGTATGCTCTGATTACCAAAGATTATTATCTAATCCCGAATTTACGGCGCCATAAAACTTGTTGGTGGATCGAGGAATTATGTACGAGTGTATAACATCATCACCTAGGACTATTATCTAATCCCAAACAGCAATACCATAAAATTTAAGATTAAGACTACATCAATAAATTGTTATGGATCAAAACACCTATTCAAATTTGAGACTTATTACCCAAGGACTATTGTCTAATCCTCAATAAATAAACCATTAAACTTGAGTGTGAGTTTCTTTAAGTATCACTTGATTAAAAGATATTTTTATAAGAATAAACCATTTTCGTGTGGTTTTGATCAGTATCACGCAAGTGCCGCAGTCGACAAGTAATAAAATGGATTTAGAAGTCGGATATCGATCCACGAAGTCTCAAAATTTTTCAATCAACTACTTGACTACTTAAGCTCCATACTATTTGGAGCGATAATACGATAATGAGATTTTGCTTTGAAAGCTTGAAATAGATGATGTAAGAAAAATGAATAAACAATAAATGATTTGAATATTGAAATATCAAAATAACAAATTTAGATTCTTGATTGTATCTCTAAAGAAAACATTGAATAATCGGCTATTGTGAAGAATCAATTCCCTGATGCATGCGCATCTTTGGTTTTTTTGAACTGAATCTTTAAAAACTAGTCGAGGATTAATATAGTGTGTTGGATCTCTCCATACCACCACAGTTCATCATCTCACCTTAAGCTGTTTCTCGAACACGAGGGGTGAAATAACTACTTTTAAAACTGATTTGCCTTGTTACGATTGTTTTCAGCTCTCGATACTTAAATACCCACAACATGGTTTATGGGGCACGAGCTCCTTAGTGAGTCATTCTTGAGGATTCTTATTATCTTTTGGTTCCTCGCCCTCAAAATTAGAATAACACTCTTTCCTTGATTAGATCACTTGCTAACACGGGATCAATTCAACTATTCGAATTGAAGGGTAAGACTCTCGTCTTAAATTTATAACTCACTCAGCTCATTCTCGGTTCTGAAGTGAGAAGAGGATGTGATTTAAATATCTGAGGCGAATTAGATCGACAATATCGAGGTTCAAATACCTTCCCGAAATTGTTTCTTACTTTCGAGGAATGCCTTCTGCATTCATCACCCGGAGACACTCTGGAAATCCCAGTAAAAATAACCTCGTTATGGAGTGCAAGAGATTGAAATTGGGATCAATTCCGAACACGCAAAGGCAAACTAAATCAGTTAACATCTGAGTTGTTATTATGAATGAAATCTGAAGATTATTTCGACATGCGTCAATTAATGGAAGAAATTTCAGTTCTAAATTCTTGATTATACCTTTGTATACAATGGCTTCAGTGATCAAGAAAACCACGTAAATCGGAAGCTGGGTGTTCGAAATCCCGAAATTTGTGCGGAATTCGAACGACCAGACGATAATTTTAAAGAAATATACATCTACATTGACTCAATCCTTTACGACTAACGTTCAAATCAGAATTAGAGCAGAAATACACTAATCTAATCTAAAGATAAATGGAAAGAAAAAACGAGAACAAAGAAGAAAAAGAAAGAAAAATAAAAAATAAAAAAATACGGGAGCCTTGACACTCCAGATCTCTGCTTTAGTCGCGAAATTTGCTTTTACGTTGGTAGCGGCCATTATTGGATTACAGTTGGGCCCTAGTCCAATCGCGCGGTCTTTTGTGGATTTCCCGTGGAATGGCCCATATTCTTTGTTAGGTTGCAACCTCGAAAGCCGCCTTCGCGACATCAGTTAGTTTGGCACTTGTTGCGGCATTTATCGATGGTCATGATATTCCTTTGTTTTCTTGCAAGCACCTTGTAATAGCGACAAGGAATCAATGTCGACATCGGCTTATTCTCACGCAACCTTTAAATGATGGTTTTACGATGTCGAGACATCAATCTTTGTCGCGGCGTCACTCACATGGCTCCACGAGGTTTTAAGCGTTCGTTCTGATGTCGTGACATCGATCTCTTGTCGTGACATCGGCTCATGTCTTGTGATCCTTCAAGCGATGATTTTACGATGTGGCGACATCAATCTTGTCGCTGACATCACTTTATGGCTCTGCGAGAAAAGAAGCTTTGAATTGGTCGTTCCTAGTGTCGTGACATCGATCTCTTATCGCGACATCAGCTTGAGTCTCTGCAGCCTTGAACTTGTGTCTTCTTATGTCGCGACATCGATCTCTTATCGCGACATCAACTTTAGTCTCTGGAGGCTTCAAGCGAATTGTTCACGATGTCAGCGACATCAATCCCTTGTCGAGACATCACTTTATGGAATTGCGACTTTCAAGCGAGCAAATTCTCATGCTTCGCAGCCTCGATCTTGTCGCGACATCAGTTATGGCCTTGCGGCTTTAGCTGGTTTGCTTTTGGTGTCGCGGCGTCCAGTTCTGTCGCGAACTACGGCTTAATCACATCAGTTTCATCTTTTCAAACCTGTCATAGCTTCAAGGTGCTTCTCTTGTCAAGACCTCCATCCCTTGTCGCGACATCGATCTTCGTCACGACATCACGATGTTGTTGCGACATCATTTCTTAAGTTTCTGGTTAGTCTTAGGTTACTACATTGTAATGCTGTCGCGACACCGCATCAATTTCCTTAATTTTCACGATGTCGCGACCTGCATAGCGCCAATGCAAGCCCAAAACTACAGCATTAGTTACAGTACTTTCATTGCGCCTGCCATTTTACGTATTTTTACTCCATAGATTCTTTGCATTTTCTCTTTGCTTTTCTTCTTTCTTTCACACTGCTAATAACAAATTGGTGAGTTTCTTCCTTAATTCTACATATTAATTATTCTTTCGGATGAAAATCAAACAGAAAAATGGATTAAAATAGATGACTTTAAGCTCATCACCGCCGTATGTATCCACTAAAAACTGAAGGTTTGTAAATAAACCGACGGCCAGGAGCCTCTCCATCCCATCCCATCATGAATGTCTTGTCTCTCGAAAACTCAACCAATGTACTACCCAGTAGAAAGGCCTTAGAGTCATGAGTGGGGAGAAGGTCTTTAGTCATTGCAAGGGTCCCAAATCAACCAAACCCTTATCAATCAAGTCATGAATGGCATGTCTCAGCATCGTACAACTGTTTGTATCATAGCCTACCCTCGAATGGTAAGCACAGTGAAGATCTGCCCTGAATCCTAATGAGGTAGGATTTAGTGGTGGTTTGGGTGGTAGTAGAGCAATCAAACCCCCTTCAACCAATCTCTGAAATGCTCAATAGGCATCCAGTTGTGTAAACCGCCTAGCGCCGATGGAGGCTGTGACTTCTATTGCTGATGGTACTAGGTGGCCTTTGAGGTACCCAGCACATAATAGCCATGGTGGTGGATGTAGATAAGTGGGCCCAATGGCCTATAGGAGAATTGTCCGTGACCGATCCTTATTGCACCATCTAGTAAGGAATATCTGCAGACTGTCTATGAGTTTGTGGTTGACATGAAAACCTATGGCTCGATGTACCAATAGCACCAATATCTGATGATCTGGGGCCTGACCTCGGCTTATTCCCCTTTGAATCTGGAGGGGAAGAGTTTGCCCATAATTTAGTCAGGCCTCAATGCCATAGAGGGTCTCGAACTAATTATCCAAAGTCCGCTCATGGAAAGCCCACAGATGTCAAATCTAGGGCTGAAGGCTAATACACCATGCAACCCTGATCGCGCCTAAGGGTCTATCTATAATCTATGCTTATCTTTCTCCCTCCAACGGAGATAAATGAAGACCACTCATCCACCGCCCGAGGGCCTAACTCCTTAGGGATACGTCCACTATAGTATTAAAAGAATATTGTCTGATAAACTCCTGTCCCAAATCAGCCCATGTCCTACGTCCCGAAGGGTCTAATGAGGGAAACCAACACTAAGTGGCACCACTCAATGACAGAGGGAATAGCATAATCATTTGTGCCTCATCCAGTCTATGCCCGCACATAACAGGGTTGTATAACTGAAAGTGAATACGGGGGCACCCTATACCCGTGTATCTCTCAATGTCCGACATGCGAAACTCAACTGGTAAGGCTGCCACTGGAAGGTCATCATATCCGTCCCAACCTATAACTTCATCAAAAACATGCAGAGACCTGATCCTCTACTCAATCCTATCGATAAAGGCCTATGTGCCATCAATAACTGTATCATGTACTTATCCTCAGCCTAACTGAGATAGTACAAACAAGCTCCAACCCGTGGGGCTGATTGAACAGGTGGTGGTGGTGGAGGTGGAACTGTATGAACTCTACGTACAAGGTCTAGATGGTGGTGGTGGTGGTGGTGGTGGTGGAGGTGCAAAGAGAGTCGCGCGGGGCGCTCCTTGAATCGCAGCTGGTCGGGCCCGATGCCCATCAACTTTTGGTTCTGGGTTCCAATATGGCATCCTAGAGAGATGCCATGGTATTGGTAATCTCAGCCAACCTGGTCAACAATAGCGTACTGAGGGTCCATATCTCTAAGATATGATATATGCTCTAACTGACTGTGTGAATCTGATCATCTAACAAGTCTACCTCCAATCCGGATCCAAGCTCGGGAACCCAGGTCGGTCTCAATCAACAATCCTTCAAAAGGAAAAGGGTATGTAAGTCCCCGTGACTATCAATCCTGAAATCAAATCAGTAATGTATGACCAAAATCCTCCGAGAGAATGAACTGATAGCGTGATGTCAACACCTAAACCCATATATGGTTTCATGTAAGAGAGGGATTTCGACATGGTGATAACTGTGGGTAATGTGGCTCAAAAAGTTTAATAAACGAAAAGGTAAGTCCTAAAAGCTAGATGACTGTACCTAGACGGGATACGTAACTCTAAGATCCTAACCACCAATCAAAATGACACACTGGCCAATGCATGTATCCATGAACTTAACCTCGTGGCTATGTAGGTCTTCATTGTTCAGATATCTATCATCTCCATAGTGCTCCCAAACATTGATATAGCCCCTATCACTACAAGAAAATAGGTCATTGTTGACATATATTATCTTGATATAAAGCAATATATGTCAATAATTTTTATTCAAATGACCAACTATAACATATAAAACTTAGTTAAAGCATTAATGACATATGTGAATTCTACTAATTATTCCATGACTTATGATAATGCAACCTCAACAACTTATAAGTTAGCAACAATGACATATATAAAAATTGCTAGAAGTGTCTTGAATTTTAATACAAACCTTGATAGAAAATGTTAAGTTAATATATATTTAAAACATTCTTCAACCTAGGTTGGCAACAACTATCTTAATAAATAAATTAAAAGTATATAAGATCTTATCTATGGGACTTATCAAGTTATTATATTAGTAAATGTTAAAAATTTGAAGACATTTTTTTCTTTCGATTCTTTGTAAAGTCAAACCTATCTACAAAGAATTTGAATATTTTTTCGATTTTCCATTAAAGGAGAGTTATTTATGTTTGTTTTCAGTATTAGATTTCTTACAGTTTTGATTTGTGGTTTTAATGCCTATTCGTTTGCTATTCTGTGTTATCAAAGTTTTATTTTTTTACATTTTTTAAAACATAAATGATAAACATACTTCCTCATTAGGATACATTGGTACAAATCCATAATTATGAAAATTTTCATTATAGTATTTTAATACAAATAAGAACTTAAAAAATGTCAACTTTGATTGTTTTAAGAAATACAGTTACAATTAGTTTTGAAAAATAAGAGAAGACACAAAAATTGTATATCAAATTTCAATTCGATCACAATGTTCTTAAGATCATGAATTTGTTTTATATTATCCAATGAAAAAAATGAATAAAATTGTAATTTTAGTTGCTTCTCACAAGTAAACCCTTTGATTACTAATACCATTTATTTCTTTATATTAATTCATATTTATAAAAATTATTATTAAAATTCTATTTATTTTCTTGTTCACTATTTTTTTAAAGGTTCTTATTCACTTAGTTAAAAAGATTTTTTAATACTTTGGGTAATAAAATCCATCATACTAAATCGTTTTTAACTTTTTTATTTTTTTGTTAAATTCAAATGCATTTAAAATTTCTATCTTATGATAGAGGTGTGTGATACCATAAGGAAACGAAAAGAGGGTAAGAAGAATGAGAAATAATGAGGGTGCGGATCGGATGGGGGATCATTAATTAGAGGTGGAACATGACCCTGTCACTCTCCTTCATGTTTATCTCTCCGAATTTACTCATATGTGATCAACTTGTCTCGGTTGGGAGATACATTTGACTCCTTCTTGTTTGAACCACCCACACCCACAGGCCACAATCTCTCTCCAGAAAACCATTAATTACCACTTCTGATTTGACGCCCCAACCCGGGGGTCCGATTGACAACCCGTCAACCCGCGGAATATTCGTGGGTGTCGGATGATCCGATGTCCACGCTGGTCAATCTCATTCATAAGGACTCATTTCTTTATATTTTTCTTACAAATATACAACTTCCCATATTATTATACAAGAGTTTGATATAAACCTTTTATAAACCAAAATATATCAAAACAAATAACCTGAGCTCGATAATGCTGTGACGCATGCGTAATATTCGTGGGGCGCTTGACATCCGATGTCCACGCCGGTCAATCCCATCTTTATAGGACTCATTTATTTATATTTTTCTTACAAACATACAACTTCCCATATTATTATACAAGAGTTTAAAAACAAGTGGCTTAAGTATCACTGACTCTTCGTGTTCGAAAATGTGAAATTCGACCGTTCGAAATTCGATGATAAATTTAGATTTCAAGGAGATAATTCCAAATAATATCCATTTCATCATCCAGATCTAAAATTTCCGATTTTCAACCTAAATTACCGTTTTACCTTTTAAAAAAATGAATTTTCTGTTTACAAAACATATTCCAATATATTTAATAATATTATTATAACATATTTAAAAATATAATATTAACTAAGAATATATCAGTTTTTTTAATGTTAAGAAAATAATGATAATAATAAACTTTAACAAATTTTGTTATTCAATAAGAATGTTAAATTTAAACATGAACAATTATTATCAATAATAAATTTTAAAAAATGAATAAAATATAGATTTATAATTTATTCATGTAACATTTTAATAATTTTTAAATAGATAAATCCAAATAACAAGTTATCTTTTCTTTTAATTAGGTTTCCTTAGATTTGAGATTAGGTTTTCTTAACATTAGTTACCAAAGTACTTTAGAAGATATGATAATGATTGAAAGGGTAAATGACATGGTTTTAAATTGAATTTTTTAAGTTAAAATGGTACATATGTGAAGGTTTTGTATTACATTAACATGAATCCCAAAGAATTTGGTAGTCTGAGCTTGGTATAATAACTTATGCTCGCTCTGATATCTTAATTGTAGAAATAAAATTTTTGGGAAAAGTTTTATTGGATCATTAGGTCCTTTTATAACCTCGAAAAGTACTAAAGAAAGAAAATAGAGAAGAAAAATAAGAAAAAAAAAGGTTTAAAACTTAATGAATTAATTATATATGTATTCAACTCATTTATTATTTTTCTATCATTAAAGAGTAAGAAAATTAAAAATGTATAAAAATTTGAATATTTTTATAATATTTGATTTTCTTTATATTTCTATTAATGAATAAACATAAAAAAAAATCAATTACATTATTTTTTTTTCTTTTCCATAACACTTCTAAGTTCCAAATGGAGCTTCAGTGTTATGGGATTATTGAATAAAAATTTATAAAACAAGATGTTTATAATTTTAATGGCACACCATGCAGGATAAAAAATATAATTCAATAACACATCACGATAAGGAGAAGGGGATGGGGCATATATATATAAAAAATTGAGAGCAAAATTTGAGGGGGGTATATATGTGGTGGCTTGCTAATGGCTGAATTATACTTTCTTGAAGGATTCCGACCGGATTAACCTCATGAAACCGAGGGACTCTCCCAAGACTCCAATGGATATAGAAACTTTTCCTTAAAACAAATAAATAAAATCCATATGGAGCGAACCCTTTTTCAATCCTTAACATATCTTTAGAAAATAATATGAAGTTAAGTGGTAAATTTATTAATTTTTTTCTTTTCTTTTCAAACGCTTAGATTTTTCAGAAAATCGCGCAGTTTCCTCTCGCTTCGGACTTTCCCAACGTCTCTACAAACTGCGTAAAACATTTAAAACACTTCTAATCTTTCCATCCTCAACTTCTCAACTTCCGTTTTAGGACTCCTCGTCCACAACCAAATCAAACACAATATATACATATATACATTTATTCATTTCAATCATCAAAACATTTGAAACTTCTTCAAATCCATGCATTTTTTTTTTATCAAAAGATTGGGCTTGAGCCGGACTTAAGCCGACCGCCTACGACTGGCCCACTCCAGGATCAAAGCCTAATGTAGTTCCTTTTTCAACTTTATACATATACATTTATATCCATAACAAAATATCTCAACATATACAGTATGGAAAATTAGTATATACAATGAAATCAGAGGCTGCCTTCTCGATGGCTCGACTTATCGCACCGGGATCGCCCACCTGCAGACACCTATCTCGGTCCCGAAAATGTTTTGAAACATAGGAAAGAATGAGCTAAAGGAGCCCAAAGGAGTGTACATTTTCATTTAAATAACATTTTCAATATATTTCAAAGTAATACATACTATTACAATTAAAATCAATTTATGTCTTAAACATTTATGCCTTAAACTTTCTTCTTTCTTATAATAAATACTTATACAATTAAATCCATTTATGCCTTAAACATTTATGCCTTAAACTTTCTTTCTTTCTGATGGAACCCAGGGGAATAAACACCGAACAGTTTCCGGTACTGACGGTGAGGATGTCACATCTCCAAATATAACCACTACTGTGGAGAAACTCACGCTTTGCATAGGGTTCCACTATAGCACTTATCACGCAAGGATATTACTTAGACAACTATTTCCTCCCTCATAGTAACCTAGTAACTTTACCCCAAATCCTTACACGCTTAAAGTACCGCCGATATCATCATAATAGCCATAGGGGGTTTAGTGGTAACCATCAAGAAACATTTCTTCAAAATACATTTATAATTCCATTTAAATCCTTACTTATTATTAAAACACATATGCATTCTTTACACATTTTTAAACTTTCATATTGTTTCAATGATATGCATACATATTTCATATACATATAAATATATATTGATGCAAGATAAAACATTTCCATTAAACTTTCAGTTTAACATTAAATCATTCACTTTTAAAACTCAATTTTCAAAATATCATTTTCACTCACAACACCGGGCCAATCCCGCTTGCTTCTCCCCGTCAATTCTGCCTGCCCGATAGTCCTTTTCACCCTTTTCAAGAAAACCACAACTATACATTACATTCATAACTTCCATTTAATCCACCATACACATTCATTTAAAGCCATAAATGAATAATAATCTTTAAGCACTAAAAACCCACTCTTTTGGCCAACCTTTTTCCAACAATACTCTATAGACTTTATGACTCAAAATTATTCAAACGGTCTTCAAAATTTATGAAACTCTCCAGATCAGTCCTTTTATATATCTAATGACATCTTTAAATTTTCAATTTAAAATTCTTCTCTAAAGCCTCAACCATAACACAAGTTATTGTGTTTACATCTAGATGGCAGAACAGAATCTGTACATAACTCCACTTAATAAATTTTCTGGGCACTTTGGGATTACAATTCTTGCTTGAACTTCCTTCAGATAAATTTTTCCCTAGAAGCATATTTTAACCGTGTTCTGAATCACTCAAATTCTGGATCATAAATGAGCAAGTTATGGTCAAATAATGAAATTGGTCGAAACAGAAAACAGGGCATTTCCGTACTGAGACACGCTCTGGTGAAAAATGACCAGACGTGCTCTCTTCCACTTTTTTTTTTCACTCTAAACACTCCATCTGATGCCTGATACCCATTTCAACATATCACACACAATTCCTATCAAATCCTAACAATTTCATACTTTCTTTTTTCAAAACCTAACCTAATCCTATTTCCTTCTCAATTGATATCGCAACTGTGTTCATTAAACCTTAAATACCACCAATTTAACATCCATACCAGAAAATTCAAGACATTAGACATGAAAACATCAAACCCTAACTTTCCCACCATTAAACTTACTTGTTCTTGGTTTCCTTTGGTCATCTCCCTTGCTACCACTCAGAGCAATTTGGAAAGCTTGAAGGAGAAGAAAATCATATCTCCCACCTTGCTCCACCATTTTCTTCCCTTTCTTCTTTCCTTTCTTTCTCTCCTTTTCCTTTTCCTTTCTCTCCTACGGGTTTAGGGTGCTCTTGAGGACCAAATGACTTTTGGCTTTTTATTTTCCTATTATTATATTTTAACTTTTTTTAATTGCAAATAGCTCCTCAACACTTTAATTTTGCAATTGTAACTTATTTATTTGTATTGTGGCCCATCTCTAACTTGATTATGATTTCCATATCCTTTTGCTTAATGACCATTATACCCTTATGCTCATACCATAAATTATCATTTCCTATTTTTGTGACGCCCCAATCCCCGGGGGTCCGTTGACTACCCACAACCTCAAGGAACACAAGTGGTGGCCGGTTACCACTTTCACTTTAGAAAATCTAAAGCAGTCTCCTTGTACGGGAGCTCTACCCAAATACAACCTGTAAGAACTCGTATTTAATTAGTCCCAAACAATCCAATATGTGCAATATATATCCAATGTATTCAATCACATGAGTAATAATGCCTCTTGGGCTCATAAACCAATACTCATAAAAAACATACCAACTATTCTCCAATTATCTCCCAATAATTCCATAGTTGATTTACACTTTTATTTTATACAAACATATATTAAAATCTACAATTCTAATACATGTTATGTCCAAAAGAACCATCAAGCCACAAACCGGCTTCTTCGAAATCAACCTCAAAATGAGATGTCTCCTCGAGCGATCCTTGTACCTGAAATAAAAGGGGGGTCCCACGACGGGGTGAGCTAAAGCCTGCAGGAGAATCCGCCTCCAAGTGGGCTACCACCAGTGCAGTGTAATGTCTAGCAACACACACTAAGTAAATACATGATCCTACTCTGAATGTCTACATGATCACCCCATGTCACGAGTCCTCACCGACTCACTCACACTCTGCCTGCTTTTATGTATGAGAAAATAATCATTTTCAAACAAAACTTTGTTCTGATAATACCACCGAAATATCTCTGCAAAATATGGACTACCCTCCGAGGTGAATTGGTTGGTGAGCTGTCCGAAACAGTCATGGTCCTCATCCGCCAAGTGATCCTTGGCCCATCTCCCAACCCAATTCTCCTAATATCATCCTTTGAAATTCCTTTCGCAACCATATCCTCGCTTGTATAAAATAGCCTTGTCATGCACTCACACCTAACTCTAGGTTACTCAGCTGCATATGAAAATGCATTATGCTATTTTCAAACCATTTAATATGACAATATGCATATTTTCAATCAACTACAATTACACGCATGTAATTCCAACACATCACATCACCCAATTTAGCTCAATTGAGCAATTCATACTTCATCTAATGGCTCTATGCTCACAATTATATTCCATATAATTGAGCAAATCACAATTTTTATTCCCAATGGCCTATACATACACAATTATATTCCATATAATTGTGACCTCATGTTAATCCTCATTAAGCATTAACCTATTGATTTCTACACCACACCAACTCAAGCCATTCAATTCACCCAATTTTCATGCCAAAATACATGGGCCTTTATGGCCATTTCATTGACAAACCCGTGGACTGTTTTTACGTCCCAAAACAGAAGGGCTGTCCACGGCAGCCTGACACTCCTACACCGTTCCTCTTTGGTGGAACCGATTTGATTCCCATTTCCGATCTCCTAATCACTCAAAATAGAATTTATTACACAAATTTCAACACAACAGCCACAACAGCTGGGCATTCATGGTCAGCCCCAAAGTTCCAAAATTTCTCCACTTCAGCCCCATGTTCGGGACCGACTCAAGCGCCCAATCCCGGCCTTTTTCCATCATCAAGGCATGCATTTTATCACCAAATTTCCACACAAACAGCAATCCAACTTCTGACAGTCACCATCCTAAAAATCTCAAATAAATTCACACCTGTCCCAAGCTGGGATCGATCAAACGGCCCTCACGGCCTCAAACCAACCGAACATGGAAAAACCCTAAAAATGGGAATAAAACGCAAGTAGGGTGAAATCCTACATCTTGAGTTGTCAAAACTCGCAAACCCGGGTCCACGCTGCAGCCGCCCGCAGAACGTTTTCCCTTCGTCCGCCGAATCCAACTAGTCTGACAAGGTGTATTTCTAGAGAGAAGTCAGAGACTCTCTCTCTAGAAATGAGAGCTCAAGCCACTGCATCCCCCAAACTGAAAATCACGTTTTTTGCTCTTGCCCAATGTAGGAGATGAAGTACTATTACCTTTTTTGTCTTTTAGTCACTTAAATCAAATCTCTAAAATACCCATTATGTCCCTCTTCTCGATTCATTGCACTATCTCGGCCGTCCATTTTCATTATTTCTCCACTCATACCACTTATGGTACATGAGTACATACTATATGCGCCTTTCGTCGCATCGAAAAACGATTTACGGCACCCGAAATGCGATGCCTCGAAAAACGTGCCGACTCCGACTGTCTCAGCAAATTGCGAAATTTACCGCGCAACTTGTTTCGCGAGACGAGTCCAATCTGGCATAATCTGTTTCGGCTATCCGAGGTCTAGAGAATTAATTACGGACTTTTAACCGTAATTAAAATTTTATAATCAAAATTACGATTTTGCCCTTATTCCAGAAATTGGAATTTCTCGGGTCTTACAATTTTAGTCTCCAAAATACTACTATGTGACATTTAGTGCCTATACACCTCACAAGATCATGTACCTATACTTCTGGACGGGGTGTTACATTCTAGCCACTTATGAAGTCCTCGTATGCATTACCAATACAGATCAATATGACATTAGCCTTTTTCCGACTTTTTATGCCTCATATGTAGATAATCCTATTATATCCATGACATTCAAATTTATATATTAGAACACCCGAACCATGAAAAAATACATTTCACTTGAGCAAAAGTTTAATTTGAACACAACCTTATCCAAACCTTCTTTCAGGTTTTTGTTTGAAATGGGAGGCAAGGTTGCATTGGAAAACATTTATTTTAGAATATTTTAAAATACCCTTAAACATTTATGTAATGAAAATTTATTTGAGAATATGGAATATTATGTTTTAAGGTATTTAAAAGTCTTATTGGGTTTTTTATTTATGTTTCTTTAAAAAACCTAAGTTAAAAATAAATAAAACAACTCAAACGTATTTCTTTTGGAAACATCAATTTTTCTCATATCATGTTTTAAAAACTTCTATTTTCTTAAAAGTATGTCAATAATTAATTTCTTGACAAATATAATGATTTTTTTCCTCAAGTAGTGAGGCATTGATTCACCAAACTTGTTTTCTTGGAAAAATCAAAATGCTAAGAAGAATAATTAACCAATTATGCCAACATCGAGATAGTTGGTGCTTTGTTCTCACTTACTTAAGTTGCACCTCTCATTGAGATACGTAATCAATATGTGTTTGTTCCTCAATACCCTTGACGTGTATATATATATAAGTGATAGAATTAGGGATAACAACTGGTTATGTGCACATGGTAGTTGAAATTCTTTCCCAGCTACACACAATACATGCAAATATCATATCCCATGGAAGATATAAATTAAAATTAAAATAAAAAAATCCAAAGTACAATGACTAATATATTGCAAATTTATAATAAAAATATCAAGAAAATGAAAAGGAAGAACTCAAGAAAAGATGAGAATGTATACATCCGAGCTAAATTCTAAACTTAATAATGGGTGTGAATGATAAATTATTTGATTTTTGTGAGTAGGTGAGATATTAAACTAATGATCACTGTATGTATCATAACAATCGAAACTCACCCATACCCATATTCTAACCAGCTGTGACTTGTCTTAACCAGTTTTAGGGACCTCAACCAAACATTATTGCTTGATACACTAAGAATTTTATGAAATAAAATGCACTCAGCTTTAACTTAAGATTGAGGTTAGGATTGAGTAAAATTCCTTGAACTCCTGATATCACATATATTGTAAATTAATTCAGATAACTCTCTTCACCATCACTTCTTAATATATGGAGACAATTGAAAAATAAATAATGAGTATGCTATGAAGTTTTAGATATAGAAATGTTGTTGACTCAAACTATTTTCTATATGTTTTAAAATGATCATATGAATGGTAATTCATGACAAGCAAAAAGCAGAAGGGCTTCAACAAGTAGAGAACACAAGATGGAAAGGGTTTCTCCATATAATAGAAAAGAGCATTATGACTCGCACTAATGCATATGTGCAACTATATATGAACACCATTAGGTTAAATTTCCAATTAGCTATATAATGATGTCATGATGCACAAGATATGAGTCAACTCCTCGTGAGTGCACATCAAATGGTACATCAGTCATTGCCTCTGAATGCAAACTAATAGATGGGGTATGTTAAGTCCATAAAATTTGATCAAACAAATAGCCAGTTAGAGCACTGTGAAAGTTTCCATGATATCCACACTATGATAAAGTAAAATAAAAGTTTTCTATGCTAAAACTCACCTCAAAAGCTTTTAACTAATTTTACAACATTATATAAAGAGTAATGTAATAGAACATATGCCTGATTTGTGTAAAAAGAAATATTAAACATCATCATCCATATTTTAAGTGAACTCCTAGGAAAAATTAATAATTGAAAAATATATATGATAAATAATATAAATAATTTTACATTATTGTTTGGGTCAGATAATCATGTCATTGGGTGCTTAATTAAAATTAGATGAAGAAATTATAGAAAATCATTTATTGCACTTCCTTCAAATGTTATTAAAGACTATCAATTATAATTAGATAGAAACTTTACGCCATGGTACACTCATACAAAGCGGCTCTAATCAACACACTTCCTAATAATCCAGGATCGCAAATTTAAACTCGTGTGTTTTATTTCATGTATAGACATATATACTATCATGGTTAATCATATACAGCGAATGCTTGTAAAAATATAAACAATAAAAATAAAATTTTGAAATCATGATTTTACCAAACCAGAATCAAGGAATTAATATACTAATGTCCTGAATAGTAGTTGCAATCTTCGTTTCTTCGTAGTAATATCGACTAAATATTCAACAATAATCTTCCTTAAACCGCCAAAGAAGATTGGTAACCATTTTTAGAATTTATAACTCACAAAAGAAACATGGGGTACAGGAGCATCATCACCATCATTTCCCATGTAACTAGAGAGATGTAAAAATGAGATGGACCCAAAGGAAACAAAATGGGGAAGAAGGTCCGATAACTTGAAATATAAAAATAAGGAGACAAAAAGGACTCCCGACTCTCGGGGAAAAGATTGGCAAAGACATACAAAAAACAAAGTGAAAAGAGTGATTTAAGGAGGTATGTGGGCATAAAATCCAATTCCACGTTTTTTGGCTTTATGTTTTCACTTCGTCATTAAGAATGTGGAAGAAATGGAAAGGCCTTTCAAAGGCACAATCAAACAATGCTCAAATCAATAGAGAAGAAGTAAATTAATAAGAAAATACCACACATAAACTCGTTGATCCTACTCCAACAACCCCTCTCTCAATAGTGAGTATGCTTGTTCTTGTAAATTTTCCTTTTCATAAAATCAACCCCAGGACCCATGTCCTGTGCATTCCTTACTCATTTCCTCCTTTGTCCATTCTCCCAACTTTTTCTCTCTCTTCTCGCGCCTCACCTCTAAATTTCCCTCCCCACCTCAAACTTCCTTTCACAACACCTCCCTCCCCGCAATAATGAGTGTAACTCTCCGCTCTCTGGTCTCCTCCGCTTGCTAAAACCAAAGAATCACTTCTTTTTTTTTTTTTTTGCCTTTTCTCCATGTTCCCTCCTCCCTTGCCTTTTCTCCCAACTATAGGTCCACGCTTTGTATGGTCAGCTTCCATAAAGATCCGAAGCAGGATCTTCAATATGAAAACTCAGAATCATGGCTACTAACCAATCAGAAATGATGCCCATGTCACATACCAAATCGTCTCCCACCTCACTTCTGATCTGGTTTCCACTTAAATCAATGAGATTCAAGAAAAATTTGTAAAGCAAGGATGTGAATATAGTGCTCTTCTAAACTATGGGATTTTTCAACAGAGAAATAGGTGGGACTGAGACTTCAGACGGATTTTTCAACAGAGAAATAGGTGGGACTGAGACTTCAGACGGATTTTTCAACAGAGAAATAGGTGGGACTGAGAATATACTGTAATGGTTTAGGTGGATTGAGACTTTTGATAGACAAGTTGGGTTTAGGTGGTCTGACATTTCAGACGGATTGACTTGTCCTCACTTCGCTTGTCAGCATAGATATGTATATTATGGCTGATTGCAAAATGTGAAGCAGGAAAAGGATGGTTACTTAATTATACTTCCACCATTAAAGATTTCATCGTGACCATTTCATCCTACTACAATGGAGGATTAAAATCAAAAGATATAGAATGGTTGTGAATAATAGGTGGTAAATTTTAACCTGTGGTTTGAAGCCTGGTCAATTAATAGCTTTTTTACGTGATCATCACAACCCACGACAAATAATAAACGGATTAAAATAATAAATTCAAACAAGCCCTAATTAATAATAAGGTAAATGATGTATACGTAAATATGCTATTAATTGGTAATTCAAAATAACATAAATTATTATTAATTCATCAATATTAATGATAGAAGATATATATATATATATATATATATATATATATATATATATATATATATATAATAGGCTAATCTAGGTTAAATATTAATTAATATAATACTGAATGATTAATATGGGTCAAATTTGTGTTTTATGGATTGACATGAATATAATCCGCTTATTAAACGGTTATGATTCAACTTGAATTTGACCGAAGTACGATTATACTCAACCTAAACCCAAGAATCATGTTTAGTTAAAAAAGTGTAAAAAACCTCTAAAATGAAAATTTTATAAAAGTAAAAAAATAAATAAATAAATAATGAATTGCTAAAATGGCTCAGGGAAGCCTAGAAAATTTACTAGAGCTCGGATGACGAAACGGATTACGCCGTTGAATCCGTCTCACGAAAAACGAAAATCTGCGTAAAAGTTTCAATAATCTCTGTGTAGTGAGAATTCTTATGAATTTTTAGTTATGTATCTAGTAACCCAGAAATCCAGATTTTCTTAAAATCTTTAAATTTATGAAATAATCCTGAGTTAAGTTCATTTTAAAAACAAATTCGAACTGAGACTAAAATAAAATTATTCGGGACAAACAACCTCGACGAAATGCGGACGTTGCATGCCAGTGTCTCAAATGCCCAACTTATACTTAAACGGATGTGGTGGAAGAGGAAAGAAAAAACAATAAACTGTGAATTTTCTCCCATTCTTCTACAGACGCTGTGAGAGAGTGAGAGAGAAAAGTTCTTCCTTCTCTCAACGATCTATGTGAGACTGGTGGTTTGAATTTGTCGAGCCAAGATTTAAAATTTAGCTACTCGATGACAAGCAAATTCTCCACGTTGACGGGTTGTCATTGATCCCGATTTGGGGTGTCGCTAGTGTCAGTACCACAAGTCATGTCAAATTTATCTGGCCTAATTGTGATATAGCCAACAAAAGAAAACATCCAAGATTTCTATGTTTTAATGAACTTAAATTCTGAAGCCACAAGCCACCATGAAAATACAAATTTATCCCGAAATAAATTTTTACACAAGTTGATTCATGACCATTGCTAAATTTGTGTTACTCACAAATAACACGGCTAAACTTAAAATGATCTTTCAAAATATCATAAAATGGGTAAAACAAATAATTAAAGCAATTAGGAAATCTATCACGTTAAAAAATATAAATTGGTCCGTACATCTTCATGGTAAAAACCTAGTTTAAAAGTATCTTCATGATGAATAGAAAAAAGTTTAATCATTCACACTATTACAGCTACCATTATATTTAAATTCATTTGGTCTTTCTATAGAATGCAACATAAGAGTCCACCATTATGAATTTTTTATTCAATAATCAAGAGAATTATCCACAACACACACGTAAGACCTCATCTCAATGTACAATTGAAAATATAAGGCTAAAGCTCTGGTTATTGAATTAAAACAAACTAAAGATTGGGCTTAACTTAAGTTGGAGTTCATGTTCGCTGTTCTTTTTATCAAAAATCAAACTAGTTGATTATAAAACTAAAACCAAATGCTTAAAAAATTTGAAATTAAACCATGTGACTGTACAAGAAAATGTAGGAAATGAAAAAGAACCATCTACACATTTAAAACTATCACACTCATGTTTCACTTTTCTTTTCCTTCGCTATATTTTCTTAGAAACCAATGGATTTAAGAAGAAAATAATTTTATATATATATTCTTATTTATATAGTTAATTCATTAAAAAAAATAAAATAAGGATATAAGTCCATCCACATAAATTAAACTTATTTCTTATATCATTATTAATTTTAATCTTCTTTGTTACCACAATCTTCTTTTTTTTCCTCAAATGCCCAAAAGAAAAGTTATTTTAGCAACATTTATGTATTCATAAATTGAAATAATATTTACACAAGAACAATTCTTCCAAACTTTGAAGTATTCATTTACAAATTTTTATAACATAACAATGGAATCCTATTGAAATAATTGCCCCTATTTGGATTCTTATGTAAAAAAAAAATAGAACAACTAAACATCAGAATAATTTTTTTAAGATACTGAATTTTGGTTTTAAACTTTTAAGATGTGTATATAAAACTATTGCTCTTGTAGTCCCAATTTTCCTGCAACATACAAAGATTGTAAAATGAGTCTTATTAATCAATTAATTTTCAACTACTTTGTACTTGATAATTTAAGTATTGAACAAGGCTTATGCTCACTTCTCAATTAGTGATAATGTTTAATCATTAGGAGACATATAATTAGAATGATAAAATGAAAAATTAATTAAGGTCGATATGTTTGAATCAGGAATATTTGAAATAATTAAAATAATAATAATAATAAACATCTAGCATTTGAAGTAGAAACTTTCCTCTAAGTGAACCATAATGTATCCTAAATTAGGTTTTACTGTTGAGTTGAGTCGAGTCACATGCAGCCAAGCTCGTGCCTAAACTCCTGATTAAAAACTGCTTGAACTCGACTTGAATCTGAGAAGTTTTGCTGCAAATGATCGAAACTTTAATTAGGAAAAAAATAGTCGAGCTACTTGAACTCAACTCGACAAAGCTCGAATTAATTAAAATTAATAACAATTATACTCAACTCTAAATAGACCTCATTTAATAAAATGGTAAAGCTAGATTAAACTGAGCGTTTTAGGTATTGTGATATTCGAACCTCGACTTGATAAGCCACTGAGCCTAACTATAATCGATTAAGTCTCAATCAAATTCAGTCTCTACTAGCTGAGATTAGGTTAACTCGTTTATACCCCTACCCAAATTATCCTTATACAAATAAGAATTATGTGTAGTATCATGTTATGTTACCGTTTTCTTGACCGTTGACTACCCGTCAACCCGCGGAATACAAGTGAAGGTCGGGTTACCCGACGCCACTTTAGAAAATCGGGCAAAGTCTCCTTTGTACGGGGAGCTCTACCCAAATACAATACTTGTATAAAACCTGCATTTACGTGTCCCAACAGTCCAATATATGCAATATATATCCAATACGGCCACTTGGGCCCATAAACAGTACTCAATGTACATGCCAACTATGAAACCAACTATATACCCAATAGTTACAAGAGTTAATATTTTTACTCTTAAACAATACGTATATTAAACTTAAAGAGTTCTAATACATGTACAACCACCAAAGCCACATCCCGCTTCACAATAACTTAGGACGAGCCGTCTCGCACGCTCCTCGTACTCAGAAAAGTGGGGTCCCACGACCGCAGCTAAAGCCTCGAGAGAAGAATCGCTTCTAAGTGGGCTACTCACCACCTAAGTGCAGTGCAATGTTCCAAATTTAACACACATTGTGTAGGCGGTAATCCTCCTACTCTCACAATCGATAACGACCCTAAGGTTATCGGGCCAACCCATCCTTAGGATGACATCGAACTCTGACATGTCCAAAATCCTCAGGTCCATTGTGAGTAGAGTCCCCGAGATCTCTAACTCACAACCTCGACATATCGTACCTATTCTCGCCCTAGTCCCTAGGGGAGAACTCACGTACTACGGCTCCTCTAAGGTCTCTAGAGGTCCTTGCCCATTTCCACCATATTTGGGCCTCATTCTCTAGCTAGAACGCAGCTAGTCTAATCCGGGTCGCGTCAGAGGTAATCTCCATAGCCTCTAACACTTTCTCGATCTGCATGAACCAATGGTCTACCACCACCTGGATTCTTCCCGTGAACCCAGATGATAATGCCCTAAACTCCTCTCGGGAGGTTAGCTAGGATCTCCCCTCGTCTGCCCGCTATACCAAACAGGGCGGCAGCAATTTCGGCTGTGAATACCTATAGCCTCACGAAAGGCTTGCTGATCGACACCGTGGTGTCTCATCATCCCGTGACACCCTTACGCCCTCGTCCTCTACTAGCCATTTACACAATTAACATGGCAAACTGTAATCATTTATCATCTCATTTAACTAGTAATGCGTATGTCGACATTAATGTGACTTGACAACCATGAACTGACCCGTTCATTTCCTAAGTGGTGTTAAATTCCAACCACTCAATTTATTTAATTCAAGAAGGTTCTATGCTCTCTTGTTCATTTCAATATCCAAATCCTTAAGGTCGTAATCCATAACCTTAGTATTCACCATTTTTCCTATACGCATCACACCATGCATATAACCTCCACGCAATCCATCGCAGAACAAGCTTTCAAACTAGAAGTTAAATCCAATACAAGATTCTAAGGCATAATCACAGCCACGAGACACTAATCATACACATAGCTCAATGTATACGCAATGAATTTTTTTTTTTTTTTAAAAATATTGTTTCCAACAAAATTTTATTTTCAAAAATTTTATTTTTGAAAATTTTATCAAATTTTATTTCATTTTATTTGATTTTTAAATTTTTTTTTTTTTTTTAAAAATTTGGGTGGGCTCTCGAGATGAACGTTGTTCATGAACCTGCTCACGAACAATGTCCAAAAATTTGACTCGTGAAAACAGTCGAACAGTGGCCAAAACAGCCGAGCGCACCGAGTGCACGCCCAGCACACCATACGCCAGGTCAAGGGCTGGGGCCGTTTAGTCGCGTCGCACCCGGCAGGGCCAGCTCTCGCCTCGCCCGCTGCTCGCCTCAAGGCCAGCCGCCCGCCGTGGGCGCGCCCCACGCACTCGCTCGCGCTTCGCGCGCCGCCGCCTCGCTCGCCCCTGGGTGGCTCGCATTGCGCCTGGCCGCTTCAGCCGCCTGGCCGCCATCGCCGCGCGCCCAACTGCCACTACAGCCCCACACGCCCGCCTCGCTGCGGCTCCAAATACACAACACGCCTCTCGTCTACCGCCTACCATTGTGGTCAGGCATAGTGACCTGTATTGCAATACGCTCAAGCCCCCGCTCACACACACATGTTGAACTCAGATGTGGCACAATCCAAATTTCAACAAATTTCATGCAATACAATTCTAGCTCACTATTGCCTGCAATACAATACTTGTATTGCAATACACTTCAGCGCTCAAGCCCCTTTAAGTTGCAATACAACCAAACCTTGCAATACAAAAATTTTCCCTTCTCACAATACAAAATGGGTAGTAGCCCATCAAAATTTTCTGCTAAAAAAAAAAAAAATTCTGTTTTCATTATAAATGATTTTTTTTTCATCAGTTTTTAAATTGGAAAAATCTCTAAAAATCACTAAAAATCATTTTTTTTTTTCATTCTCTTTAACAATCAAATAAATTTACAAAATTTATTTTTCCATTTTCTTAATTTTTACACCATATAAAAACCTTGAAAATTATTTTCTCACCTCATAACCAAATAAATTATAAAATTTATTTTCTTTTTTCCGCTTTTTTCACTCGAAAATTTTCTCCAATTCCAAATAAATTTATAAAATATTTTCAATTTTCTTCAATTTTACTACTTGTAAAATCATAGAAAATTATTTCTTCATTTCTTCTCATCAAATAAATTTAGTAAAAATTTATTTTTCTTGCCTTTAAAATTTCTTTCTCACTTTCCAACAACCCAAATAAATTTAGAAAATTTATTTTATTTAATTTTCGCGCTTTACACTCGTAAAAACCTTAAAAATTAAATTTTCACACTCTATTTTTAAAATAATATATCTCTATAAATAATAAGTAAATTATATAGATTTTTAGTAATTGCTTATTCTTTAATTAGTAAACTTTTTGTCACACTTGGATTCTATAAATTTCACTTAAAACGTAGTGCCAGAATTTTTTCATTTATGTATTTTTTTTATACTTAAATGAAAATAAACATTGTTATCAAAATAAAAGAATAAAAGCTAAAACAAAAATTTTAAAAAAAACCTTATTCAACTTGAACTTTAAGTAAAAAATAAATTTGAAAATTAGAACCTTCGTTTTTTTCTCAAAAAATTATATACATTTATTTTGAGAAAGGCCCATGCCAAGCTAGTGATGAATAGGACAATGAAATTTATCCCTATAAACTCTCATAAACTAAACTCGGTGATAGATTAGAAAAGCTTTTGAGAAAAAAATACAAAAAATAATTCCAAAGTCAAAGGAAGTTATCAAGGTCATTGTGCGTACTTTTTCAATAAAGGATAACACGCATTACTCCCATCTATGTATCTATACCCTTCCCTACCCAAAGAGGGTTTGCAAGATAGCTCAAACAACCCTTTCCCACAAAAATTCCACTCTATCCGTAGGTTTAAAAGCAGAGATGTCAAACAACCCTTCCTACAAAAATTCTACTCTCATCCAAACATTTCTCTAGGCATCACTGTTGAAACAACCCTTCCCACCAACATTCTTGAAACAACCCTTTTCACAAAGATGATATTCCTATCCAAACATGTTTTCTCCAGAAAACTATCTACTCTCTTTGATTCTCGCTTCTTCTTTCCATGGTGTTGCTTTTGCAAACTTCAAGCATACTTCACGCTGAATACTTTCAAGCAAAGCAAAGGTATATTAACATATATTTCATTGAATCTTTTTTGTTTCACTTGAATTAGATGAAAGAGATCATTTTAGAAATTTTCAAAATCTTTTTTGCTTCTTAAAGGTTTGGTATTTAGAATTTATAAAGTTTGGATCCTTATCTTGTTTCATTACTAGTCACTGCTGGGTTTAGAATGAGATTTGAGTTTACAGAGGCTGTATAGATAAGTGCGATTCTTCAAGTCTAACAAATCAGCCTGGTCAAGTATGTTATCTAAAGTAAAAGGGCGGTGAGTCAGAAGAGAAGACTTGTGTCTATGGAGACCTTTCTTAAAAGAAGAGGAAAACCTAAGGGAAGAGAGGGTAGTGTGTGGCAAGGTCTCTGCCAAGGCTAAGGCACCGTGACTATGGTGGTGTAGAGAGAAATGGTTGTTGAGAAATTCCATAGCTCGGGCCATGTGAAGTAAATCGTTGAGAAATGCATGGAGCATTGTAATTGATTGAATGTGCATACTAAATTTTCTTCTCGTTTCATTAAATAAATGCCATAGATGATGTTCATTACGGGTCCATGGATTTTTCTTTTTCCACCTCCCTATTCATTTTCCAGTCAAAGATTTAAGAGATTCTTGTATTGCTCCAATCATTTTTTTTTTTTCAGTGTGTAGTCAAAATTCCATTTCAATTTTTGCTTGTAGTTAAAAAATTTTGTCTGATAGTAATGAAAATGCAGGTCCTCCTAACATTGAGTTTATCTCTATAATTTGTAGTCACTAAGCACAAGTTTAAAGAGAAAACTTTTGCTGTATTTCTATTTTATCTATTTCAGATCTTGTACCTCTCTTTATATATTCAACAAAGGAACTATATTTATTAGCATTCTATTTTGGCAAAATTATCAAGCATTTGGATAGTGGTTGAGTTTGTTTGGTGATAAATAAGTGGGCTTTCATTTTAGTGTAAATGTCATCGGACTGTATTAGTAGCTTCTTATATAAAGGCAATAATTCCAATATAAAATTTTGAAATAGTAGCCACAAACTGACTCATGTTTATATGTGTGATAATATTATATTTATTTTCTTAAGCTAATTTATTTTTTCTTTCAATTTAAAGGATCAAGACATTTTATTTGGTGCAATTATGGGGCAAATGTGAGCTAACTAGGCCCACAGTCACACCTCCATTAGATTGAGTTAATGACATAAGCTAAAATGTAATTATAGGAAAAACAAATAAAATATAAAATATATCTATAAACTCTAAATATTTATTCACAATATTCAATATACTATAAATTTATTAATATTATTTCTAATTGTTGACATATGATTTTTTATTAGCAATTACAAAATAAAAAGAATGTTAAATAAAGTTTTTCTTTCTTATGTTTAGCTTATTTTTATAATGGAAAAATGAAGAAATTCATATATATTTAAAAATACTGAAAATTTATATAATTTTTAAGTTACTTTTTAATTTTTATATACACCAAATAAATTTATATACTAGCATATAAATCATTATTCAATTAAAAAATTATTTCTTATTTTCTATTAACCGGTCATAATAATTAAAGAAATGAGGGACATAATATTTTAGTTGTACTTTTTTTCGTTTTCAAATGGATATTTCCACTTTTGTTTCTTATAATTTAAATACTAATTTGAATTTTCCACACACTTTCCAATTGCAAACTTGTCTTAAATTGATCGCAAAGATTTAAATTTAAATTTGTCTAGCATGTAATTGGAACCTTTTTTTTTGTCTAATGATGTTTGAATGTCCATTGGACAATATATGGAAAACATAATATCTTTCCAAGTTACTCTATTATGCTTGGTCTTTTTTTTTTAGAAATTTTGATAGTGGCTCCTTTGTTCTTCGGGTACACTGAGAAGGCTAGATAATATGTCTCCCCATTTTGTGTTCTTGAAGAACCATAGAAATACGCCAAAATTTTTCAATCATGAAATAAAAATATAATGACAACTGACCTTAGGAATTATTTATTCCTATATGGGATAGGAACAACCATCCAAATTAAGAAGTTGAAGAAGAACACATAAGATGTTGTAGTATAGATTGTTAAATTTCAATGTGTTAGCAAGATACACATGTATATAAATTCTAATATTGAATTCATCTTTAATTGATTGTGTATCTCCAAATAAGGAATGGATCAAGCCGATGCCCAAAGATAGAAGGTCAAAGGACTATGAAGAAGGTGTTGAATATTTCATTAATTTTGCATTACAACATTGTCCAAAGCAAAGTGTCATTTGTTGTCCTTGTAAGCGATGTGGGAACTTGTTTCATCATACACCTACCAAGGTTCGAGAACACTTGTTTTTCAATGGTATTGGCCAAAGTTATTGTACATGGTATTGGCATGGAGAAGATTATCTTACTAGTACAAAATCAAGGAAATGTGGCCCAATTTCATGATACGGTGAATTATAGTGATGTTGGCACACAAGAGAAATGATTCATTCTATGAAAGATGAGTTCATGGCCCACTCATTCAAAAATTGCTTGAGGATGCTAAAAGCCTTTGTATCCCTACAGTAAAATTCACAAAGCTGCATTAGTTAAATGTACAATGAAGGCACGATATGGGTAGGTCGATAAAGCTTCTTCGATTTGCTCCAAATATTAGGGATATGCTCCTATGAACAATGAGATGCCATTATCAATGTATGAGGCTAAGAAAACATTAGAATGCATTAGGAATGGAATATGAAAAGATACATGTGCATGCCCTAATACTGTGGGCATTTTATAGGAATAAGTTTCGTGATGCATCTTCATGTCCTACTGTGGAATGTCAAGGTGGAAAACAAGGTGCAAGGGTGAGAAATACCAAGAGGATTCAGTAAAGGTGTTGTGGTATTTTCCGCCTCATCCCTAGGTTTAAAAGGATGTTTCACTTCCCAAACCGCAAAAGACTTAAATGCAGATGCAATATGGAAGAGAAAATAATGGTAAACTTCGACACCCAGTTGATACTCCAACATGGCAACTAGTGAACCAATTGTGGCCTGAATTTGCTTCAGATTGTAGAAACCTTAGACTTGCCATTTCAGCAGATGGTATCAATCCTCACAACAACATGACCAATAAGCATAGTTGTTGGCCTGTCCTCATTGTAACTTATAATCTTCCCTCAAGTGTGCTTAAGAGGAAATTTATGATGTTATCATTGCTAATATCGTGGACCTCAAAGAACCCGGTAAAGGATATTGATGTATACTTGGCACCATTAGTGGATGATTTGAAAACATTATGGAGGTGGTGGAAACCTATGATGCCTATGAGCAAGAGTTCTTACATTAAAGGCCATTTTGTTATGAACATCAATGATTTCCCCGCATATGGAAACTCATTCGTCAGGCCACTCATGGGATATTATGCATGTCCAATATGTGGTGAAGAAACAAATCATTAAATGGCTAAACATGGGAATAAGAACTCATATACCGGGTCATAGGCGATTTCTTCCATGCAACCATCCACTTAGAAAGCAAAAGAAGGCATTTTAATGGTGAACAAGAGTTATAGCTACTCTCCAAAAGAACTTACCGAGATGAAATATTTAGAAAGGTCGATACCTTATTCTGCACTATGGGGAAAGAAAAAGGTTAAACGATTTATCCTTTGCTACCCATTCAAGTTGTTGAAGAAGAGGTCTATATTTCTTCGACCTTGAATACTGAAGTTTTTATATATTCATAATAACTTGGATGTCATGCACATTGAGAAGAATGTTTGTGAAAGCATCATTGGAACTTTACTTTAATGTTCCCCCAGAAAAACAAAGATGGAGTAGTCTCACTAGACCTTCTTGAAATGGATTAAGGTCTGAGTTAGCACTAAGGTTTGGGTTGAAGAGAACTTATCTTCCCCCGCATTTTATACTATAAGTAAAGAAGAGAAGAAAAGAAGGATTGTAGACTTTAGTCAGATTTGAAGGTTCCCGGCTGCTACCTGTTCTCAAACTTTTAAACTCAGGTCCGTGGAAGAGTTAAAGCTCGCTGGTCTGTCCCACGACATCATGCAATTATGCAAACAACCATTGCCTAAGAGCAATAAGATCTCGTGTTGCCTAAGCATGTTAGATATGCCATCACAAGATTGTGTTTTTTCTTCAATGCACTTTGTCTAAAGGTGGTGGATGTCAGATTGAATGATCTACAACAAGAAATAGTGGTAATTTTTGTGTTTCATGGAGAAATATTTCCCACCTTCCTTCTTTGACATTATGCTTCATCTAATAGTGCATTTGGTAAGGGAGGTTAGATTATGTGGACCGGTGTACATGAGATGGATGTATCCGTTTGAAAGATACATGAGAGTCCTAAAGGGCTATGTTCGAAATCGTACTCGTCCAGAAGGGTGCATTGCTGAGTGCTATATTGCAGAGGAAGCTGTAGAGTTTTGTTCAGAGTACTTATCAAACATCGATACAATTGGGATTCCTGCTAGCATGAAAATGAATGGAAATATGGAAAACCTTTACCTGGTGGTCATGTAATAAATATCCATGACTTTAAATTGGTGGAGCAAGCACATCATTATGTTCTACAAATATAGCCATCATTCAACCTTATATCGAGGCGTCATGTATATATGGAAATTTATTACCTTTTTACTCTAAATAATGCTTGTAAAAGCTTCATAATTTACTTGTTTTTACTTGCTAGTGAACATATAAAATATCGGAGTTAAAATATCCTCTGTCAATCAAAGAGGAGAAGTGGTTGGAGGATGAAATATGTGCGCATTTAGTTAATGGCTAGAGAAAAGGTATGAAAAAAGATATACATACTCTTGAAATTTAATGCTTATAAAATTTGAATTCCATTGACTTACATATCATAAGCAACCATTTAGGTTTCGGGATGAAAAAGTAAGAACCAACTTTATTCAAGAGGAACTTATGGTCAGGCACAAGGACCAAGGCAAATATGTTTTGACATATCCCTGCTTATATCATTAATGGTGTCGTTATCACATCATGACCGTGATGATACACGTACCAACCAAAATAGTGGTGTCAGATACAGGCACACTCATAAATCGCGGCGCCAAAGATAAGAATCCCGATCATGACAATGTAAGCCATGGAGTTGTCACGTAGATATGGACCTTGATTATAACATGCTTAATATTTGTGTTTTCAAGTGTGATTGCTGATAGCGTAAATGGTGTAAGAGTTATTAGAACTCGATTTACATTAGCTGGATTTGAGCAAGATAGGACATAAATCGATCCTTCATTTGGCAACACAAGCCCAATATATTTTGTAAAAGACCAAAGTTGATCCAAGATGGCCCATTGTATTATTCCAAAGCAAAAATGGAGATGTTCGAATAGAGGATGATGACAACATGGTTGATAATTGCATGGAGCATCACCCATTTGCAAACGGGATGCCCTATATAAAGTCCTTTTGATGGAGTTGAAGATTGTATGCAATTTGTGTGCGCATCGATTGTGAGGGGACTTGGGTTGAAAATTAAATATATTACATTCTTAGTTTTTCTTTTTCTTTTGTAGTGCTTTTGGCTTACTCATCGAGTGATATGTAAGTGTGTGACTTTTTGAAGTGTTAGTAATATAAATGCATGATGTTCAACAACGTTATGTTTATGCTTATTCATTAATGTATTTTCCTTTTATATACATGCTAAGCCAATTTGAACAAATACAACTACGTACCACCATATTTCATGCTATTAAATAGTTTGAATTTCTATTTAAAATTAATTTATGTATAGTTAAATAAATATCGTGTCTATGTTAGTATTGTAAGTTCAATTTATATTAGACAAAATAAAATCATCACTCACTCTAGTTAATATCAATACAAATTTTTATATGATATATAAAATCCTATTTAAGGTTTAAGTGAAGATGGGTGGAATCTTAACAACTCATAAAATCATATTAGAAAATTGATAAATAACATTTAATGAAATAAATGAACATGGTAACAACTCACCCTATTAAACTTCAATATCTATGGAATCATTGATTAATTTATTTTTATTTAATTGAGATATATTTGTAAGTGATTTTTATTATTACTAATTTTGAATCATTCGGGAATTTGCAAGAATAGTGATACAAGTGCATGTGATGCCTTTACCAAGAAGAAACAAAGGGCAGTAAACTCTTAAAATATCATGCTTTCATGTAAATATAAAGTATGCATTATGAGGCTAATTATATATTTCTTATTGTCATGTAGATGCAAGAGAAGAAAAAGTTAAGATCGCCTCGCACAAAGGCCCGAGGCCTAACTTTGAAACCTAACTGCTAAAAAGAGAAAGGAAGGAGCAACATTCATATTCAATATAATGATGATGGTGATGAGTGGGTACTGAGAAGAAAATATGAGGACAATTTCGTAAAAAAGGTTCCAGACCCAACTTTGAAACTTGAAATTTCTAAAAAGAGAAGGCGAGCAAAGACCTTATTCATTATAATGATGATGGTGATAAATGGGTGGAAGAGAAGTGTAAATATGAGATAACTTCAGAAAAAAGGTTCTGAGGCCCAACTTTGAAACTTGAAATTGCTAAAAAGAGAAGTGAAGGAGAAAAGATTCACATTGAATATAATAATGATGGTGACGGAGTGGGTGAAGGATATGTACAATCAGGTCCTACTGGGTGCTTATGAACAATGGTGCCTGCCTATCATATAGATTGGAGGGTGAATCTTATTCAATTAAAGGAGAAAATTATGGGATTGTGTTAAGGTATAATATAATTTTGGAATTTTTTTCCCCGTGTTTTGTCTATACTTTAAATGCTTATCGATAATCAAGGTTGAAATGCGGTAGGTGCATTCTTAGTTGATGAGAATAGCGTAAACAACATCATGTCATCAATTGAACTAGCTTTAGATCATTCAGCACATACTGACGAAAGAGTATATCTTTTCCTTATAAAGATAAGCCTGAGCTTTTATAACCACTGGGCTTTGAGGCAATTACATTCCGCTTCTGAAGATCGAGTGAAAACTAGTTACTAATGTGCTGTCACAGAGTTTGAAATTAAATCAAGAAAAGGGAAAAGAAAGACTACAAAATATATTTACATTCACGAGTTAGTAGGAAAGGATAAGGCCGGATTTCAAGAAGAATTGGTGTTGAATTAGCTTATATTATTTTGTTAGATATGTATGTTTGTAAAAGTTTAATTATTCTACTTGTTTTTTTTTTTCATATTTATAAAGACAGGTTCAAGGGAAACCCATTGATAGATGGATCTTGTGGAAACAAAGAATGAAAAAGGAGATTATGATGATGTTACAAGACCGTAGTTGAAAAGATTGTAAGCTGTAAAACCTATATTCTATTTCAGCTTAATTCTATTTTTATTTGTTTAGTATAACTCATAAGCATCTATATTGTTTTGTAGATGAGTCAGTGAAGGATGTTGAAGAAGGGAGGATTAAATGTATTGGTCAAAAGGATATCTCACTTTAGCATTGGGTACACCGGAGCATCCTGGACGGGTTAGAGGAAAGGGAGGGAAAAGAAACCCAAACAATTCCTTAACACACCAAAACCCCTCAAAAGCTACCGAAGAAAATGAATGTGAAGAGATGTTATGGAGAAAGTAAGGATGTTAGGAAGAGGAGATAAGCTGCTTTGAAAACCGAAAAGAAACAACCCCCACACCCCATTCTCAAGTCAAAGAGCACAAAACATAAGGAAACAAATGATGAACATGAAGAAGTCCAAGGAAAGGCTCAACTGTAAGGATCGTGGTGAGACTACCAGCACAAGGAACTATAAAAAGCTTCTACACTTTCAACTCAAGTATGACTTTTCCTGCTACATTTATAAAAAATATAATTAAAATTAGTAATATAAAATACTGGGGAATATTATAAATATATGTTTTATAGGTTTTGAAAATGCAAATTGCTCAAACTCATGAAACATTGTTGCATATGGAACTTATTTTACAGATTATGAGATTTCCATGGATAGTCTCTTGCATGTTAGTGGTCATACTTTTTCCTCTTCTTCAACCTAATGCACCCTTCCGTTCCCACTTAATGAAAGCATTATGTACAATAAGGGAGGGTGTTGGATATGGAGGCTTTATGGCCTCGCTTCCATTTGTGATAGATGATGAAAGTAATAAGGTGAATGTTAGTGTTATAACAAACTTTTCAAGTTCAGTTATGTTATTCTCTACATTTGGTTTATTTTCTTAATGTATCACATTTATTTATGTGTTTAGGATGCTAGAAAAAGAAGAAACATATTGAAGAAGATACCATCCTCTAAAGAAAATTGAATATGAGAATCCTAGGGATATACAATTGTTTTCAAAACAAGCCAAAGAAGTCGATGGGTAAATCAGCAACCAAAATTGACTTTCCAATCAATATCTTTGGGATAAAATTTCAAACCTTCCTTTTGATAACTGAAATGGAGGATGTAATTGCTACAAAAGAGTTGACTATGAATTGTTTATGCTTCTATATTTGGTACGATCTATTTTGTAATCTTTGTTACATTCATAATATAAATAATGTGAAGTTGATTTTTTTTAAATATACTATAATTGCGATATTTAATCGTGGTTACATGAACAACTAGATGATGCATCACTTAGATAAAATTATATTTGTTCAACTGTGGATGGTGTCCAAGACTGAACAATTGCCCCACGCATTGAAAAACGAGCAAGATTCATTGCTGATCGCCTAATTGACCACTCTCAATCGTTAGTAATCTTATTTTTGTTCCATATAACCTAAAGTGTTGTTAATATATATATATATATATATATATATATATATATATATATATATATATATATATAAGTTCTCTCGCTTTATGTATGTTATTCATCAAAATTATATTGCTATATTGTAGGATTTATTGGGTGTTGGCTGTAATTGACCCAAAATCACAAATAGTCTACTATTTGGACTCGTTATTACAACAGCCATACAAAGATATAAAAGAGATCGTCAACATGTAAGTTTACCATATTTGTATTGTTTTATCTGTGAAAAAAATGAGCACTAATTTAATTTAATTTTATAGGGGTTTCAAATATTTTTTACATCTCAAAAGAAGAAAGGATATAAAAGAGTTGAAGTGGATAGTAATTGAGGTTATACTTTATCCTATTCAAAACTTTGTCAATTTCTTAACTTTAAGCCTTATCTATGCTCTCGAGTTTCTTGAAAGTTTACTTGATTTAAATGTAGGAAGTCTATATGTTCTCGCATATGATTTTCTTATCTCAGTTTTTGTATTTTTTCATATTCTTAAGTTGAGTTGAAGTGATAATTAATGAATTGGTTTTAATAACTATGAAAATATAATATAAATTCTTATAAAGACAATATATTCATATGTCAACTATTAAACTAGTAATAAGTATAACTAAAAATGAATAAATCTATTTTGTTGTGGGTATTTGAAAGATAACATAATCATTATCCATTTTCAACTTCTACAATTAATATCTAAAAAAATAGTAATAGAAACTATAAGAAAAATATGCAAGATTTTGTTCAAAATTCATGTGTACAAGATTTTTTCAATGATGATTTGATGTGAAAGATCAAACTTTAGAAAATCTATGCACCTAATGATTTAATGAATACATATGTCAATAATTTGAAATGATGGTTATGTAAGAAAACAAATATTGAATTTTGACTATATATCTATTGCATTTACAATCTTTAAAACTATTTAGATGTGTGTAGGTAAAGAGAGCAAGTCAATCCTTTGAATAGATTTGACTGCTACTTAGATGTGATTTGTTCTTTTTGTATCATTTTTATCATCTTAGTATACCTTATATGTATTTAGAATCCTTAAAATTAGTTAGGATATCCATAGGTAAGGAAGCTACTATCCTTTGGAATAGATTTAATGAAGTTACATAGGTCTGATTTATTTTCTACGCTATTCTTGTCAACTTAGTACACCTTATGTGCATCATATATTAGGTTAACTTCTTTTCTTAGGGTACAACTTTTTTTTTTCTTCTTCTTTCTCTACATAAAATGGTCAACTTGTTTATCCATCTTTAATCAAATAGTTCATCTATAAAATATTTATTAATTACAATTTCTAGCTACAATTTTCTTCTATGACATCAATATAAGAAATATAATAAAGCTAATACATTTGCACTTGAAGCTAACATTATGTAATTTATTGTTACTATGAAAGGGATGAAAGATGAAAATGTAATTAAATCTCACATGATGCTATATTTGACCATGAAATTTGTTGATATAATTTTTTGCCTGTGGACTTAAACAATTGATGGTGTCATAAAGGATATTTTGTTATGCGATATACAGTAGATATAATTGCAAATAGAAGCCCGATAACATCTCGTGTTTATTTACCTATTTATTTTCATTAGTGTGTGAGAACATTAACTTATACTTAATGTTGCATAGTAACATGTTTTAGTTTAAAGGGAAAATGACCTATTCATGAAATAGAGTTAGATGAAGTGAGATCCAATACCTCATTTTAAATCCACTTTCATCTTGGATCAAATATAACTGGTATGTAAAATCTCATTATTATTAACATTTTTTTAAAAAGATAAGGTTAAATTAATGCTACTTTTGTCTTACTTGCGAGGTAGAAAGTGACTCTCCGCAGCTTATTGCAATTTTGAGATTACAAATATCAAGCATGGGATCTTGTCATACGCATGAAATGTTGGACTTTTTGAACGCTTTTGAGTCAAGATCGATATCTTTTCTTAAAATATATTTGATTGAAATACAAATCTAAGGCCAATTTTTTTATTATATATGTTTGTTAGATTCTTTTGTTATTATATTCCGCTATATGTTAATTAATATTGTTTTGATAAACATATCAAAGGTAATGAAGTTTTTGATTTCTGTTTGCAAGGGGTTGATGATAGTTGCAGAGTTGCAATTTGAGAATACATCATGTTCAGGTTCTAGCCACCATGTTTGTTGCAACTAGTCTTTGATATTTTCAGCATATAACTTTATATATTTGTATTTTTCTTTCCAACAAATCAGTGAGTTGCTTGAATTTTTTTAGTTATAGTTGGGCATAAGTTTTTATCCTTTTATTAATGCTATTAAACTTAAACATACACTAATATTATCTTTTATTTTTTTCAAGAGGTATTGGGTCATTTGTTATACATACAAATATATATATATATATATATATATATATATATATATATATATATATATATATATATATATATATATATATATATATATATATATATATATATATATTCTTTTTTTTTTTTTAAAATGAAACATGAACAAAAAGTACTATTACCTTCTTTTTCCTTCTTAAAAGGTTGTGATACATGTTTAGCACTTGCAATTTTTAGAGTACAAGCATCATGGTATAAGTTCTGTCTGTTATGTGTACTCTATTAATTTTGCTATTTTTGGTATATATTCACATTCTTTTCTATATATTTGTTAATAATACAAGCATTATATATGTATAGTTGCTAAGTTACATTCAATATATTTGGATGTATTTAGATATATGTTTATATATTTCCAATGGACTTCCAAGCATAAACAACAAGAAAGCCTCATACTTCGCTAAGGGTTAATCGACATGTTTAATGCATCCAGATTATTGATTTCTCTTTCACATTGAATTCTTAATAATTTTAACTTTAAAAATAAACATGAAGTGATTTTTTTTTCTTTTACAAAGGTTAGTGACATTTACAATAGATATATTTGTAAATGATTCAATTAAGATCACACATAAGCTTTTATGATCATGAGCAAAACTACTAGATACTGGGTTCTTTTGGGTAAAATATCTATTTAGATTATGTATACTTGTTGTGTTGTCGAAAAGGATATTTGGGTACGATGTTTAGTATTCTTTATATGTTAATATCAAATATAAAAACAAACTAATGTTACTTTTCTTCCTTACAAAAGGTTATGTGACATTAGCAACAATTGCGCTACAGGAACATGGTAGCATCATTTTAAGGTAAATGATTGCAAGAGGCCATTTGTCATGTAATCCATTGACTTGGACATATTTTTGCCAAATGTCTGTATGTACATGATGATAAATAGAACATCATCATGACAAGGTGTATTTGATTAAGAATATCATGCATGATGTTTATACTAGATACTTTGAAGTCGATGTCAGATTTTAGTTCTATAACTTCGAAAGTTGATTTTTACTTTTATCATGATCTGCCTCACAATAGGTTCAATTATGGCATAAAATTTTGGCTCACAGGTTGAGTTATTGCATATTCTATGCAACCTCACATAACAAAACACAATTTCCTGATTATGAAAAAATAAATATTGACATACAATAAACATATCTGACAAAAGGACAAAAGTTAATAAAATTTCAAACAATCGATGAAAAACACCATCTTAAAAATATATGCAAATTAAATCTAAAATCATATCAAACAAAATTGATATATTATACTCAAGCTTAATATATATTGAATATAATTGACAAAATCGTGATTCAACGCTCACTTATGTTCCAACCCTAATCTCGACAGAAGTAGAAGAGACAATATTATATGTCATTTTAGTAAGATCCCATCATTGATAGAATAAACAACCCGTATAGCATATGCATATGTCAACATAGCTGAAGCCTTCTTGACACCGGCATAGATGACATAATGGTATTACCCAATCTACCTTAACATATATACCCATTCTACGTGAAAACTGTCACTTCAACACCTTTTTTCAGAGTGTATGCTAGACCCTACTCCAAACTCCTAGCTTGGTCAGACAAAACAATTGGGAATGACTCCTAAGCAACTCAAGCAATCAATGAGGAATAATCGACCAAGACTAGTGATTCGAAAACAAGGGGATACAAGCGCGCCCCACAAACATAAACAAATTAAGAAGTCATGCAGTGAGAGGGTAAAGAGGTACACCATTATGCGAATGAGCAAGCCCACTACATAACTCTACACACAAAACTAACCATCTATACAATCAGAAACAGAGAAGCTAGGTAAAAAATCAACCATGAGCAAGCATGCTAGAATCCAATGGGTGAACACACAAGCACAAACAAACCATGAGGTGTTACCACCAACCATAAGTGATCATTAGTAATTTGTGTAGCCTAAGAGTCTATTGGTTAATGAACCATGTGCTCCAATATATCCAACTCAAGTTCAAGCTTGTCCCTCTTATGAAACCAGAGATTCTGGGTTTGATCTCCAAAGGAGTCAAACAATTTGTCAGTTCCTACCCAATCCACTCGCCTTAATCATCATTAATATAAAACAAAGAGTTGATTGAAGCTGGAAAACTGGCCCTTGGAGTAGAATGGTCTTGTTTTAGTTGTGCCACTTACTTTTATTTTTATTTTTAAAATAGGGAAATGAAGTAAGAACAAAAACCCTTCATTTACTCCAATCAGAAAGCGATCCACTCTAAACCCGGATTTCTAGGTCCGGATCAGTTACTTAATGGAAGGTACCCTGTGTGTGAGGTAGCACCCCTCTAAGCCCGGAACTCTATCTCTACTAATGAATTGGGTACATGAGAGCATACGGGTCAAAGATCGATTGACCTTAGGCTATGTAGATGACATGAATCACACAAACCAACTCGGTATCTAGCATGCATATAAACTCAACCGCCAAAGCAATGTGGTACAGACCTCGAGGTCTCAAGCCATGCTAGAAGAGATTAGTCTAGCACACATAAACACATAACAAACATTCAAGATTACACCATGCATGCATACACCCCGTAATCCTAAATCAAAGTGCGCACTGCGGGTCCCTCTCAGCCATGCACTCCAAAGAAGGGTGAGTCAACCATACAACATGTATTCAAAATCAAGCATTAAAATTTGCACCAAAGAGGAGGAAAGCTGGTTGAAACGAGGTAAGTGACTCCCCAAATGTCATACAAATAAAACTAGACTTTCCAAGACCACAATGCCCATAACTCCAAATACCCACACTAACTTAAACCAAACATAAACTCAAACCTTTAAGATGGCCCTATGCCCCATATAGAGTGCTGAATTGAGCCTCTCAATGGATCTGGCCCAAAAAAAAAAAAAAACCAAAATTTGTATCGCCCATAATCCTTTGCATAACAGTTGAGCCGGTTCCCAACCAATGACGATTGAGTAAAATTTCCAAATTTTTCAAGAATTCCTTTCAATGAGTAGGGAATCCAACAAAGAAATCCATGATTTGAGTTCTGAAGGAGATATGATCGAAACAAGCCCAAGTGCTCCAAATTTAGACATCCTTCAATGATTTTTGCCTAAACTGAAACTTTAAGGACTGGTCGAGTCGGTTGGGAAAAATTTTGAAATTTTGACAAAATGTTCCTTGGAGAACAAGGAGTCCATAAAAAAAACGGTGCACGATTCCGAGTTCAGATGAGGGAGATATGATTGAAACAAGCCCAAGTGCTCCTAATTCGACATACTCCATTAAACTCCGATGGAAGCAAAACCTTGGGGTCCCACTGCTTCCTATGCCACGCCGATTCCAATAACTAAAAATAAATAAATAGCTTTATATACCAAGTGAAGTACACGCACTCAATGGACCACATAGCTGCTCATCCGAGGCCTAAGACCGACTAAGTTTAAAAAGGATCTCTAACTGTTACTATAGGAGAACAATGGGTGAGTATGACACCATAGGATAAAATGCAAGTGTCGAGGGACAAAATTGAGGGTCTACACCCATGCTATTTCAAAGTTATCGATCAAAATTGCTTTGTCTATATTCATGATATAATTGTTGGTTATCATCATATGATAATTCCTTTTCCCTTTTCATTTTAGAGACAAATGAAATATCATAGGATAAGGATAGTTTGCACCTTGATCATGAATAAAGACAATATAGAATGGAAGCGAATTTCGGAGGATTGCAAACAGATGTTGTTAAGTTCAGATTATGGATAAACGGAAATTATGTGACGTTCAAAATTTCAATTGTATATGTTTAATATGTTAATAGATGTAATTGTCTCTATTTTCAATGCATGTTAGTTAAACATGTTATGGTAATACCATCATTATTTAAACATGAAGCACTAACTAATCTTTCGCTCTCATTACAACTATAAACGATATGATTTTTGCATAGTACTATAATTATGGTATTTTTCAAATAAGTTATGGTTTGTACTCCGTAGTACCCCCAAGATGTTGGTGGTAATACCACCACTATTTCTAAATACGTAGCTAATTAACCAATCTCGTCTCATTATAACTATAAACATATAGTAGATGTTTGGTGGGGTTACTATAATTATGATATTTTCTAAATAAGTTATGGTTGTAATGTGTAGTACCCCAAGATATTCAAAAGACGATTTCTAAAAAAAAGTTTTATTTCGTAATCTAGAAATCGTTTCTCTTCAAAAGATGATTTCTAATATTGCAACAACTTTTTTATAATTTATGTTATTATATTGCAATTGAATGATAAAGCATAAATATGTTAATGTTTTTTTTAAAAACAAACTTGTTGATGTTAATATTAATTGAATTTATGTTTGTCAAGATTATTTTAAATTATTTGATAAAAAAATAATTTTAAATTATCTTTTGAAAAAATTATTTTAAATTATAGGCTATTATAAATATATTTTTTTATATTTATCTTTATATTTTTAATATTTTAATGATACATCATTTTATTACTAATTAAAGAATAAAAATGTATAACATAAGTAAATATATATATATATATATATATATATATATATATTATAAAAATTTAATTGTTTTATATACCTTATTATATAGCCAATTATATCAATTATGTATATAGTATTTATAAATAGTAATATTTAAAAATATTTAATAATTGATATTAAAAATAATATTATTTATCAAATGAGATATTAATATAAAAAATATGAATATTTTGATAGTTATCTTTCATTATTTTTTCACTTAAAGATTACAGAAATAAACTATTATCAATTTTATATCCATATTCATGTAAAATTCATAACATTTCCTCTAAACTTGGTTTTGTAGAGTCTTTGATAGATATATGATTTGGCAAGAAATGAGCAAATATGTTTACAAAAAGGAGAGTCAATCGTGTGTCTCATACACATTAGGTAGATAAACTTTGACCTACCATCCGAAAATCTCAATGTCAACTCACCTCGGTTGCATTCTAAATTCAAAGATTTTTCAACGATATCTCACACTCTCAACCGAAGTTAAAATGAAGAATTTATGGCCTTGACAAATCGAAAAAAAGAAACAAAGTTGATGACTATTTGTGGCGACACACATAAATTTGTCACGACAAATCGTGTGTCGCATGAAAATCATGTGTAGATTCCTGCTCCCAAGGCTTTTTGACCAATTTCTAATTCATTATCAAGTATTATTTAATTTTCTAGACATTTTTACAAAAACATTTCCTTTCCAAATATCTTATTTTTACAGTAAATGTCTCCATGCTTTGATATGATCTCTGAAAGCACCCTTAAATTTATGCATGCACAACCAGATCGACCGGGTTTGCATATCAACCTTTTAAGGGGGATTTACCGACATCGCCCAATTGTTCAATAAGTTCATTGTTAAATAAATATATTACTTGAACTCCGTCTCATAAAGGATAATGAAATATGGCAAGAATTCATGCATGAAATGACTTGGCTTTCATGTAAAAATGGGAAAGTTCAACCTGGATGTTCACTTAAGTGATCAATCAACCAGAAATTTGAACCTCGCCTTTGGTCCTTAGTGGCTGAAACAAAGATACCTATGAAGAAAGGTTTTTGCTGTAGCTGCCTTCCTATACCGGCTTCTTAGTATTTGCATTGTCGTCTCTGGAGAAACAGAAGTCCATGTTTGTGGTATATATGATAAAAGATAATTTGAATGTTTTTATGCGTGTCTAGGAGTTAATACCGGGTGAGTTCCTTTGTGGGACTTCAATATGGTGCTTTGGTTTTACTTTTGGTAGCTTTCTCCGGAGCTAGGTCCTAATGATAATTTCGCACATGCTTCATGTTGTATGTCATTTATTAATTTCCTTGCGTGTTTCTAACCTGTCTACCGTGTATATAATCGTTTTAATATGTCTTGGGGTTGGGATGACCAGCAGCGTAAAGACATAAAAGAGGCAATGGCATATCGAGTCCGAATACTGGGAACTTTGATCTCAGACTATCTAATGCCTGCATAAACTAAAACACCCCACAATTGAGTTTCTAATCCACATATGGTTGATGCATAGATTATCATCTCAAATCAGTCAAATCATTCAGAACCCGATCCTTCGACTGGAAGTCGAGGATATAACCGATGAAAGACGAAAATTGGAGAAGCTGAACCTCAACCTTCTCGCATTTCCCGGGATGTTGAGTGTAATCGATGATTTTTCGCCCAAGCAATCCACAAGAGTTCACTTATGAGGAAAAGGTTCAGCCCCCGATGTGGAACCTGATTTAGGAGTGTTAATCAAGCAAATGATGCTCCAAACAGAACTCCTCACCTCTTGCTATTGGGCCTCTGTGGAACCCAAAGATGGTACTAAGGCCAACGCCTGCTTTGATCGCAATAGTGCCCAAAGGGAGCAAGAGGATACCGAGTGGCAGGTTTTCATCCCCATCTACTCTTACAATAAGATGATACCAAGAAAATATTCTTGGGTTTCTTCTATGTATTATGACTTAGAGAACTCCTATTCACAAGAACAATACCAAAAAAAAAAAAAAATTTATGGTCGTCCCACCAAGGTAAATGATCAGTTCCTCCTATGTTTTATAATAATTTAAAATGCCCATCCTAATCATTCCCTTATTATCATGCAAAAACTAGGGTAGTATATACAAGTGTAGAACACCTAAAATGCCCCTGAATGGATGAAGTACTAATGATGTTCTGGAGAACTGTACCAAGGCACGCTCTAATGGTCTACATTGGCAAAAATGGTCAGGCTAAGCTCTCATAACTTTTATGATGATTAAAGGTGCTACTTGCTCATATCTCGTTATAACATCGTGTATAATAGAAACCCATGGGGTTTAGAATATCTTCTCATCATATCTTTCTTAAAGTTTTACGCACTTTATTATCCCTAAGCATTCGAACAACGGGATAAAGCATCTGAATAATGGATAAAGTGGTTGCCATACATAAAAATCCATTGAGTTTCATTAGATTATTAATATTATTCACTGTAATTGTATTGTATGGCATATTTGTGGTTGTATTGCTCTTGCCGATCATTCACTACTCTTTCAAGACAAGGTATCATTTAATAATTTTGTTTTGGGATTTACTTAAGTTGAAGCCGAAGAGAAACTCGTAATTTCAAAAGAATAATTTTCGTGTAAGAAATTTTATCGAACATGAAATAGCTTGTTACATGAACCCTTTATTTGTTATTTATTGATAGCGTTGTATGTCAAAATGGATTTACAAGAAGCAACATCTAATTATCTTCCTACAGATTTCTTTCTCCAATTTTTTCTAGCTAGAGTTTATTTAAATCATCCAACACATTTAGAAGCTCTTATTCAAGCTTAAAATTACTAATTTAGTTAATCTCGAAAGCAAGTACAAAAGTTTAAGTGTAAGCGTTTTCTTCCTCTCTGTTTGTGAATGACATGTCTCTTATTGAATAATAGGATGGCAATTTCTTGTAGTATGTTAAATTAATTTTGTTTTTTTTGCCTCAACATTTCCTACACTTATACTGCTTCCAATTTGGAAAAGTTGGAGTATATTATTTACATCGAACCTACGTAACGTATCATACTAATATGTTCTAATTCATCGTATTAGACGACTAAATAAACATGGGTAGAAATACTTTATTCATGTTAGACTAATTAAATCATTATATTCAACTTCCATATTATTTCCAAACGATATGCCACTTGGATAATACAAACTAAAAAGCTGACTCTGTGTTAATCCAACCATGGTTGTTCAACAATGAACCGTATACCAAGTTCTTCGGATTTCGTGCACATACAAACATTAGTCAGTCAACTCCTTCCAAACGCCATCTTCAAGACTACTTTTCCTCGCCCTTGATCCCAAGTGAAGAGTTGATAAACATTTCCTAATCTCAAATGGTTCAAAGGGAAAAGATCTTTCTTGTCCACACAGCAGGAGAAAACTCAATGTCAATCCATTCTTGATTATCCCACCTAAAACACTCTCGTAGATTACTATAGCAGGTCAATGCCATAAGATTTGTAGATCTTTGTCAACCAAGATTATTTTTTCTGGGTTTGTATTCATTCTTGGTAGTCTCTGCATCAAAAGATTTGTGAAGTTTCACAATTGGGGAAGCATTTTCCTAGAACTTTGCCTTTTGAGATCCCTCCTAGGTCCCAACTTAGAGCCCTTCCCTTTATTGTGTGCTTTTTTATCTTGGGAACTCGACCAAAGTTCCACAAAGTTTGCCTTCACTTCTGTTGTAGTGTGAGCTCCTTTTCTTATCAAACCCTTGTTATCTTCTTTCAATATGAAGCCTAAGAACCAAAGATATAATCCATTGTTTCTATTTCCTTTCGCTGTGTTGCATAAAATTTAAGTCTTTCCAAGTCGATGGCGCTTTCAATAACTGCTACTTGGAAGCTTTCACCAGCATCATCTCTCAACAGTAGGTCTTATGGATGATCACTTTGAAGTTCTTGGACTTGACTTAATACAATCTTGAATCTACCATTTTGAAGTCAAGGAATTGACCCACGATGAATTTTGTCTAATAATCTCTCGTTTATATTTGTAGATCTAGAGATTCTCATAGCTTCTTTACTAGTGGGGTATGGGAAACCTAGGTTGTGAATCAGCCTCCCAGATAATATTTAGTTACCGTGAAAGATTGAGGCAATGAAACGGTCCCACTTAAATCCAAATTTCTTGTGCGTAACTTCTCTCAGATCATAAATTTTCAATTTTCTAAGACCACAAAGAATTGGCTCAAACCCAAATGAGCGTAGAGTTTAGCCTAATTATGTTTATCTCTCTTTATCATATATTCCTTGCAAAAGTCATTTTTGGATTCGCATTAATAATTAGTATTGTTGATCCATAAGTCATTTTTCCCGCAAAACCCAACAAAAATGTCAAGCTTTTCTCAAAAATGAAAATCATTTTTACAAAATATTCTGAAAGATCAGTGGGAAGGGAACCCAGGGTTCTGAGCGCCTTCTTAGATATAATATTTTGCTTCCAAGAAAGATTGAGGGGTCACAAACGGTCCGTTAAAATCCAAATTCTTGGGACAGAATTTCCAGATCATAATTTCCACTCTTCACATCCATGAAAACATCCGGCTCAAACCAAATGCAGATTTTGCCAGACTCATCTTTTATCATTCCTCACAAGAAAATAACAACTAAGACAGAAATTTTGAAGTATAGAGCATCTTACCACTAGAATGTTAGAATCTAAAACTCTTCCTTGTACTTTTGTACTTTAGTTGATTAAAAATTTCCAAAACAAAATTTTGAAGATTTGTTTGTTTGTTTGAAGGTTTTTTTGTTTGTAATGTAAACAAATTTTTATTTTTATTTTCCAAAACATATTTTATTTTCTTTCTTTTCCTAAAAACCTTTCCTAGGAACCAAAAGACTTTTCCTTTAAGAGGAGATTGGATTTTCCATTTGTTTTTGTTTAAAACAATTTTTTTTCCAAAACAGAATTTTTCCTAAAGAAAACCTTTTATCCAAAGCCAATAGTCCTTTTTTTTTCTTTTCTTTCAGTCCTTTTTTTTCTTTTTGTTTCTACATGGCTTACCCTTTAAAAAGAGCATATTACCTTTTTTTTAAAAAACTCCAAAAAAAAAGAAAAAGGTAAACCAAATTAGGTTTTTTTTCCACAACCAAAACCTCTTCTTCTTTTTTTTTGCTTTTAAACCCAGAACTGGTTAAGTTTATTCCAAGAAAAGTTTTGTTGGAATAAACTTTTTTCCATATTGTTTGTTATCTTTTTCTTTCTTCCTTTTTTTCCTTGGAAAGAAAAAGTAATAATTACTTTTTCCTTTTACTTATTTTTCCTTAAAGACACCTAGCCAGTCCTAGTTTTTCTGGGTCTTCTTCTTCTCTGGCGACCCAACTTTGCTAGTTGCGAGTTTTTTTTTTTCTCCACTTATAGTCTGCTTTAAGCTTGTTACAATATTTCTTGAATACACTGAAATTGAAAGAAAAAGCAGTACAAGATTTCTTGAATACGTTGAAATTGAAAGAAAAAGCACAGAAAGAGTATTATAAAGAAATTCAATACTACATATCAGAGAAAGATCGAGCCTTAAAAAATATTCGTCTTTATAGGTGGTAATTCGAGGAACGATCTTGGGAACGACGATGACAACACCTTGTGTGAAGCCCTCCAGCAAACTAAACAGAATCTCAAAGGGTTTTTTTTTTTTTTGGAGAAAGAAAATATCTACATACCAAAGAGAGTTGGATCTCTCTCTTATGGTAGCTCCCGTTAAAACCAATAACGGAAATTTCATTCAAACTTAATGGAAATTCCAACATGGTAATGCTTCTTTAACTTATCGGAAAATGCTTCTTTTGTTTTCAAAGAAGCAGAATTCTTATGCTATTTCTTTCTTCTATATTTTGCTTTCATTAAGAAAAAGTTTAGGTGCCAATCTATTGGGACCTTGAAATGTGAGAACATTTGAAGAAGGCTGCTTCCGCAAATTAGTGTCCTAATTTAAAAGATGTGTACTAAATTGATTTTGCAAGTAAATTGCATTCTCCCAATGTTTGTTTGGTATATGATGTATAATTATTCTACCAATGATTACTGTGAAACAGTTATATATTTTCAGTCTGTTAATAATTTCATGCATGATTTAGTCTAGTCTTCTATTCTGCCACTGATTTATTATTTTTGTTGTCTTCTCGGGTTGATCAATATTACATGAGTAATTATAATTAGATACTCCACTCCATTAACACGAGTACCTACATGATCGAGTGTACCTTGGCCTGTTGTTCCTTAAGTTCTAGTTTATATAAAATCTTATCGTTGCCTATAAAAGTTTCTATAATCCGTGATTTTCAATTCCAAATTGTCATTAGTAGGGCATTGCTTGGTAAGTTCAAAATTCCTTATGAGGTTCAAAATCTTGGCCCGCTGTTCCTTTTGGTTCTAGTTTATAAAATCTTATAGTCAACTATAAAATTTCTGTAATTTGATTTTCAATCTCCAAATTGTCATTAGTAGGCATTTTGTTTGGTAAGTTCAAAAATGGAGGTTCAAAATATTTGTTCAGATGAATTCTGTAGATTTTTCCATCATTCAAATTTCAGCTATAATAACTACTACCACATTAGTTCCTGTTTTAATGCTCGACATTATGAGTTCTTTTTATTTTTGGTTCTAAGGTTGTTCTAATTTCTGCAGCCCTCAACTCCATCACTAATTTGGTGATCTAATACACTGGCTGGAGTGGGTGCAAATTTTATTCAGCCTAGAAAGATATGCTTTCAGCATGCATGTCAATGTCATGGGCCCATTCCCAACGATGGACATTAGCTGCCTATTGTAGTGAGCATTTATTGGGATTAATTATTTGCTGGCCCATGCATTCAATAGCAAATCAAGAAAATACATTTAGTTATTCTGAGGACGGGCTACATTTATTGAATAGGTACTAATTTTTGGCCTTATAATTTTTACATTTTTTTTCTTATTTTTTATTTTCTTTGTGACAATGTGTTTGTATAAATAGAAAATTTGGTGGAAATTATTGTTATAAAATGTATGTGCAAGATAAATTGTATTTTTTTTTCAGTTTGGTGTTTGGTTACTAGGAAAATTCTAGAGCAATTATATCAATTCCACTCCATCCACTCAAAAAATGCTATATTAGTTGTTTTTCAAATTATCACAAATTTCCTCTCTCAAAAATATTATTTTTTAATTATTATCCCTTCACATATAAATTTATTGAATCATGTAATTAAAAATCAATAGAAATTATCATCTTTCTATCATTTGTTTTTATAGAATCAAATCGATTTCATTGTATTAAATTGTTAGCCAACCAGTACACCCACAAAGAAAGAAGGAGAAGACTCCCTCATTCTTTTAAATTAGACCCAAAAACATATATTCTTGTTGCGTTGAGTGTACTTCGATTTGTTGATCCTCGTCGTACATGAACTATGGAACACCCCCACCATACTGTGTAGTAGGGTTCGACAATCATTAAGAACGAGACCCAAATTCAAAGCATGCATAAAGTAGTTAGATGCTTCTTGATCTATTCTTCCATTCCTTTTATTGTCATAATTGGTTTATCCTGGATTTGAACTAGAAACTTCGCCTGTAAAGTATACACATCTACTGCCCAACCGATTAAGAGACAATCAATTCATTTGTGAAAATGCTTCATCATTTCCGAAATTGGAATACAGTTCTCTGTTGTACTATGCTCTCTAAATATGCTTGTTCCCCCTTCTTTCTCACCTTGACAAGCTTTTATGAAATAACTTCGATGAGAAGAAAAAAAAATGCGTTAAGAGACCCCTCTTGACTAGTTCCAAAGATATTTTTTCAAATATGCTCACATTTTGAGTTAAGAGATGATCAATATATAAACCATAGCTGGGAAACGAACCGACCCAATCCAATTGGGCCAAGCCCATTCGGGCCGTGGTTTCAAAACGTGGCCCATTTTTATCTTCGGATCCAAGCCATACTTCAACCTGAAATTTCTATACCTGCCATACAAGCTAAAACGAGCCATAATATTAAAAAATGCTCAAATATGTATTTTTCTAATTTTATCATTCTTCAAATAAAGAATAAAAAATACATAAATAATTAAGAATAATTGGTGATACACAATTAATAATTAATATATAAAATAATGGAGCTTTAGACAATATAATAGGTTAGACTATTAAACAAACCATATAAATAATAAAAGACAAATACATTTTCTAGAGGAAATGGAGAAGGTGATTATCGTTGATTACAAATACATATTGAGACAAGTAATAGCTTAACACCACTAAATATGGGAATATGTTAATATAAAAGAATAAATAATGGAGAAAAACAAGAAGAAAATAAGGCTCAAGTCGCATCAAGTTACCCACTACTCCCAATTAACTCAAGACCATCAAGCAAACACAATCAATACCTTAAATTTCACGTCAAACTATTCCGGGCCTCTTTCATAAAAACCTAAGACAACGCTTACGCTATGAAAGGGAATAACATAATCCTCAATCGACATTTTGGTCTCCTATTCTAAGTTTGGTTTTTGAGTCTATCTCCTTCTCCTTCGATGGGAACACGCATCAATAATTTTGAACCGAGTATACAACTGGTTTATGTAAATATTGGTCAAATCAAGACAAGGAATGAAGAGTACCTACTATAAGAATCTGAACAAGGAGATGACAAATAGCTGAATTCAAATCATTGAAGAAGATACAGGGAGGAATGAGGGAAGAAGGAGACGGGAGGTTGCAATGACCGGTCGACAAAGACGCAGAGATGAAGGAGGAGGAAGCAGTTGCATCAAATTTGGAATGAGGGTAGAGACCATAGGGTTTAGAAAAAAAATCTCAATAAGACATATATATATTTGTCATTTTTTAAAAATTAATAATAAAAATAAAATAAAATTGGGCTAACTGCTGGTCTCGACCTAACCCCGATGGCCGGGCCTATTCAGCAGCCAATGGGCTCCTGACTTACTTGGACCGCTAATTTCACAGTCGGCCCTCCAAAATATTAGGCCAATTCAGGTCAGCCCCATCAAGCTCGACCCATATCATATTCCAAACTCTAATATAGACACATCCCACAACTTGAGATATTAATCCATGCATATCTATCCTTACTTTCGTTAGTTATTCAAGCATATGTTGTTAACCAGTTTGTTAGATTGCATGATTCAAGAAGAAGATAAAAATTCAGCTAAAACATTTTTTCAAAAGAACATTATATTTAGTTCCTAAAACCGTGCCACCATTTCTTCTTAAAACCCTGTGCCAAACCCCTGTGCCAAAACCCTTTCTTCCTAAAATCGTGCTCTAGAGTTCAGGGAAAATCCATTTCTTCCCTTAAAACCGATTCGCCCTAAACCTCGCGGAATGTGTACACTTCTCGACGACGGCGTCAAGTGTACGATTTATCGTCCACGATCAGATACCCATTTTTCGATTCATGATTAACACTTTAACACTTCAAAGCAAAGATTGTTTAATCCATTCGTTTGTTCTCCGGATTTGTCAGCTCCAAGAAGCGTAAGAATCATTTTCTTTTATTTCTTCATGATTTTATTTTTGCTTTCATTCATTTTGGATTGGGTCGGAAAAAGAGTTGTCAGGTTCATTGCTTTTCTTTATTCACTTTTGTTTTATGGATGGATAGGCAAAAGAGAATTCCTTTTTCCGAGGAGAAGTTAAAACTACACTCACACTGAGTAAACATGGAACATGATTTCATTCTCTCATGGTGGACCGATAAGTAAAATCGATGAGAATCACTGGATGACGCCATTCAGATTAACACTAGCACTTTGGGAGATGAGATTCCAATGTTGTTCCGATAACGTAGAAACATGAGAGGTCTTAAGAAATGGTTCTTTGTAGACTCCAAATCTTTCGAGATCACAGTAGAGAGAGAAGGAAAATTTCAAGGGTTCATTACGTAGATAAGCAAAAAGCGCGGGTCTCTGTTGATTTGAGGAGAAGGACTACATACCCTACTAAAGAGTGTTGAAATCGGCTTGCAAGGAAGGAGGTAATACCAAGAACCTTTGAATGGAAGGGAGAATGAAGGTTTTATGAACTCGAGCACGCCAAAATATACAAACGCTGCGTTCGATCATAGATGGAGAATGGAAAAAGACATAAGATTTTCATCCTAGAGGGTCAAGTGATTGATAAAGGGTCGGGCTTTTGTCACGAGCAAACTTTAGAGTCTGGGTTAGGGAATGGTAGATGAGGAGAAAGCAAAGGGCGGAATCAAGGAGCTAGTTGCCTTAGAGGTGATAACCGTGGGGGAAGAAGAGGAGACTCCTGCTGCAGATCTTTTCAAGTAACAAAGCAAAAATGTCAAAACCCAAGAATGATCTGATGATGTAGGAGAAATACCAAGGAGGCAATGGAAACTCAGTTCTGTTATTGGAGTTAGGAGAATCCCCCCAAATCTACCTAAAGGCCCCGAACTCAAGCTTGGGCCAAAACAACATGTGGAGGCTAAAGGAAGTCCAATGGCTTTTCTTAATCAATATATTCATTTTTGAATTGAAATTCTGTGGTAGCCGGGTTCTTAAGTCGTGAGGCGATGGTTTAGGGTGGCCTTCAACCTAGAAATGGTACAAATTGATTTCGCCGTGAGTAGTATGAGAAAGTAAGGAGGCATGGATCGAGCGATGGATCACCAGATCTATGGAGACAAGAGGTCTTCAAGAAAGATCGATGATATGCTGCGGGGTTTTTGGTAAATCGATAAGGAAATAACACTACTGGAAGGTGTCAGGCAAGAATCTTAGTGAAGATAGAAGGACGATGAGACCAAGCACAACATCCTAGAAGGAAGAGAAGCTTCAGTTTGAAGTTGCTTGAGGTGCTGGTCAAAACCATAAATGTTTATCCGCACAGGAAACTACCTCAAAAGGAGAGGGAGGAAGAAAGAAAGGCCACAACACGCGCTGGAAACCACATGTGGCCATCTACAAAGGACCTCAATGTTGAAGGACGAATGGATAAGATGGGAGAGGAGGATGCCGGCTAAAACAGTGAATGCAGGCTCGAGGACGGAAAGATAGGGTAGCTCGGGGACACGAATCCCAAGAAAAGTGCCCTATATGTCACAACTTCAACAACCCATGGAAAATCCTATTCTGGGTTCAAGAGCCCATTCGTGTATGATCCCAACAATCATAATGTGAGAGGGAGGTCTCGAGGAGTTTAGGCCTTTTAATTCTTTGATGGGCTAGCTATTTCAAGCCCAAAAGCCTATAACTGAGTTAGAAACCAAATGACAAATTATGGAGATGTTCACGGGATAAGGCCAAATTCTAAAAGCTAGAAAAGCCCAAATAGAGAAGAAGTCTATCACGCCCCTACCTCTGCCTAGGCGAAGAAAGGGGGCACGGCACGTCATTGGGACTCCTTTACCTGATTTCCTCGACATCGCAGGCCCATCAATAAAACAAATCCATATATCAAAAATATAACTGCAAACTACCACCATGGTGATGTTTAAAATGTTACATATACATGCCTGAGTCTCATTTACTTATACTTACACAAACTCCACTATTACAAAAACTATTACATTTACATTACAAAACATAATCAAAAACCTACATATGGTCAGACTCCTATTGTCAGGTCGCTCCCGGCGAACGGAATGCCATGATGTCCTCTTCGCACTACACCTGACAAACACCTATGCTAAGCTTATAGCTTAGTAGGAAACATAACAGATATGACCACTTGAAGTGGTACACAATTACAGGATACATATAACATAATGCATATGTCAAAGTTTACGTATACAGAATTCTATAACAGAGTTTTCATATAACATAATTCTTATAACGAAATTTCATATCTCTCGAGGGAGTTCGTAACATATATCTTGTACGTATAAAATCGAGGTACATTACAAAACAACCGATTTCTTATGCTTTCTGTCCATTTTAGATTCTCATCATATAAATGTTTGCATGTATAGACTAGTAACAATGAATGAGAGGAACGCAGCACAATAGGTACATGAAGGTACGGTACAATACTAAATGGAGACATACCTACCCACATAACAGAGGTGTCGTAGCACAATGCAGAGTGTCACACACTCGATCGACGTACCTATTCACCACTTCATCCAGCCTCCGACGTGCATACACCATATCTATTACCGGGCTTCGTTATATTGTTCTTAAGTGACATTAGCAAATAAGGGCGAAACACGTCTCGTCTCAACGACAAGATCGCTGAGGTGGCTAAGGTATGAAAGCTATATAACTTTATACTTGTAATGGGACCTTTCTATCTACTTGTTAGGATCCTCAATTAATCCAATTTATGCCTAATTAACTTCATCAAAAGTCCAAACAAGAGCTTAACAGATTCTAGAATTAACCGAAGAAAGAACAAAACTAGAACTGTAGCTTCGTCTGGCGTAGGCTATGCTACGCCAGCGAGGTTCGCTAAGCATGGGGTAGTTGTTATGCCTAGGTGTAAATAAACTTCTTGAAGGAGTCTCCGAGTCCACCTAGGCAGGATCTCCGCCTAGGCTTTAGAGCTCTACGCCTAGGCGCACTCCTACGCCAGCGTGGCGGCAGCCATGTTGAAAATAGAAATGAGCAGTTTTAGCCATTTTCACCGGAAATCTTTAACCAAATCAAACCATTTAAAAAAAAAAACTACAAACCGACTTAAAACCAACTCAAAATACACATATATTGGAAGAGTTAAAGGTTTTCCTAACGCAACTTAGACAAGTATTTCCAAACCCGAATTTTTAACTTCTCTTCTTCCTTTCTTTTCCTATTTCTTTCCCTCCTTCTTTCACTAAATAGAACCTTGAATAAATGGAGAAAAGCAACCTAGAATGACTTCTCTCCCCAAAACCGTGTGCTAGCCAAAGCAAAATGGAGACATTCGTCTCATCATAAGGCCAAGGCTCAGTCTTATCCTCTTTTGGTTTAAAATTTTCCCTTTCAGATTTTAGTCCTCAATTTTATTCCATTCACATCAACTTATCCAATTCCTACAATAACATATCATCTTCTGAATTATGAATTTTGGGTCCTTAATGTCAAATTTTACCATTTTAACATTTTTACCACTTTACACTTAATTTCCAAAAAACGCAAATTTTACTTATATTATACCCTAAACATGTAATAAACTATTAGGGTATAATTTAGGGTGTTACAAAGTCTATCAAGATGGAGGCCTGATATGGAGGTAAATGGAATAAAAAGGCTACATGTTGGCTTAGAAGACCAAAAGGGAAAACCTTCAACGTCTTCAAAGGAAGGGAACTCCACTACTAGAGCTTCTACAAAAGAGAGGATTTACGGGAGTATAGGAGGGTGGAGAGATGCCAGGAAGAAGAGGATGCTAAGAGCCCTAGAGGTATGTTACCGCTGAGTCCCAATATCCTCTTTCTCCCTTCTTTTTGCTTGACTGAGCACCTGTCGAGCAGGACTTTAGCCTGTGTGGGTCAGGGGTGTGGCTCTGTGTAGTTTGCGCAAAAAGGGGGGAGGCAAAAATCAAACCTTGATAATGATTCTACCACTAGGGGTGGATATTATCGAATTTGGGCCCAAAAGGAAAGAGATGATTATGGTGGAAAGTTCTCACGACATCCACAAGGAAGAGGGAGAAAAAGTTTCAATAGAAGACTTAGTGAATTTAAAGTGGGAGGAAAGCTGCCTTTAAGGTTCAAAGAAATTTTCCGGGGATGTCAGTTTGAGGGGTACGAATAGCAGCTGCTGGATTCAATGTATAAAATAAGGACATAAGACAGAAAGGAAAAGGGAAGATGTAGGGATGACCAAATTGGAGTAGAGAGAGAAATTAAAAACTAGCGTGACAATGCAAGAAAATGGAGGTCACAAAGGGGTCGAAAGGAATGACTGGTATTTACTTTGAAGTACTAATGAAGATAAGAATTCTTCGAATGTTAGAGGGGCAAATGACTCAAAAAAGAGGAAAATAATAAAGGCCTTCCTAAAAACTCATAAAGTGGACTTAGTCTATCTTTAAGAGACCAAGTTGAAAGAGCCTTAAACTAATATAAAATTATATTGTTAAATTTATAATCTTATATGAAATTATAAAATAAAACTAATATTTTAAAGAAGACATTACTATTAAATTTATTATAATGATATAAAACTATAGTATTATTTAATATACTATATATGAAATTACCTTAAACTAATATAAAACTATATTATTAAATTTATAATCTAATATAAACTATAATTTAAATAAGACATTACTATTATTAATTATTATACACAAAACATAAATACAATAATGACAATTTAAAAGTAAATTAACATAAATACATACCTTAATTAACCTTGTTTAAAACTTGAAACTTTGAACTTCAACACCAAAATTCACTCTTTTTTTTTTTTTTTTTTTTTTGAGATATATCACAAAAGAAAAAAAATTGAGTGAAATAAGATTGATATGAGTAGAGAGAATTTAAGTATAAAATATAAATGATTTGTAGGTATTTATGCATTTTTGGTCAAACAAGCCATTGATGGTCAAATATCCTTGTTATTTAATTATAATCATGGATTTAATTTTGATGAAAATTTGACCATTATATTCTTTAAAACCGCTATAATCAATTCATAACCGCTTGACTGTCGGATTTCAATCAAGCTGGATAAAAATATGACCATTGATAGTATTCAAAATTCGTGTGAAATCTAGGTCAGAGAATCAAAGGCATTCAAATCGCCCTTGGATTGGGCCAAACTAGCCGTTGGAAAGGCTTGAAAATGCTGTGAAACTGGACTCGTTAGATCATTTGCAAGATAATTCCCAACCGCCGGGACCAGTCAACAATTCAACCTGAGCCTACCGATACATCCGACATCGACGACATTTTGTGATCAAAAAATCACACATGCGCGCGTGTGTGTCACAAAATAAAACTCGCTGATATATCGGGTCCAATACCGATATATCGCGATATATCGCTGGATATTACTGATTTTTTTATTTTCCCCAAATAATTATTGATTATTGATATCGTATATCCCTTTACCGATATCCTGGTTGATATCAAATATTTTTAAACCCCGGGCTCGCACTTATAGTCAAGAAGACGATCACATATGCCAAGAAGAAAGTCTTGGAACTGTATAAGTTCTGGTATTTAGACATCATATAGAATATGGTTCTCATTAGAGAATGTGGTATTTATTAGACAAAATGGAAATCATGCTAGTTACAAAAGATCTCTACTTTCGTAATAGTTGTGAGTGTCAGGCAGAGATAACAAGATTGTCGATGCCCTCAATGAAGCTCTGACGCGGAGACTGAAGAGTAGGAGTCCTCCTCGTGAGGGCCCCACCTCGTTAATTATAGAAAAGATTGAAAGTCTAAAAGGCGGGGCTGCTCTTTGATCAAGAAATGAGGCAACCGCCTATTTTTTTCTCATGACATTATATCGCCAAAGTGGCGTCGGAAGCGAGGGGGCTCAACAATTGGTATTCTGCCTTTATACAGGCAGTTCCTTCTTCAGTATGATAGATTTGAGAATGTGAGAAAAAGTGATAGAAGAGAAGATTATGAGAAAGAGTAAGGGGTTCTTTATTGGTTTAATACTTAGATTTAGGAAGCAGTAGCTATCTTGGATATTGCAAATGTTAAAGCCATTTTTTCTTTAGAAGGCAAGCTTCATGGTTTGCAAAAAAATATTTGAAAATTAAAACAGCCTAAACCCGCAACTGCACGGGGTCTCAAGTAATAAAAGTGGTTTTTAATTATGAACCGATTATCATTTCCACAAGGACCTGTGGTTTACGGGGATCGATTAACTATTACTCGCACCACTATAAGGAGCTCTAAATGAGTTGATAGTGAAATTACCAAACTAATAAAAAATAAAACTCAACAAAAACAACTAATGTCCTATGAGAATCTGAACAAGTAACTAAGATGCTGGAAAAGAGACTTTAGGAATTAGGTTGATTACTATCCGTGATGGTTCATGTCTTGTCTTTTAAAGCCTGCATTGGTTGATTCATGACTTGAATCGATCCTAGGAATTAGTACGTGATCCCACTCGGTTCTCATAGCTTTCTCGTGATTAGATTTATATATTCACAGCTACGTCCCTTAGGTCACTAATACGATACTTTCAACTACATTTTTATAAGGCGCTTTATCGGGTCACTTCACGTTCGCAAATGCAGAGCGGTTCCCCGCATTGAGCTTGATCGGGTCATTGTTACGTTCTTGCAATCCTTACTTATTGTACTTAATGTCCCTCCTTCATAGTGAACCAATTCAGTACTAGACTTTCTAATTCACTAGGTCTCTTTAACTAGGTTATTTAGCATCCCAAGTGATCATTAATCCTCACCTAAGAAAATTAGAACTAGATTTGCGCTTCTTAGTTCCCACATCACTAGAAAAGCACTTTGTAAAGGATCAAGATCCAATTCTCACAAAGGTTTAATCAATTAAAACCATAATCATCCATAGATCTAACACTAAATACAACAAAACAAGTATATACCAACCAATCAATCAAAGATTAGACAAACGTTAACACTACATTTGATAATCAACCCTATAGATGTTTAGCCTAACATTTCAACTATAAAGATCCACAAATCCATATCTAAAATAAATATGAAGTTGTAAAAATTAGGAGAAGAGAGAAGGAATAGAAATATAAACATGGCTACAAGCCTTGAATGATACAACCCAACTCCAGTTGAAATACTTGATCTACATGTCAGATTTTGTCGCAATCTCTCACCAAGCAAAAAATTTCTCAAGAAAACAAAACTAGATCTACTAAAAACTAGAAACTAAACCTAAAATGGAACAAAACCTCAAGAAAGGAACCCCTGAAGAGAGCCTCTCTCCATGAATGTTAGAACCTTAAACTTAAAGGAAATGTCAAATATATACACTTTTAAAAATCGGGGCTCCAAATGGAAAACAAAATTTGATGTCGCGACTCCGGCCGCAACCTGTGCTGGACTCAGGGTCGCAACCTCACCGAGGGCTTCGATTCAAACAAGGTTGCGGCTCGCAACCTGGCCTGCCAAGAGCTTGTCCGCACAGTGGTCTTTTTTGCCGCATGGTTGCAACTTTGGGCGTTTGGCGTCGCAACTGTGGGCTATTTAAGGTCTCGACTGGGACTCTTTTCAGCCTATCTTTCTCATTTCTCACTTGAATCGCTTGCTTCGTCTCTCGTTTTCTTCATTTCTACAAAATACACACATTTAGGGTTAGATATAAAAAAAAACTAATTGGAGTGCTTAGTTAGCATCAAAATCATGAATTATGCTATATTTTACACTAGTAAACACTAACCTAAGGTACACCTAACAGTAAACACTTGGTTATTCCGTGTTTGTGTTTTCTCTTGTATTGTCTTGGTTTTTTTGTAGGAGCTTATGAGAATCTATGTAATTATACAAATTTATTATATAGTGGATTTTATCTTTGTTGGCTTGTGGTTTTTCTCCTGTAAAGGAGTTTTCCACGTAAATCTTTGTGTCGTTTATTTCTTTGTTCTATTGATAATTTGTTGCTGTTGATCTTGGGTTTTTCCTAACAACTTACTAATTGCAAAAAGTACAAAAAAATCATATGAAATAGTAAAAAAAAAAATACAAGGCATAGATGTGATTTTAATCAATATAACAAATAAATATGGAATCCAATACCTCTTATTGATCAATCAAGATATGAGATTAGTCTGAATCACAAGATTTATTGAAATCTAAATCTTAATAGATAATTGGTCAACATACATATCATACTTATTAATAATAATATGTTTTTTCACACAATAATAATAATAATAATGTTAAAATAAAATAAATTATTTTAGATTTTCAGTTTATATATATGTTGAGTCAATCAATCTTTACTTTTAAAACTTAAAATGGATCCAATCATCTTATAAATATAAAGAAAATCTGAAAAATATTTTCACATGATTACCACTAAAATAAACTCATTCAATTATAATTTTCATTATTTGAGTACTTTCATTAAATGTCTATTAACTCCGTGTTACAAGTTTTGACTTGTAAAATCAAGTGACTACTTTAATAATAATCCTGCATAAACGATTAACTTCATATTATTGACTAGTAAAAGTATAAAGTCTATTTTTAGTCGCCTTTATTCATTTGGAATCTCATATGAACATTAAAGTTCCATAAAAAAACAAATAATTATTTTTTCTATTTGTGTGGAGGTGTGTCTGACTATCCTTTCTATGATAGATAATTCCGTACTCAAAAGATTGATATTGTGAATAAGCTTGCTTTGTATGCAATGGTAGTGAAAATCTATCATGAGTCTATTTGTTAATTGTGATTTGGAAAGAGTTGTTGGCAAACCTCCATTATCATGGCTATCGTGACCATGACAACTTCCGTGAATGACTCACCAAAGTTTTAAGTTTAAAAGATGCTGTATAAGAGCGAGCCCTAACCTCTATCATTATTTTGGAAAATTATAGAAAATAGAAATGGGTTTGGTTTGAGATATGAGGGGTTTAAGCCTCACAACCTCATAAATGGGGCTAAAGATTACGTAGAAGCACAAACATAAACCAAGGAACCAAATAACAATTAGCACTGCAGTAACAACCTGCAAATGATCCAAGTCGGATGAAGGTTGACTCAAATGCAGGAACATGTCGACGCAAATAATATATTTAAATAATATAAAAAGATGAGAGTTGGCTGTATGATTAGAGATCACCATGGTAGCTTTGTGGCAACTATAATTAATATTAAAGACCACGCTCCCAGTCAGGTTCATACGTATGGCTTTAAGTCGACTTAAGGACTTACAAATGTAGAAAATTTAAGTCGAAGTGGATGCACTTTATAGTTCAAGCACTATCATCCTCAAGTTTTGATAATTATGTTTTTGAACGAGACACATATGTAAGGTTTGCATTTTAAAAAGGTCAAGAAACCGCTACCTACTTCATTGTAAGGGCATATGTTTCTTAATATGATTATATTTAGTGGCTAGCTAATGCCCTTTTTTTTTTATTACTGGTGTGTATTATCTTAATCAATAAAATTTTTCCTGTTAGCCTAGAAAATATTAATTATCAAGATCACTAATACATTAGCGCTCAAGACTCGGTTCAAAGGTGAAAGGGTGAGAAGCGGTTACAAGAAACCCTATGTTCTAACATAAAAACACACTATTACATGCAAAACATCACAAGTATACATTATCACTACATGTAATAAATTACATTTTACCCCTTCACGGTGCCCTTATTTGCAATATTAAAATTCATCTAGATTAATAAATGTAGACGAATATTTTAGAATATAAACAATTTGATAAATTAAAACATGATATTCAAATTTTTTGTTAGATATAATCCTTTAAAAAATATTACTACTTATTTTAATAAACATTATCAATTACTATTAACAGTTGTAACATGTAATTTATATATAACCAATTTTAAATTTGGTTGTTTCGTTGCTTACAGCTTCAGGAAATACTCCACCCTCGACAACAGATGAGAGCCTTCATGACTATGGAGGATGCGGATATACTGGATTCTACTTACACGTGATTGTATCGATTTACTGTAAGATATACCGCTGGCCATCACAATCGACACATTTATCACCTCTCACAAGAGATGGTGGCCCGAGACACACGTTTCATGTGCCAAGAGGGGAGAGATGAGATTACCTACAGACATCGCGCCATCCTCCTCGACCTTCGTGATTCACGGCCCAAGAATCACCGGCACCCGGTGTGTTCGATATACGCAGTGAGGAGCTGCTCTGTCATCCCACCCACGATATCAGAGGAGCCACCGCCTCTTTGGGCGGTGGTTATGTTCCCGCTATCCACCCCGCCACCCGATGCAAATGAGGTCGCATTAGGAGCGTAGTACGCGTGGGTTCATCTTAGCTGATCGATCCTTCTGTCATGACAAGAAGGGTGTGAATGTTCCCATGTTCTTTCTCCCACTACTACGAGATTTGATGCATACTGCGACTTATAGTTGGGGTGGTGCAGTACTAGCACATATGTATCGCGAGTTATGCCGAGCCAGCTTGGATCGTAGCCGTGGTATTAGCAGTTGTATTACACTCATACAGGTATGTAATAACTTGGAATGCATGTTATCAGACAGGATGAATTGGCCTGATTAGGCCACTATTACTCATAATTGGACCTACTGAGGTCATTACTACAAGCTAAGTGTGTTTTTTATGCATGTTGTGGTTTTGCAGAACTCCCCGCACAAAAAGGAGACTCCCGCCCGATTGCGAATCATGGGTCCCAAAAGGGGACACGACGAGCATTGTATCTCCTAACGCAATATAAACCCCAATTTTCGGGACCAACTTTATGTTTATTTCAGATTCAGCCATGGTCCTAGGAGAGACTTCCACGCCTGGGTCGACCCACTTCACTTACCACACCTGCATCTAGCACCACCACCCGCTCGTGCCTTGCCACGATGCCTATGCCGATGTCGGGGGACGGAGACCTACCCGAGGTCGTCTACGACGGTTACTAACTCAACCCTCCTATTGAGCTGAGGTGTGAGCTAAATTTCTTCCATTCCGTGTAGGTGGAGAGTACTGACACGGGTGCACAACCCATCGTGTGTACTCCTCCTATATCGAGATCGCCTAGATGCAATGTACTTCGATCGTAAATATTGGTAAAAGTATATGGTTCTATATTAATTTCTATCTATATTTCCGTGAAAATTTATTTCGACATAAAGTGTTCACATGTAGGTCTCTACGGTACCTATACGTGGAGAGTTATCAATTGTGCCTATATATTCGCTTAATCGATCGTGAGATCTTAGCAGATTGATGTCACCGCTCATATGTTTTGAGATTGTTGAGTGGCATCGTCCAGAGCAAGTCCTGCGCCAGTTTGGAATGCATCAGGAGATACTCCAAATTTCTGCTCTACGAGCAACAAATTGCATACAGCTGGATGCACGCGATCTACACCAGCAAGGACATGACGATCATGCTCTGTACATAGCATTATGGGATATGCGAGCGGCTAAGATCATCACTTCACCCCCTATGGTGGGTTTGATGGACTTCCATGAACCATACATGTAGTGGTATCATCGTATTACACGGCGTTTTATGACACCACCACCGCATGTGTGGATGTGATAGCGAGGTTCCATACTACACCATAGTACTCATCTTTTGGTAAGTTGTATCAAGTGCTTCTAAAATATTTTACCTAATATTAACTGTCAGACATGAATTATAATTCTTCTTTGGTTCACTTAGATCACGCCATGGCTAACATAGCCATTCGCTCTCATTTTGCTACCGCTTAGTATACTGCGGCGACATACATCATATTGCCCACCAGCATACCCAGATCTGAGAAGACCATCGCACGCTGTGTACACTCAGAGGCTTCACATCACATGAACCATCGACACCTCCTGTCACGATGCAGCCCCATTCGGGAGGTAGAGGAGGGAGTTGATCGCCGAGGTCGTGCTCGATGGCGGGTCGAAGTCATGGTCCGCATAAAGGACAAATCTGGCCTCGTACACTTGAGCCGACTTTGCCTACTCGATACCCTCCTATACTTACCCTCACCCGAGATGTTTATACCCCACACTTGCACATCACCTCCATACCCACTCACATCGACACATCACCTTCCCTACTCCCACATTACACATCACCTTCCATAATTCCCACACTTACATGTCCAGACCTTTATCCAAAGGTCGACAGAGCTGGCCATTCATAGCAGTAGATATCACATTGTCACACTTTTACCATCCCATACATTATCTTCCCATGGATGATACCATCCTTGACCTTTTACCTAAGTGGGGTAGACTTCCAACTAGGCAACCTCGTACTCGACGTGTACATCAACTACTTCATCCATCAGATACCTCAGCTCCATCAGATACCTCGGCTCCATCAGCTCCCTCGGCTCCATCAACTCCCTCAGCCTCCGCCTCGCACTCCACAGATCCTATCGCCACCGTCGCTTATTTTAGCGCCGTCCTAAGAGAAATATAAAGGCGATTCAGGAACACATCGATACATATTATTTTTATATATGAAAATTTGTATAAAATGTTTTAATATATTTAAATGTTTTGGTATATGCATGATTTATATAATGTTTTTTGAAGATTACGCATAAGGCGCCATCTAGGGTTTTTAGTTTTATACATGTACCGTTTTTTATAAAAATAATTTTAAATTGTAAGTATTATAAAAATTTTCCTTTTTTTTACAATGCATGCAATAAAAAATAACAAAATTAGATTTAGGCCTCCTATTTTCCAAACTATTATTAATAACGATTTTAAAAACACAAAAACATGCTTTAGCGCCTCTCTAACTTTTACTCCTTGACAACCGTTTTTCTTTTGAATAATTTAAAAACTCAATTTTAGTATTATTATCTAAATTTAATATTTTGTATATTCTCTAGGTTTTCAAAACAAAAAATATGTTTATCTTGTTTTTCAAAACAAAAACATTTGGTTTATGCATGGAGGTCGGGAATTTGAGGGTTAATGCAAAATTCCATGTTTCGTATTAAAAATGATAATAAAATTAAATCTCGTAATCCTTGTGGAAAATTTTAAATTATTCAAATCTTTAAAATTAAACTTGCGTTCATTTTAATTCGTGCTACTCTCGATGTGCTTGTTGTCAAAATTTATAATTTTATATTTAAGTTATTTACAAATAAATATTTTTTAATGAATAATAATAATGAAAGTAAACCGTATGATTATCATTTCGATATATGTAATAAAAATAACCAAATTTTATTATCATTGGCTTTGGTAAATTACTGAAATGTTGCCAGAACGACGGCCAAATTAATAGCGGCTGCTCACGTAATGCCGCCATTTAATTTACATAAAGGCCGTCGTTCACAACTATGGCCATTGCCACCCTGGTCCATAACACACTAGTTTGATAATTTTTTTGAAACCTATAATAAAATTTGGATTTTTTATTCCAAAAACACTATTCACGTCCAAAACTCAAATTTCTACTTTAATTTCATATCTAGTATGGTTCAATTTTAATTTGATCCTTTAAACATCATTATGTGTAAAGTAGATTGATCCCAATTATGCATGGGAAGATGTATGAGGTATATAAATTGAAGTCAGATATGAATGCTGATGGAACCTGATACCCAAAATGATTGAAATCAATAATTTTGGTCAACATCTGTGGATGTTGGATGCAATATGTTTAGTTCTTGTATGGTCGTGAAATTAGGCACTTTTTTTATTTTATTTTTTATTTTTTATCTTTTCACTTTTTCAATTTTGGTCTATAAGCTTTCACTACTACAAAATTTTACATCTATGACGCTTCATTAAATGACGCTTTAAAAAAGTGTCATTACATTAAATATGATTGAGAAACGGGACAATGACATCGACTCAAGGCCATTATCATATGTAATTTTTAAATTTTATGACGCTTTATTAAAAGCATCATAGTTGAAAATGTTTTAAAAATAACCCTAAACCTAAATACCCATGCTTGACTCGACAAATCCCTAAAATTTCAAGGCCTTAACATTCGGGAGAAAAGTAGGTGGAAGAAGAAAGCTCGAGTATTTCTAATTATGATGGAGAGGGTCATTAGAGAAGAGAAAATTCGATTGCACATTTGGCCGTCAGTAATGGAATTTTAGATCTCGATGAAATTAGTTACAAAGTGGGAATCTCATGATTCGATGAGCGATTGCGGAAGCTCTCAATCTTACTGAATCTAAGCCACCCTAAGGTGCGCCCAATTGAGGCACCCATCTCTTTCTTCAATCCAAGGTCGCTCACAATCATCTCTATGGTCCCACCCAAGCCCAGTGGTAAAGCCAAGAAATGTAAGAAGGATCGTTTAAAATTTTTCCTTTTTTTTGGTTGATGGTAAATTACTGGAAAATAGAAGAGAATCTGACTCGCTCTCTTGTTGTAGAGATTGGAGTGATTAAACTGGCTCTAGAGGCAAGGAAGCACGCAAAGATCACCCGCTTGACCAGCTTTTGTAGTTCCATTGCGTGAATATCATGACTTTCTATATGATTATAATGTTAGGATCGCGACAAGGCGCTATTCATGTTGAAATTACGCTCTACCATGTGGGTTTATCACTTTTTTTCCTTCCGTCCCTGTAAACTTTGATAAAATGAGCAGTTTTTTATTTTTGATTTTATTTTTGTGGTTCTTTCAGGATGTGGAGCTTCACTTTTATTTTCTTTGAATACCTCACCCGCTTGGGTTTTGTCTTGCTATAGGTTTGTGATGCTCACTAAGTGTTTGAAGCTCCTGCTGATTGCCAAGAAATTGTAAGAGTAAATAGCAGAGAACTTTGGAATCTTCCACTGCAAACTCCAACACCCAGCCGCTATAAGATTTCAAATTTTCATTTCTTTTCTACGCTTCTATCAACAATCAACTTATAGAAAATAGAAAAATATGTATTTTCCTTTAGTTTACCTTTCGTCACAATTCGCGAACTCAAATTTAAAATGAATTACAAATTTGTTACTTTGAGACAGCTTGAAATAAAATAACCAATCGAGCTGCAAACTTCCATATGCATGCTTCTTCGGGTTATTAAGTGATGTGGTTCTTTACATGAGAACCGCTTAAAATGTTTCGGGGGTGTCATGTTTTTAAATTTTCTGTGAGTTTAAGGACTCAAGCAGCTATAAACTGAGGAATCATTTCTTATTAGTCTGGTTCTTATCTCAATGGAAAGTATTATAATAGTGCTAGCACATTACTGATGGTATCAATAAACTGATGAAGCATCACCTACAAGTTAGTTGAACTTTAAGCACATAGTTGTCTACTGTTGGCTAAGTTTAGCCTCCCTTGTGAAGTATTGCTTAAAATTGATATTACTAAAATCTGACACCATTTCTTTTGTATTGCATAAATCAAAGTGCTGTATCCACATTGAAGGTTGAGGTTAGTTTAACAACTCACTTGTTCTAAGTTGAGATGAATTTGTTACTTCCTCCTCCTCGTCTTGAAAACCCTCTTTCAACTCCCCTAACACATGTATTATTTTATTTATCTTTTTTCAAATTACATGTATTATTTTATTTATCTTTTTTTTAGAAAGCATGGTAGGATCTTTTTTGGATCTATTTCATCTTTAGTTTGAACAAAAGAATGTAATAGGACTTGATGTTTACCTGAGCTCGTTGTTGATGGCATTTTAGCTAAAATTTGAGGCGCTGCATTTCATAATGGGAATTGTGTGTGTTTGGCGCTTTCCTTTTTTTTTTCTCTGTATGCTAGAATTTAGAAAAGGGAAGAATGTGGAAAAAAATTATTTTTCCGGATGCATCTGAAAATTATATGCAAATATGGCAAGTAATCATTTTGGTTTTACGAAATATTCTTATTATGAGTTAGTTGTTTCTAGTTGAGATGCTTTAAGGATTTTTTTGAAATCCCATGTGACCGCTCAAAATTAAGACACTGCCAGCTTAAAATACAAAGCATCTAGTAATTTTACTAGAGACATGAGATTTCAAACATATATCATACTCACTACAATAAATTTATGAAACGGGTATTAAGTCAAGAAAAACTATTAAATTCTCTTCATTCAATATTTCATTTTTTGGATATATTAATTTCAATGTATTTTGTGACATGACAAATAGTGTTAAAGTTAGTGATTACAAAGAGAGGTGGACCATTGGTGGATCCACACAAGGCTTAGGGGGGCAAAACACAACCCCACCTAACACCCCCACCTAACACCCCCACCCCCCCTCCCTCCCAAATTTTGAAAAAAAAAGTTGTTTGCATAAATTGTGCCTTCTTCTAGGTGATTGTGAGTAACGAAAATAAGAGCTCTTCCTCTGTGTGGGATTAGACCACTGGATCGTACATTTCTGAAATTGGCGCAGGCTGAGAGCTCTTCCTTTCTATTTCCATTGTTCTATCTCACCAATTCTAATGGCGTGGGTTCTTGATCAAGGCGGTGACTAATTACAAGGAATTAAATGATGCCTCAGGAGTATTTGAGGTTATATATTACTTTTAAAATACCTATTTCATGTTTTCATGTTTCCATTGCTTTTAAGTCACTAGTCGTTTGATCTTTTGAGCTAGCTCAATCTAAAAGGTGATAGTGGTATCCACTACCTAATTCTATATATATTTTCTTGACAGGTTTTTCTTTTATGCATTAAAATTCCATAGATTAGATGATATCCCATGTATTTCCATTTCACTTCCTCAAATTCTTTTTCTATCCTACGATTTCCTTAATTGGGTTGTATTTTGATATTCTTTTTCTCAATTTTAATACGCAAATATTTAATTATTCGACTATGGTTTCATCAAGGTAGGTTATCTACTTCTCGATATGCTTAATCCCACCGCTAACCATTGAGTCTAAAATGGCCAAACTATTATTTCCAACCAAGAATCGTATTAATAATGATAATTAAAAAACTATCTAGTCAAGAGAATGACAAAACCAAAAAGCAGTGGATCTAAAATATCATCGATATTTTCACATTATGATCTCTCACTAGCTTTGACTTCTTCCTGTCCGCGTATCTTGAATCTATTTTAATTTACGCTCAGTTTTGGTTGTTCTCTCTATTTCACCAAAGCATTAGGCTTTTCTTGGTTAGAGTAATTAAGAATTGGGTCCAAGGATATGCCATTAGAGGGTTAACTTTACAAGAACATGAACTATTTTTATTTTTTTACATTTGATTTCCCTTTTATTTCTTAGAGTGGTGTTGAATTTTGAAGAGATATCCTCTGAATTTGGAAAGTAGTTTAGAAGAATCGAATTGTGGAAGTTGATTGAAGAAATTACAATACTTGCTGTCTTTAATCTATTATTGAGTTGATTTCTGATTTTTATCTTCTTTTTTCGGGGTTGCAATATTCTAGATCATACTTCCAAAGAGAAATAAAATAAATAAGAACTCTGGTGGATTAAAAGGAAATGACTCATGTTAATTTGTGTGAATAGAAATCTAGCCTAAGTATCTAATGATTTGACTTATCTCATTATGCTAGCTACTGGTATAGATGATTTACGGTCATAAATGAAAAGAAAAAAAAATATTTCTATTTTTATCTCATCTAATTTCAAACTTTCTCAAGAAGACAGGTCTTGATCCTTCAACGCCTCCACCACTCCCACGCTCGCTGCCTCCACCCAAACTTTCCTCATATGACTTATTTTTTAAATTTTGTTTGTCAAAAAAACCTAAATACTTTAAAACAGAATTTATTATTTTTATTATTTCATTCTCTAATTAGATTTTGAAATCAAGTTCTCTTTCTTACCATGTAGTGATATGACAACTATGCAAGATGAGCACTTAGATCACTGTTAATGTAAGTAAGTTCAATTTATCCTGCTTCAAGGGTAATTCATATTTTGTTTTGAAAAAATGGAGTTATGCTGGTGGGTGTTTTGTGATTCAAGGAACAAGAAGATCCTATATGGTCACTCTCTCATCTCTCTTTTACTAGGTGTTAATATCTAATTAGTCCCCAAAAATTTTTATTTTCTAAAAGAATAGCCCCACCCACTTTTATAATGTGCCTTCATGTTTTCTGCAACTCTTATTTCCCATGGACAGCTTTGTTTTCTTGGCCCATGTCCTTTGAAAACTGACTAGGTATCATATTGATATTATTGGGACTAGATTAATAACTTCTAGAATTATCATAACAAGTTTTATTTTATGTTTTCTCTTAAATTTGATACACATTATTCTAGATAAGGTGATAAATAAGACTCTCTCTCAATGGCAATAAAAGGGATAAAAGGATGGGCACTATAAGAGCAAGGATAACACCCCATTCCAGAAGACCCACCTGTTATATTTGTGAGTCATGTGGTATTTTCCACTCATCCCACATTCAAGAGAATGTTTCATTTCTCAAAAATTCCAAAAGATCTCACTTGGCATGCACAAGAAAAAGAGTTTGATGGGAAGTTGTGTCATCCATCAGATTCCCCATCATGGAAGCACTGATCACAAATAGGCATTTTGGTGAGAGCCTATAAATCTTAGACTTGCTATTTCAACTGATGGTATAAATCCTCATAGTTTCTTGAGTAGTAGGCATAGTTGTTAGCCTGTTATAATGATAATTTATAATCTTCCTCCATGGTTATGCATGAAGAGAAAATTTATGTTGTTATCCTTGTTGATATTAGGTCCACGACAACCTGGCAATAACATAGATGTTTATTTGGCACCTTAATAGAAGATCTCAAACTTTTCGCTGGAGGTGGGGATTGAAGATTTTGATGCATATCAACAAGAATTCTTTGCATTGAAGGTTGTTTATTATGGAAAATTAGTATTCTAAAGATATGATAATCTCATCAAATGAAGTGTTAGGATAAATGTATCATATTTACATATGGGTGAGAACTTCGCTTTATTTGAAGCTATCTACTTAGTTACATTATAGTTTTCCATTTTAGTAATATATTTGGTGCATGTCAAATATTCATAATTTTTTTAGTGATTTTAGAATTTCAATTGGGCATTTTTATGTAAGATGTTGATGGAAAGACAGAACAGGTTTGTTTTTGTTAACCTTATGATTATTTCTAAAGTTGGAACGAGAAGCAATGTTTAAAATAAGTCAACGAAGGAACTTATAATTCTTGTTATTGTAGCACTTTGTTATTTTTCAGATATTAATAATGTACATAATGCTGTCAACTCTTTTGTTTTATGTCATTTCTTTTTTTCTACAGGTCAATTTCATCGTGTCACATCTTACAAGTTATCATCAGCGGAGTTCTTTTTCAAGGTATTATTCCACTGAAGGTTCAATGTTCATTTATCACCTGAAAATTACCACACTAGCACTCATCAAAATAATAAATGGTCTTAGCCTAGTTGGAAAGCATTATAAAGTTTTTGCTTGGTTCTATATTCAAAACTTAATTTCCATGATTTGAACAGAATGATGGACTCATGTGGTGCTTTGATGGGCTTAGCACCTCCCATAGAAAGATCCCCTCCACTACCAACAAATTAAAAGAACATTTTGTACAACTACCCATAGAATCTATGAAACTTGCTGAATATTTGTTATAATTTTGAATAATGTATATATCGGGATAGCTTTGTAGCCTTATCCATATGACTTTGATATTTTTTTTCCTCTATATTACTTTATATTATGTGTAATATTTTCAATAATTATATTGTTATATCAGGATTTATAACAAATAAAATTAATAAAAATAGGGATTTTTAATGTGATAAAATGATGACACTTGCAATGAGTGTCATGATTCTAAAACAAAAACATATAAAATCAATAACACTTAAATAAGTGTCAGAAGTTAAGTTTTTAGGATTGGAAATATTATGAGTAGATAATGACGCTTTTAAAATGAATGTCATAGTTTTGATTCACAAAGATGATTAAATAAGCCGCCATTGTGTGTAAACTTATACAATGACAGTCGAGACCATGACGCTTTAGGGAAGCGTCATTGTAACTCTTCAATGACGCATTAAGCGTGTCATTGATTAACTTTTTCCTTGTAGTGTTTATAGCGTATTTTTAGCGTGTGAACGTATAGTGAAACACCTAAGGGACATGGCCCACAACATTTTGGATTTCAACAAGGAAATGGCCCACAACCCTAATGGGCTTGGCTCATCTGAATCGGGCTAACCCATTTCACATCTAAATGAACAAGTCTTTACTTGATTTTTTTAACTTCGGTGGACGGGTTGTTAAACAAAAAAGATAACTCTCAAGCATTACATTAGGCCGAGGCAACATGACTCAGCCTGCCTTGAGGTACTCGAGACCTTGACCGTTCAACACATCTTCCGGTCAATCCCCCTCGATGCCCACGGCATATGGAACAAAAAGCTAAATGAAATGACAAGTGAGGGGGTGATGCGTGCCTTGGCCATTTCTAATGAATATGGTATATATGATTTTTTATCGATCACGGGCTTACTTCTTTTTGCCTTTTTCGGGCTACCCTTGTAATATGTATTAGGGCTTTGGTTGGTTGTAGATTTTTTTATTGTGCTTAATACATTGTGTCTTGAAAATGTGAAAAGGAGATGACTTTAGTTGAGGTTCTCGTCTTTTATGCTTTAGTAGTCGATGTATGCCTGGTCACTGGAATCTTAGTCTTATAAGAGGTTCCATGTGAGGACTAGAAGAGGAGCTTTTTAACTTGCATTTGCTCCAAGCATGTTAATACTAAGAGCTTTTTACTTTGCATTGACTCAAAGCATGTTAATATGGAGACAATTGATTACCAAGTCTTCAATCCTTAATTCTTTAGAGTTTCCCACTACAGATATATACGACATTCACCCTTTATTCCCTGTGAAAAACCTTTGAGAATCCAAATTTTCTGAGGAAAAGTAAGATAGTAAATTTCGGTTAAAAATCCGGAACTTTTCTAAATCTTGGATGACGAAATGGATTTCACCATTGAAATCGTCTCTCGCAGTAACCTAGGCTACTACTGCCGAATCTCTCACAATCTAAACATTTCGACTCTACGCTGCTCGAGATATTGAGGGTAGTGTAGGACACTTGGCAGGTGAGGAGTGGCTCATAGTGTGCCACGTGTCAAGCGTATGATGAGTCAAACAATGAGTTCAAGTGGGGCCATAGGAGAGATGTGGCACCATGTGATTGGATGGAAATCCAAGTAGAAGGATAAGTGGATAGGGAAATCCAAGTGAGCCAATGATAGGCTGACAAGTGGCATGAGTAGACATCCCACTTGGCCCATCTTAGACCAAATGGTGGGATGGGAAAAAAGGGAAATAAGAAAAAAAGAGAAAAGGGGAGTTGTAGAGAGAGTAGCTTCCCACTTTCTCTAAATTTCCAACAATCGACTGTGCGTGGCTCTGCAGAGCAAGAGGGAAAGTTTATCCTCACACCTAGAGCTTCGCATCGAGACCGAAATTGGGGAGTTTTGACAAACTCCAAGAGGTAGGGGTTTTTCTCCTATTTGGTTTAGTCTTTGGCTAAGAGTCATCCAAATTGTTGGTGTATTTAGGGCCGGAATGACAGTGCATTTGGCCCAAGATCCGGGGCTGAGGTTAGGTTTCGTGACTATTTTAGGATAGCCCTCTGACAAATCGAATCTATATTGTTTTCGGGAAATCTCCAAGATGAATTGTCGGACCATTGATTAGCCCATGTGTGCCGCTTGCGTTATTGTTAAAGTTGAATAACATGTTGGTTTGTGAAAATTATGTTAGTATATGCATGCTTGATATATTAACATGAATTGCACTAATGGGCTTATCAGATTTCATATGCACGAGGACACCATGTATCGCAGGGGTGCATGACATGATTTCAGAGGGTTGACCAACAATTATTTATCGGAATATGTCCACTATGATATATCGGAGGGTTGTCCACACAATTATTTATCAGAGTATGTCCACTATAATACATCGAGGCCTGTCCACACACACCATCTGGTATGTCCACAATAATATCGGGAGGGTTGTCCACACAATTATCCGAAAGTACGTCCACCAATATATATATATATATATATATATATCGGAGGGTTGTCCACAAATAAACAAATAAACAAATATCTTTGTTTTGATAAAAATCTTTCATACATGACAATTAGCATGTGTGAGTGAGTCTGTGAGGTCGAGGCATGGGACGGGGCATGTAGACATTCAAGTAGGAATATGCATGATTTACTTGAATGTTTGTTTGGTTGCCATTGCATGAGCACTTAGGTGGGGAGTAATCCATGTAGGGGAATTCAACTACCGGGCATTGCTCACCCCGTCGTGGGAATAACTATTTCGTGTATTGAATAGTACACCCGGGACGGGACGATCCGAGGCCTTAGAGGCGAAGAAATGGCTAGATTTGGCCTTATTTCTGTATTTTGTAAAAATCTGGGTGGAAGACCTAGTCTTTGTAATTTGTAATTAAAGAAAAATTGTAACTAAACTCCTTCTTGTATAATAAATACATTTTGGTGAGTTTTCCAGGTTCCAGTAGCCTTTGTACTAATAAGGCAATTTTCTGTTGGTTTTACAATAAGTGGGACAAAAAGAATAGGTGCAAGGGACCAAATGGGGTGGGCTACTTCCCATTTCCAGTTCTGGGTCGCGACACTGCAGTGGTGTCGCGACAGGAAAGGTGTGGCTTCTGGCGCAATGCACGCCTCGTGCACATTAACAGGAAGCCTCGCGCCACGACAAGAAGCGGCCCGCACCGCAAAGGACTCGCGCATAGGTGTGTCTAGGAAGACTGGCTAATTTATAAGCTTTAGGCTCGTCGCGATGTGAGGACTCTTGTCGCGACAGAGATGGCTCTCACGCTGTGTCGCAAATACGCCCCAGCGTCGCTGAGCAGTGGTTGATCGCTTCGAGGGATCATTTCGGGTCGCGACATGAAGTGCATGTCACGACAGCGGCGCGCACCAACGCCATGATCAGCGGTCTGATGCGCATGTGTTACAAAAGAGTCCTGTCGTGATAAAGAATTCTCTGTCATGACAGCTTTCGCGTTTTTGTTGCGACATAGAATCCTCGTCACGACGCACCCGCTCGTGCTCTCTCGTCATGACAAAATTTTCCCCAGAGCAAATGAGCCTGTCAGACCTGGGGTCGCATAAAGTTTAAAGTGTCACGACAGGGTGTTGGGGTTGGGGCTGTGACGCCCCCAACCCAGCACTAAGTGTCAAGCGAGGGTGTCATCATTTTTTTTTTTTATTACTATAAACTTGTAAACTTTAAGCTTGTTCAATCATATAATGTTAAATACTTAACTTGTACTATATCCTATAGCAGCGGATTACAAAATATATACAAGCTCCATACATGGAAATGTTGAACATTTACAATATTTACGTTGCTTCATTTGTTTACAAACAACAAAAAAGGCGATATTATATATACAAAATAGACCAAAAAAGTCTTCATGAGTACCCAATCACAAGCCACCGAGATCGATGGATCAGTCCCGTCCTCTTACCTCCGCTTCCGCATCTACATGGATGAAAGCCCGTACAAACTTTACGCTTAGTGGGAATAACTCGTGGATGACCACTAATAAGAGCCATCTCACTTACATATTTACATATACGTATAAATATATCATATACTTAAGGTCATATTCTATATTTATTATACATGCTTATATATGTTCCATACATATAATTTACACATGTTTATGCATTCTATACTTTATCATATCATTTTCTATTTGTGTCGTTTACATTTTTCTTCTTGTTCTTGTCAACATGTACTTTGTCATCGCTTACATATCATCACATAGCAATGTTATGTTTCTCATATCATGTCATGTACTTTTATCATTTTCGAATCATTTGCGTATACTTGTCATTTGTTTCATGTTTCATGCCTGTATAAACCTTAGAAGTGGATAAAGGAAACTATAAGGGCCCGAAGGAGATGTATTCACTATACGAAACAATGGTCTATAAGGGCCCGGAGGCGCTGTTATCATTGTGCGAGACAATAACCATCTATAAGGGCACAAAGGCGCTGTTATCATTGTACGAGACAATGACCATCTATAAGGGCCCGAAGGCGCTCAGAATGACCCAACATGGCCAACTGATCAAAAGATGTCAGGTACTATTTTTTCCTAATAGCATGTCCATCTATCTCTACCATGTTCTATGCATAATCCATGTGAATTTTATGTTCAGTACATATCTCATATTCCCGAATAATTATTATCATCCGGTAATCATATGTGATATTTACAATCATTTATTTGTATATTTGCATTTTTCATATCTTGTTATATGCATGAATAACTATGGTTACCATGTATGCTTATGAGCTACTTATGAGTTCATAATATGAAAATCATGGTTACTAAAGAAGGCCTACTGTTTTTCATGATTTTGGACCTAATATGAGTTCCACTCATCATACTATATATGGCTGGATTCTTGACTCAATGGGCTTTCTATAGAGTCCAAGAACACCCGAAACGGAGTTCGGACGAAGAAGTAATGACCGTTCGAAGTTAGAGATTACACATGAGTAGCAAATCCTAGCCGGCCAACCCTATCCAGTTAGCAACTCTGGAAAAACCTAGATTTCAGCAGGATTATATTCACCTACTGTCCTCCACATTCATATGGTAAGAATCTTGACTCAATGGGCTTTCCATAGAGTCTAAGAACGCCCAAAATGGAGTTCGAACGAAGAAGTTATGGCCATTCGAAATTGGAGGCCAACAATCAGAAAATGACAATCAGGTCCCACCTGGGTCGTTGCACACCATAGCGTGTCGTCAAGGCGGATGAATTTCTGAGCCTAAAGGGTTCAGAATTTGATATACTGAGCCAAGGAGATATGTTCTCCTATAAGTCTAATTCACTGCACTGAATCACCAATTCGATGAGTGAGTGGCCAAGTTATGGCAAACAAAACATGGGGTTTTGGAGAAATTTTGATGGCATCTCCCTAAAACCCCAATATGTCCTAATATAAATATTCTCAATTGAGGATTAAGCAACTCAACCACCCAAACCGAAGATGAACCTAAAACAGAAACTGAATCACACGGAATTCAAATCTACTAAATTGAACCTCTATATTTGTAGAGAAATGTCTACATAAAATCATAGCATCTTACTAAACAGACAAAAATCCATACAAAATCCAAACCATGCATAAAACCCACATCGTATACCTGCTCTTCTTCCTTCTTCTTCTTTCTTCTATTTTTCTCTTCTTTGCTCCAAACGTGAAGCCCCCTAGAATGTGAGACCAAATTTGGTCTTTATCCCCTTTTGATATTTTTAAATTTTCCTTTATTACTTTTTAGTCCTTATACTCTCTTCTATTTGCAACCCAATTTTTCTTATTTCTATAATGGCATATCCTCTTCCTTATTATGCCTTCTATATCCTTTTTGAAAATTACTAATATACTCCTTTGTATCTTGTACAAATCTTTGGGTTTTCAAATTCTTCACTTAACAAATTATAATTACTTAAAAATTCAATTATATTTCTACAAAATACCCTAAACATGTTATAAACTATTAGGGCATATTTGGGGTACATAGGCAAACAAGGTCGCAACATAGGACACCTAATCGCGCATGACAAGGTGCTAGTACATAATATGCCTATCGATCTTCATTCAAAAAAAGTTGTTCATATCGAACAAAGGCAAACTTCTTTAAGAAGAGCTTACAGTCTGATCTTCATTCGATCATTCCATTTGTTGATCGAGTGGCCTTTGTACATGAGTTATGGGAACGAAACATAAAGTGGAACATTTTGTTGTTACTACAGATAGTTATGAAGTATCCGTTATTGCCGCACTCCGAGAGAAGGTATTTCATATTAGCCTTGAATAAAGTTGCATAATCATTTATCATATTTGGTTGCCAATTTATTTTAAGGTGTTTTGCCAATTTATGTCGCACTCCGAGTGAAAGTATTTCATATTAGCCTTGAACAAAGTTGCATAATCATTTATCATATTTGGTTAAGGTGTTTTGCTCTTTCCTGCAGACTGTAGATGTGTTATTGGTGTCTTACACTCCCCCAGATGCTAATCACATCTCCGCAACAATTAAGTTGGTTAAAGATGTGTTGGAAGAAAGTCTTTCAATGCGAACGGTTGAGAAAATAATTTATGACCGTAGGACACTGACACATGAAGTATTGGTTAGTAGAGTTAATTTTACAAAATTTTATGAATATGCAATAAATTCCTCTATGGATATATTAGAATGTCCTAATATTATATTGGCAACATTAACCAATGATATCATTCTCATATGATTAGATACCTAAGATTTAATGTGGATTCTAGTATTAGGACAAGAGGATTGTCCTGGTCTAAATACCACATTTTTATTCCACACGTGCTCACGGATTTTTATTGCACTGTCTATGGATTAAATTATAATTACAAAAAATTCAAATTATACCTACAAAATACCCTAAACATGTTATAAAACTATTAGTGCATATTTTTGGGTATTACAGGGGCGGCCGAGTAAAATGGAACACAGATCGCCTAACGCGCACGATTACACGCAAGGCGCACAATAGCGCACGCAGCGCTCTCACAAGACTAGGCACACGATGCAGCCCGCAAATATCGCACCTGTCGTGCACCTGGCCTCGGGGTCATCAAGTAAAAGAGCACGCACCCGGTTTCAGTGCCACATTCTTGTTAGTTATTTCCTAAGGGTATGTATCTATATATATATATATATATATATATATATATATATATATATATATATATATATATATATATGAGACATTCACCTCATTCGCTGTTTCCGTGTCTACAAAGTGGCGCTCGCTTTTCTATAATATTCCTGCCTGTGCTTGTAGTTGACTTGTTTAATAAGAGTGAATTCTTGTTATGTCATTACTCCACACTATGGCTTTTGATTTTTGATAGATAGTTGAATTTAAGTTTTTGTTTGTAACTACACCTATTAGATTGGAAATAACATTAAGCTTTATACTTATACTCCTCCTTAGGTTCCAACTCCTAAAATGAAAAATAAATGATTTTTTGCAGATGGTGATAACCCAAATATGGAAACTCGGGGCATAGAGTGTAGGAAATGTACTATCAGTAACTGTAAACATCTTACTTGACACTTTATTATTCAATTTTATTCCTATATGATTGTATCGTCATCCAATAAGGAAACATACTATTCAGTGTCATCATCCAACTAGAAAAGTCATCAATTATCCCTTATTAATCGGTTAACAATAAGGAAAGAAAATCTCTCACCCAATGGGAGGAATATCATATCATCATCCAATTAGGAAAGTCATCAATTATCTCTTATTAATCGGTTTACGATAAGGAAAATCTCCCAACCAGTGGAAGGAATATCGTATCATCCTCCAATAAGGAAAGATACTATTCAATGTCATCATCCAACTAGGAAAGTTATCATGATCATCCATTATAAATACCAGGTTACCCCATCGGTGAAAGGTACGTAGACATATGCACAAAAAATTCATTCCTTAAGCAGTTGATTTTCTCTTCCACCAAAAAGAACCGACTTAGGCATCGGAGAGGCAACGGGCGAGCCCCTGCCCCTGCTGATCCTTTTTGTTTCTTATTTTTGCAGAGAAGCCCGACATCCAGAGTCAGCGGATCAGCCCAGCAATTCCAACATGCTCCATCCTAGTTCCGGTTGAAAAAGCATCATCAATAGTTATTTTAAAGAAGACATTACTATTAAATTTATTATACATTATAAAACTATAATATTATTTAATAATATATTATATATGACATTACTTTAAACTAATATAAAATTTTATTATTAAATTTATAATCTTATATGAAATTATAAAATAAAACTATTATTTTAAAGAAGACATTACTACAAATTTATTACACTATATAAAATCTCATAGTATTATTTAATAATATACTATATATGAAATTACCTTAACCATTTATAAAACTATATTATTAAATTTATAATCTAATATAAAACTATAATTTAAATAAGATATTACTATTAACTATTAAGCACACAAAACATAAATACAATAATGACAATTTAAAAGTAAATTAAATATAAATACATACCTCAATTAACCTTTTGTTGAAACTTGAAACTTGAACCTTCAATTAAAATTCCCACTTTTTTTTTTTGAGATATATCACAACGAAAAAAAAAAATTAAGTGAAATGAAGATTGGATATGAGTAGAGAGAATTTGTGATAAAATATAATGATTTTAGAGGTATTTATAGATTTTTTTGGGTCAAATAAATCCCATTGATGGTCAAAATATCTTTGTTATTTAATTATAAATCATGGATTTAATTTTGATGGAAAATTTGCCCATTATGTATTTTTAAACCGTTATAATCAATTCATAACCGTTTGGATCAAGTCAGGATTTCAAATCTGGCCGTTGGATAAAAAATATGACCATTGGATAGTATTCAAAATTCAGGTGAAATCTAGGTCGTAGAATCAAAGCAGATTCAACCGGGCCTCGATTACTTCGTTAAACTAAACGCTGAAGGCTTGAATGCGGGTGAAATCGGAATCGTTAGATCATCGGTGTGGATGATCTCAACCGCCGATCACAATAATTCAACCTTGAGCCTACCGATACATCCGATACATCGACGAGCATTTTGCATCAAAATCACACATGCACGCTGCGTGTGTCATAAATAAACTTCGCTGATATATCGGTCTACCGATATATCGGTGATATATCGTTGATATTACTGATTTTTTTTTTATTTTTCCCTCAAACAATTATCGATTGTTGATATCGTATATCCCCTTACCGATATCCGATATATCAAATATTTTAAACCCTGGTTGCACCATAGTCAGCAAGACGATCGACATGTGCCAACGAAGAAAGTCTTGGAACTGGTATAAGTTCTAAGTGTTTTGTATACTCGTTATGGTGGAATATGGTTCTCAGTTTAGAGAATGTGGTATTTATTAGACAAAATGTGAAATCCTGCTAAAGTTACGATTCCCAATTTCTCGCTACAGTTGTGTTGCAGATGCACAAGATTGGCTGACGCCCTCTAATTAAGCTTCCGATGGTGGAGACCGAAGAGTAGGAGTCCTCCTCGTGGGCCCCACTCTTCATTAATTATAGAAAATATTGAAAGTCTAAAGGCTGGTCAGCTTTGATCAAGAAATGAGGCAACCGCCATTTTTTTCTCTTACATGACATTATATCGCCAAAGTGGCGTTGGAAGCGAGGGGGCTCAACAATTGGTATTCTGCCTTTATACAGGCAGTTCCTTCTTCAGTATGATAGATTTGAGAATGTGAGAAAAAGTGGTAGAAGAGAAGATTATGAGAAAGAGTAAGGGGTTCTTTATCGGGTTTAATACGAGATTTATAGTGTAGCTATCTTTGGATATTGGTAAATGTTAGGCCATTTTTCGGCTTAGGCTAAAATCTTGATGGTTTGCAAAAAAATATTTGAAAATTAAAATGTTCTAAACTCGCAACCGCATCTGGGTCTCAAGTAATAAAAAGTGGGTTTTACTTATGAACCGATTATCATTCCACAAGGATCAGATAGGTTTTATGGGGATTGATTACTCTTATTACTCGCTAATTCAAATTATATGAGCCTCTAAATGAGTTGATAGTGAAATTACCAAACTAATAAAAAATAAAACTCAATAAAAACAACTAATGTCCTATGAGAATCTGAACAAGTAACTAAGATGCTAGAAAAGAGACTTTTAGGGAATTAGGGTTGATTACTATCTGTGATGGTTCATGTATTGTCTTTTTAAAGCCCAGATTGGTTGATCTATGACTCGAATTGATCCTAGGAATTAGTACAAGGATCCCACTCTCGTGTTCCCCCATGTGTTTTCTCGTATTATATTTCTATTCACAGTTACGTCCTTTTAGGTCACTAATACGATACTTTTCAACTACATTTTTCCTAAGGCGCTTTATTGATCACTTTCACGTTCTTGCAATGTGAGCAGCCTGTGATTGAGTTTGGATTGGTCATTGTTACGTTCTTAACCTTACTTATTGTACTTAATGTCCTTCTCATAGTGAACCACCTAGTACTAGACTTTCTAATCTCACTAGGTCTCTTTAACTGTGTTATTTAAAGATTCCAAGCTGATCATTAATCCTCACCTTAAGAAAATTAGAACTAGATTTAAGGGCCAGTTCTCACGTCACTAAGACTTTAGAAAGGATTGAAGATCTAATTCTCACAAAGGTTTAATCAATTAAAACCATAATCATCCATAGATCTAGCACTAAATACAACAAAACAAGTATATACCAACCAATCAATCAAAGATTAGACAAACGCTAACACTACATTTGATAATCAACCCTATGAAGGAATAGAAATATAAAACATGGCTATAAGCCTTGAATGACTACAAATCCCAACTCCAAGCTGAAATACTTGATCTACAATGTTGTATTTTGCCGCAATCTTCAATTACAAGCAAAAATTCTCACAAAACAAAACTAGATCTACTAAAAACTAGAAACTAAACCTAAAATGGAACAAAACTCTCAAGAGAGAAAGGAACCCTAAAGGAGAGCCTCTCTCCATGAATGTTCGAACCTTAAATCCAAAGGAAAATGTCAAATATATACACCTCAAAAACTGGGCCCAAAAATGGAAAACAAAAATTGGGATGCAATGACGGTCGCAATTGTAAGCGGACTCCAGGTCGCAACTCACCGAGGGCTCGATTCAAAACAAGGTCGCGTCGCACCTTACTAAGAGCTTGTCCACACAGTGGTCTTTTTTGCTGCATGGTTGCAACTTTGGCTATTCGCGGGTCGCAACTCGCTACTCATACGTAACCGCGGCCATTTAAGGTCCTCACTCGGGACTCTTTTCAAATTCCTATCTTCATTTCACTTGAATTGCTTGTTTTTCGCCTCGTTTTCTTCATTTATACAAAATACACACATTTAGGTTGATATAAAAAACTAATTGTAGTGCTTAGTTAACATCAAAATCATGAATTATGCTATATTTTTACACTAGTAAACACTAACCTAAGGTACACCTAACAAGAAACACTTGGTTATTCTGTTTGTATTTTCTTGTATTGAAGTCTGGTTTTTCTCAGGGTGTGAGCGATGAGAATCTATGTAATTATACAAATTTATTATATAGTGGATTTTATCTTTGTTGGCTTCGTGGTTTTCTCCCGTAGCGAGTTTTCCACGAATCTTGTGTCGTTTATTTCTTTGTTCTTATTGATACTTGTTAAGGTCGATTTTGGGGTTTTTCCTAACAACTTACTAATTAGTAAAAAGTACAAAAAATCATGCGAGCTAGGTAAAAAAAAAAATACAAGGCATAGATGTGATTTGACCGTATAACAGATAAATATGGAATCCAATACCTCTTATTGATTGAATCAAGATATGAGATTAGTTTGAACTACAAGATTTATTGAAATCTAAATCTTAATAAATAATTGGTCAACATACATATCATACTTATTAATAATAATAATGTTTTTTTTTACAGCAATAATAATAATAATAATGTTAAAATAAAATTAATGATTTTGAGATTTTGGGTTTATATATATGTTGAGTCAATCAATCTTACTTTTTTACAACTTAAAATGGATCCAATCATCTTATAAATATAAAAAGAAAATCTTAAAATACTTTCTTACATGATTACCAAAATAAACTCATTCAATTATAATTTCATTATTTGAGTAATTTTCATTAAATGTCTATTAACTCGTGTTACAAGTTTTTGACTTGTAAAAATTGGGTGACTACTTTGTCATCAACTTGTATAAAACGATTAATTTTATATTATTGACTAGTAAAAGTGCATAAAGTCTATTTTGAGCGGCCTTTACTCATTTGGAATCTCATATGGAGCATTAAAGTTCCACAAAAACATTTTTTTTTTCTTTTTGTGTGGAGGGTGTGTTCGACTATCCTTTCTACGATAGATAATCCGTACTAAAGATTGATATTGTGAATGTTTGCTTTGTATGCAATGGTAGTGAAAAATCTATCATGAGTCTATTTGTTAATTGTGATTTGAAAGAGTTGTTATAACCTCTCCATTATCATGGCTATCAGACCTCATGACAACTTCCGGGACTCACCAAAGTTTTTAGTTTAAAAGATGCTAGGTATAGAGCGAGCCCTAACCTCTATCATTATTTTGGAAAATTATTGAAAAATAGAAATGGTTTGTCTTTGAGATGAGGGGTTTAAGCCTCAAGCAACCTAATAAATGGGCTAAAGATTACGAAGCACAAACATAAACCAAGGAACCAATAATACTAGCACTCGCAAAGAATAACCCGTAAATGATCCAAGTTTGATGAAGGTTGACTCAAATGCAATCGATGCTCGACGCAACAATATTTAAATAATATAAAAATACGAGTTGGTTGCATGATTAGAGATCACCATGGTAGCTTTGTGGCAACTATAATTAATTTTAAAGACCACGTCTCAGCTTGTGTTCATATGGCGGAAGCTTTTAGTCTAAGAGAAGCTTTAAGCTGACTTAAGGACTTAAAAATGTAGAAAATTTAAGTCAAAGTGGATGCACTCCTTATAGTTCAAGCACTATCATCCTCAAGTTTTGATAATTATGTTTTTGAACGAGATTAACATATGTAAGGTTTTGCATTTTAAAAGGTCAAGAAACCGGGTCACTCACTTCATTGTAAGGGCATATGTTTTTTAATATGATTATATTTAGTGGCTAGCTAATGCCCTTTTTTTTTAATTACTGGTGTGTATTATCTAATCAATAAAATTTTCCTGCTAGCCTAGAAAATATTATCATCAAGATCACTAATACATTAGCGCCAAGACTCCTATTCAAAGGTGAAAGTGGTGAGAAGCGGTTACAAGAAACTCTATGTTCTAACATAAAAACACACTATTACATGCAAACATCACTAGCATATTATCTACCAATATGTAATAAATTACATTTTACCCCTTCACGGTGCCCTTATTTGCAATATTAAAATTCATCTAGATTAATAAATGTAGACGAATATTTTAGAATATAAACAATTTGATAAATTAAAAAATGATATTCAAATTTTTGTTAGATAACTTTAAAAATATTACTACTTATTTTAATAAACATTATCAATTACTATTAATAGTTGTAACATGTAATTTATATATAACCAATTTTAAATTTGGTCGTTTTGTTGCTTACAGCTTCAGGAAATACTCCACCCTCGACAGCAGATGAGAGCCTTCATGACTATGTAGAGGATGGATATACGGATCACCACGTGATTAGGGTCGGATTTTACGCATAGCTAGCCTTGGCCACATCGTCAACTGACACATTTATCACCTCTCTCAAGTGATGGCGCCCGACACACACATGTTTCATGTGCCGTAGGGGAGATGACACTACCTTACAGAAGTCATCCTCCTCGACCTTCTCGTGATCCACGGCCCAAGAATCACCGTCACCGTGTGTTCGATGTGGCGGCTTTTGCGAGGAGTTGCCTCTGTCATCCCACCCGTCGATGCTATCAGAGGAGCCACTGTCTCCTTGCAGTGGTTATGTTCCCAGTTATCCACCCTGCCACCTGATGCAAATGAGGTCACATTAGAGCGTAGTACGCGTGGGTTCATCTTAGCGCTGATCGGATCCTTCTTGTTTGCGAACAAGAAGGGTGTGAATGTTCCCATGTGCTTTCTCCCACTACTACGAGATTTGATGCATACTGCAACTTTATAGTCAGTGTGCAAAAGATTAGCACATACGACGCGAGTTATGCCGAGCCACTGATCGTAGAGCCGCGGTATTAGCGCTTGTATTACACTCCATACTGTGCATGTAATAACCGGGAATGTATGTTGTCGTATGGATGAATCGGCCCGATTAGGCCACTATTACTCATAATTGACCTACATTGAGGTCATTGCCATGTTGGCAGGTTTTTTGTGCATGTCAGATTTTGGGTAGAACTCCTGCATAAAGGAGACTCGCCTGATTCGTTAAATCATGGGTCCCAAAAAGGGGACACGATGATATTGTATTTCTAACTAATATAAAACCTCAATTGTCTTGGACCAAATTCTGTTTATTTTGTATTTAGCTATGGTCTTAGAGAGATCTCTTACATCGGCTCGACCCACCTTGGGCGACCACACGCGAGATCTAGCACTCACCACCCGCCGTGCCTTACACGCATGCCTATGTTGTCAGTTTCGGGGATGGAGACCTACCCGAGGCTATCACGATGAAAGCTTACCAGTCCAACCTCCGGCTGGAGCCTGCAGGTGAGCTAGCTCTTCCATTCGGGTGTAGGTGGAGAGTACCTTTAACACAGGTGCATAACCCATCAAGTGTACTCCTCCTATATCGAGATCAGCTAGATGCACAGACTTCTGATCAGGTAATGGTTTATGTAAAAATATATGGTTCTTTATTAATTTCATTCATATTCCCGTAAAATTTATTGACATACATGTAGGAACTTCATGGCCCATAATGCGGGAGAGCATTTGACCAACTTCCATATATCTGCTTAACTGATCAGGAGATCTGGCAGACGATGTCACCGCTCATATGTTTCGAGATTGTTGAGTGGCATCGTCTGCAGCAAGTCCCAGGCGCTTGAATGCATCAAGAGATACCTGCCTTGCTCTACGAAAGCAAACAAATGCGATGCCAAAGGATGCACGTGATTCATAATTCATCGCGATTAAGTAATGATCACTCGTACATAGCATTATGGGATACGCGAGCGGCTAAGATCATCACTTCACCCCCTATGGTGGGTTTGATGGACTTCCATGATCCATACATGTAGTGGTATCATCGTATTACACGACGTTTTATGACACCACCACGCATGTGGATGATAGCGAGGTTCCATACTCACAAACATAGTACTATCTTTGCAAGTTAGAGTCATGTGTTTCTAAAATATTTTACCTAATTTTAATCAATAGATTATGTAATTATAATTCTTTCTTTGGTTCACTCAGATCACCGCCATGGCTGACATAGCCATTCGCTCTCGTTTTGCTACCGCTGGTGCATTGTGCGACATACATCATATTGCCCGATCGGTGTTACACCAGATCGAAGAAGACCATCGCATCGCTTTCGCACACTCAGAGGCTTCGGCTATCACATGAACCATCGACAGGACTCCTATCTACACCATCACGTATGCTCTTCATTCGAGGTAGAAAGGGAGGGAGAGAGGGAGTCATCACGAGGTCGTGCTCGAGATGGTGGGTCGTGTCACGGGTCCGCATAAAGGATGCATACCAGTACACTTGAGCCGACTTTGCTCTACTCTATACCCCTCCTATACTTACCCTCACCCAGATGTTTATACCCCACACACTTGCACATCACCTTCCATACCCACTCACATTGACACATCACCTTCCCTACCCCCACAATATACATCACCTTCCATAATCCCACACACTTACATGTCTATACCTTATTCTGCCTACGCAGCCAAATGGCCCATAGCAAGAGAGATATCACATTGTCGCCACACCTTTACCATCCTATACATTACCTTCCATGGATGATACCATCCTCGACCTTTACCTAAGCGGCAGACTTCCAATCCAGGGCAACCTCGTACTCGACGTGCGGTACATCAACTACTTCCATCCTTCGATACCTCAACGATCGACAATTTACCCACCGCCCCTACTTCCATCAACTCCCTCACCCATCTCGTACTCCACAGATCCTATTGGCCACAGGCCGTTTATTTTAGGCGTCATCTCTAAGAGAAATATAGCTTTCATCTTCTATGGGACACATTGATACATATTATTTTTATATATGAAAATTTGTATAAAATGTTTTAATATATTTAAATGTTTTGCATATGCATGATTTGGTATATACACGTTTTTGAAGATTACGTGATGAGGCGCTCATCTAGGGTTTTTAGTTTTATACATGTACCGCTTTTATAAAATAAATTTAAATTGTAAGTATTATAAAATTTTCCATTTTTTACAATGCATGCAATAAAAAATAACCAAATTAGATTTAGGCCTCCTATTTTCCAAACTATTATTAATAACGATTTTAAAAAACACATTTTTAGCGCTCTCTAACTTTACCCTTTGACAACTGTTTTTGAATACCTAAAAAACTCAATTTTTAGTATTATCTAAATTTAATATTTTGTATATTCTCTAGGTTTTTCAAAACAAAAACATGTTTATCTTATTTCAAAATAAAAACATTTTGCTTACGATGGAGGTCGTAATTGAGGGTTAATGCAAATTCCATGTTTCAAGATTAAAAATGATAATAAAATTAAATCAGTAACTGTGGAAAAATAAATGATTCAAATTTTTAAAAATTAAACTTGCGTGTTCATTTTAATTCTTCGTGCTACTTCGATGTGCTTGTCACAAAATTTATAATTTTATATTTAAGTTATTTACAAATAAATATTTTTTTTACCGAATAATAATAATGAGTAAACTATATGATTAGCATTTCAATACATGCACAAAACCACCTTTATGATTACCTGGGCTTGGCAAAGTTCGACGAATGTTGAGTTAAACGACGGCCATGTAATTAAATGGCCTATGCTAGAATCCACCGCCATTGAATTTTTACACATTGTCACAGCCACACGCCACCCGGTCCATAACAATTAGTTTGATAATTTTGAAAAACCTATAATAAAATTTGGATTTTTATTCCAAAATACTATTCACATCCAAAACTCCCGAAATTTTGCCCTTTAATTTCATATCTAGTATGGTTCAATTTTAATTTGATCCTTTAAACATCATTATGTGTAAAGTAGATTGATCCGAATTATGCATGGGAAGATGTATGAGGTATATAAATTAAAGTCAGATATGAATGCTGATGGAACCAGATACCCAAATTGATTGAAATCAATAATTTTGGTCAACATCTGTGGATGTTGGATGCAATGTTTAGTTTGCATGGCTGTGTGAAATTAGGCACTTTTTTTTTTATTTTATTTTATTTTATCTTTTCACTTTTTCAATTTTGGTCTATAAGCTTTATAGCGTATTTTTAGCGTGTGAACGTATAGTGAAACACCTAAGGGACATGGCCCACAACATTTTGGACTTCAACAAGGAAATGGCCCACAACCCTAATGGGCTTGGCTCATTTGGATCGGGCTAACCCATTTCACATCTAAATGAACAAGTCTTTACTTGATTTTTTTAACTTCGGTGGACGGGTTGTTAAACAAAAAAGATAACTCAAGACACATTAGGCCGAGCAACATGACTCACCCCGCCTCGAGGTACTGAGACCTGACCGTTCCAACACATCTCCCACAATCCCCGTCGATGCCCACAGATATGGAACAAAAAGCCAAATGAAATGACAAGTAAGGGGTGATGCGTGCCTCGCCATTTCTAAAGAATATATATAAGGATTTTTTTATCGACCGATGGGCTTACTTCTTTTATTACCTTTTTCTTTTTTGGTCACTTCCCTTGTAATATATGTAATAGGCTTTTGGTACGGCTGTATTTTTTTATTGTGCTTAATACATTGTGTCTTGAAAATGTGAAAAGGGAGATGACTTTGAAGTTGAGGTTCTTGTCCTTTTATGCTTTAGTAGTTGATAGAAGTTTAGGTCACTGGAATCTTAGTCCTATAAAGAGGTTCCATGTGAGGACTAGAAGAGGCAGGAGCTTTTTTAACTTGTACTGCTCCAAGCATGTTAATTAAGAGCTTTTGCATTTTTGCATTGACTCAAAGCATAATATGGAGACAATTGATTACCAAGTCTCAACCTTAATTCTTTTTAGAGTTACCCCACCGGCAGATATATATCGACATTCACCCTATTATATGAAACCCCGAGACCCAAATTTTCCCCGAGGAAGAGTAAGACGGTAAATTTCCTCGTTAAAAATCCGGAATTTTTCTAAATCTGATTTATCTAAACTAGGATTTCACCATTGAAATCGGCTTCCCGCGAACCTAAATTACCACTGGCCACTTCGCTGGTTCCAAAACATTTGGAATTTCACGTTGTTCGAGATATTGAGGTGAGTGCAGACACTGACAGGAGGAAAGGGTCATAGTGCGCCACGTGTCAAGCGTGATGATGAGTCAAATAATGAGGCCTGGCGGAGCTATAGGAGAGATGTGGTACCATGATTGGATGGAAATCCAAGTAGAAGGATATGGATGTGGAAATCCAAGTGAGTCAATGATAAATGATAAGTGGCATGAGTGACATTCCATCGCCCATCTGCACCAAACGTGGACGGGAAAAAAGGGAAATAAGAAAAAAAAAAAGAAAATGGGAACTCGTAGAGAGAGAAGCTCTACCTTCTCTCTAAATTTCCAACAACTTATTGTGCTATTTGTGTAGAGCAAGAGGGAAAGTTTACCTCGCAACTAGAGCTTCGTATCGAGACCGAAATTGGGGAGTTTTGACAAACTCCAAGAGGTAGGGGTTTTCTCCCCATTTGGTTTAGCTCCTACAAGAGTCATCCAAATTGTTGGTGTATTTAGGGTCTGAATGACACCATTTCCAGCCCGAAGATCCTGGGTCAAGTGCTGTGGTTTCAAGGACTATTTTCGATGTTCTGACAAATCCGACAATATATTGTTTTGGGCAATTCCAAGATGAATTGCCGGGACTACTGATTAGCCTATGTGTGCTGCTCTGCAGCATATAAAGTTGAATCATGTTGGTTTGAGAAAATTATGTTAGTATGCATGCTTGATATTAACATGAATTGGCATGAATGGCTATTGCATTTCATATGCACGGTGACACCATAGAATAGTAGGCGTGCATGACACATGATTTCGAGGGTTGACCAACAATTATTTATCGGAATATGTCCACTATGATGGCATCGAGGGTCATTCACAATTATTTATCAGAGTATGTCCACTATAATACATTGGAGGTTTGTCCACACAATTAATTATCGGAGTATGTCCATTAATAATATCGGAGGGTTGTCCACACAATTGGTATCGGAGTACGTCCACCAATATATATATATATATATATATATATCGGAGGGTTGTCCACAAATAAACAAATATCTTTGTTTTGGAGCAAACTCAACAAGGAGACTCGAGGCATGACGGAAAATGTAGGATATTCAAGTAGGAATATGCATGATTTGACTTGAATGTTTGTTTGGCTACATTAATTAATATTTTGCAGCGATAATCCATGTAGGAATTCAACTACTGGCATTGCTCACTCCGTCGCTGGAATAACTATTTCCAGTAATCAAGGTACACCCGGCACTGCACGATCCGAGGCCTTGTGGCGCGAAGAAACGGCTAGATTTGGCCTTATTTCCTCAGATTTTGTAAAATCGGGTGAAGACCCACTTTGTAATTTGTAATTAAAGAAAATTTGTAACTAAACTCCTTCTTGTATAATAATACATTTAGGTGAGTTTTCCAGGTTCCAGTAGCCTTTGTACTAATAAGGCAATTTTTCTCGTTGGTTTTACAATGCTGACAAAAGAATAGTGCAAGGGACCAAATGGGGTGGGCTACTTCCCATTTCCAGCCTTAAGTCGCGACACTGCAGTGGTGTCGCGACAGGAAAGTGGGCGTGCGCAATGTGCGCTCCCAGGCACACAGGAAGCGTGGCGTCAAGACGACAGAAGGGCTCGCAAGGACCCGCAAAGGACCCTCGCCGCAAGGGCGTGTCTAGGAAGACCGTCGACAAGCTTCAGGTGCCTGGTCGCGACAGAGATGGCTCGACGCTTGTGTCGCAAATACGCCCTTGTGTCGCGATAGGGCTGGATTGTCTTGAGGGATCACCTCTGGGTCACACATGAAAGGCATGTCACTTAATAAAGGCGAGGCGCGCACCAACACTAATGACTACCGCCTCAGGCGCGCACGTGTTACAAAAAGAGTCCGGCCGCTGGAGCAAAGAATTCTTGTCAGACCGGCTTTGGGGTGTTTTTTGTTGCGACAGACTTCATTACTTACGTGATCAGCCTGTGCTCTCTCGTCAGACAAAGATTTTCCCGTCGCAACAAAACCTCGTCAGACTCAGGTCGCGACAAAGCTTCGCGCCGACAGGTCGGGAATGGCCGTGACGCCCAACCCGGCACTAGGTGTCAAGCGAGGGTGTCATCATTTTTTTTTATTACTATAAACTTATAAACTTTAAGCTTGTTCAATCATATAATGTTAAATACTTAACTTGTACTATATCCTATATCAGCGGATTACAAAATATATACAAGCTCCATACATGGAAATGTTGAACATTTACAATATTTACATTGCTTCATTTGTTTACAAACAACAAAAAGGATATTACATATACAAAATAGACCAAAAAGTCTTCAAGTGAGCACCTAACGATGTGTTTACCTTGGAGACTAATGCAATTGTCCTGTCCTCTTACCTCTGCTTCCGTACCTACACGGATGAAAACCCGTGCTAAACTTTACGCTTAGTGGGAATAACTCGTGGATGACCACTAATAAGAGTCATCTCACTTTACACATTTACATATACGTATAACATATCATATACTTATGTCATATTCTATATTTGTTATATATACATGCTTATATATGTTCATACATATAATTTACACATGTTTATGCATTCCTATACTTTCTTACTATATCATTTTCATTTCATTTTTCTTCTTGTTCACATGACATGTGCATCCTTTGTGTACATATCATATGCAATGTTATGTTTCTCATATCATGTCATGTACTTTTGCTCCATTTTTGAATCATTTCGTGTCGCATCATTGTTTCATGTCTCATGCCTGTATAAACCTTAGAAGTGGATGAGAGGCTATAAGGGCTCAAGGAGATGTATTCGCACCTCCCAAGCAATTAGTGTAGGGCCGGGATATTATTATCAGCCTATGGAACGACCTTCATCTATAAAGAGACTACGAAGGCGTTGTTATCATTATGCGAGACAATGAAGCCGCATCTGCCAGGCTAAGGCATTCATGACAGGCCCAGGCTTGATGATCGGTATGTTGCGGACTTGTTTTTCTAGCCAAGGCGTAAGTATCCTCCCACCATGTTGCAGCGGACAATCCATGTGTATTTTTATGTTCGGTACATATCCATATTATAGATACAGTGTTATCATCGAGTGATATATGTAATCTTTACAATCATTTGTTTGTATGTTTTCATTTTTCATATCTCATTATCTTGTGGAATAACTATGGTTACCATATATCCTTATAAGAGCCATTTGTATGGATTCTATATGTGTATAAACATGATTCAATAGGAGCCTACTCATTTTTCATGATTTTGGATTAAATATGAGTTGTTCATCATACTATGCTATATGTTGAGTTCTTGACTCAATGGGTTTCTATGAGTCCAGACATAGAACTGGGTTGGATGCAGAAAGGGACACTGGCGTAATGGGGACTGAGATCACACATGATATGTTCTAATAAAAACGAAGCCTATCAGTAATAAACTCTAGAAAACCTGATTTTCAACAAATATTATATTCACTAATCATCATCACGTTGCTATGGTTGAATCTGACTCAATGTTTCATACAAGATCAAAACGTAAAATGATTAGGTTGAAAGAGTTAAATATTTTAAATGGAGTTGACGATGGAGAAAATAAACAAGCTGTGTCCCACTCAATTTGTTGCACACAGCAATCTTCACTCTTGCTTTGGATGAATTTACCCAGGCTAAAGGTTCGGAATTTGGATATACCATTTCAAAGGGCTTATGTTCTCTCAGTCCCTGACCTGGTGATCTCAGTTGGTGTTATTAAGTCTATAAGCAAAGAAAGCAGAAACATGGTTTTGGGAGAAATTTGGCGACTCCACTGAGCCTAATATGTCCTTCAATATAAATATTCTCAGAGTTAGGTTACAATTAGTAGACCCAAAATCGAAGAATGAACCACAGAAACAAAAGCGAATCACACGAGGAATTAAAATTCACTAAATTGAACTGATTTTGTAGAGAAATGTTCATCTGAAAATCATAGCATCTTTACTAATTAATGCAAAATCCATCTGAAAATCCCGAGCTAATGCATAAAGCCCATGCTTCCATACCTTTGCTCTTCTCTTCCTTCTTCTTCCTCCTTTATTTCTTCTCACTGTTTTCTCTCAACTATTTTCTTTGCTCAACGTGAAGCCCCCTAGAATGTGGACCCAGAATTTTGATTATTTATCCTTTTGATATTTTTAATTCCTCTTTATTGCTAGATCCTTATACTCTCTTCTAACTTGCAGCAATTTTCTTGTTTCCTATAATAATATCTCTTCTCATATTATGCCTTCATATCCCTTACGAAAAATTACTAACCACCCTTATCTTGGCTAAATTTTGGGTTTCGAAATTTTCTCATAACTTAAATTATAATTCTGAAAAATTCAAATTATACAAAAATACACAAACATGTTATAAAGCTATTATGACATATTTTACAGGGTTATTACGAGAAGCTGACAAGTGTGTATAACATAGGGCCTTGGCGCATGTGCAGTCGCACAATAGCCTCATCGATCTTCAGAACAAAAAAGTTGACATTTATCGAACAAGGCAAACTTTTAAGAAGATTTTGAAATGCTTGATCTTATTCGATCATTCCTTTTGTTGATCAGTGGCCTTTGTATAGTTGTAGGCAGAGAGCAATAAAGTGGAACATTTTGTTGTTCTTGCAAATAGTTCTGAAGTATGGTTATTCATAGCACTCTCAGGAGATTATTTCTATTAACCTTGAATAAAGTTGTAATAATTTATCATATTGGTTGAAATTTATTTTAAGGTGTTTTACTTGATTATATCGCACTCGGTGAAGTATTTCTATAATGGCGCGAACAAGAGTGCATATCATTTATCATGTTTGGTTGGTGTTGCTCTTCTGCCAGAGCGTAGATGTGTTATTGGCATCTTGCATACAGGTACTAATCACATCATAGCAGCAATTAAGTTGGTTAAAAGATGGGTTGAATCTTTCCAAACATAAGGAAAGATTTGAAGAAATAATTTATAATGAAAGATAGCGACTTATAAAAGTATTAGTTAGTAGAGTTAATTTTACAAATTTTATGAATATGCAATAAGTTCCTCTATGGATATATTAGAATGTCCCTAACTATTATATTGTAGCATTAACCAGTGGTCATCATTTCTCATATGATTGAATACTAGATTAAGCGATCGGATTAAGTATTGGGACAAGGGATTGTCCGTCATATGGCTTCACATTTGCCACACCTTCTCACGGATTTTGTGCATTGTCTATGGTTAAGTTATAAATTACAAAATTCAAATTATACCTACAAAATACCCTAAACATGTTATAAAACTATTAGTGCATATTTTTGGGTATTATAGGGGCGGCCGAGTGTGTTGCAACACAGGACGCCCAACGCGCACGACAGTGCACGCAGTGCGCACAATAGCGCACGCAATGCGCGCGCACTAGGCACACGACAGAGCCTGAACATTGCACGGTGTTGTACTATTTGAATCCACTTTTTAAAAAGAAATTGCAGAAATGACCTCGGGTTTAGAGTGTCCGCACATTCTTGTTAGTTATTTCTAAGGGTGTCCGTATCTATATATATATATAGGATTATTCCTTACTCATTCTCTTTGCCTATCATTGTTTTCCAAGTTTCGTTTGTCATGGATGATTGTTTTCTATAATATTTCTGTTTGTTTAACTTAGGAGTTGACTTGTTTTAAATAAAGTGAATTTCGCGTAATGTCATTACTCCATATAAGCCTAATTTTTTGTAGATAGGTTAGATTTAGTTTTTGTTTGTAACTACACATTAGATTGATAACATGGCTTTACCTTAACGCGCCACTCCCTCCTTCGGTTCCGACTCTAAAATAAAATAATGATTTTGGATGTGCTGAGTTATAAGGCTTGAGGCATAGAGTGTAGGAAATGTACTATCGATAAGCGTAAACAATCTCTTATGACACTTTCTTATTCAATTTTAATTCTATGAGATATTTTAAGTACTTCACAACTTTTTTTCTGTGATTTATATCTATAAGGTGACTTTGAAAAAAAAAAGGAGTAAAAGAACCCTACAAAAAATTAAAATTAGAAAGTCTTTCAAGTTGTAGAACCATCCATGTTTCATGTTTCTTTTAAACAATTTTTTAAATTCTTCTCTTTTTTTTGGTAATACAATATTTTTGAGCTGACGGATTTATGTTTCAAATTGTTTATTATTTAAAAGCAGAAGGCAAAAAAGAAAAACAAAACAAAAGAAACAAATTCAATTCATTTTAGGATCTGGGCATCATCAGATAATACCAAAATGAAGTTTTGTTAAAAGTTAATCCTCAAAAGCAGTTTGAAAAACAAGAACCAAAATAAACCCATGATATTTTGATATTATGAGGTATTTTTAATTTTATCTTTGTGTTTCCTTGCTTGACACTTAGGAACATCGTTGATTTCACCTCACATTCTCGTATGTGGAGCCACGCTATTTGGTTCATCAACATAGTAAAGCTCTATCATGGGAGGCTTTGGCATCGGCGGCAGGGGTGACGGCCTGATAGCAGCAAGGTGCGTGGTAGCAGAGGTGTGTGAGAGTGCATGAGTTAGTGATTTTATTTCTTGAGATCATGTAAATTAAATTTTTATGCAGAAACACATGTCTCGAGAATAAGTAAATCAAATGATTAATAAACACCAGTTCTCATATGAGAACATGGCTTTTATAAGTTGAACCTTATAATTTTTCCATTTTTGCGTTTTGGTTAAATAATCTTTTCTTATTACAATATTTATTTTGAACTATTTAGCTTGATCTAGTTCATAGAGGCCACGTAAGAAATGACAACTGGCAAAATCTTTTTAGCTGTCAGCAAACATCAATTTTATATTTATTTTTTTTTTAAGTAAATATCATTTATCACCCGACTCAACGACTTTATCATTTCAAAAAAACTAAAATGCCATGATTGAAGATATTTGATATTATCGTTGTTTAAAATTCGCGTGCAAAACATTTCTTCCTGTTTCTTCAATTCTTTTGTTATCTCTTCATCACTCTTTGACTCTGATGTTGAGGATGGAGAAAATCGATGATTTGCCCATCTCTTCTCTATTATCAATTCTCTCTGACAGTACTTCTACATTGGATTGTTTTTTAGTAGTCACTTACATTGCTGCTTTTGTTGCGTGTGCTTTGTTAATAATGTGACGATAAATCTTTTGGTTTAATTCACATTTAATCTTTTAGAAATCTATGGATGAAATGATTAAAAATAAGTCAAAATGACCTCCATTTTTAGACATAAGATTATCTAGTTTCGTTTGGCTTCAAAAATCGTAGGAAAAGAAAATGGCAAATGAAATAATTTTCTCGATTTGGATAACATAAATTCAAAGGAAAAAAATGTTAAGGAAAAAATAAATTATTAGTTTACTTTAACTTCCATTTTTCTTGTTCGTTGATTCGAGTTTTGCTTGATCAGTTTATTCACTGATTTTATTAATTTTTTAATAGTTAGTTTTCTTGTAAATCAGTTCATTATAGATGTCTTGGGTTTGCAAGATCTTGGAAAGAGGGAAAAAATAAATGAATGTTTGCTATATATTTTTGAGTCATCTAAACTTGGAAAATGTTTGTTTTCCAAAAATAGTATTTTTTGTTTCAACATTAAAAAAATAAAATTCGTAAAATTCAAAATTATTTTTTGAAGGATAATTAAAATTATTTGAATAATTATATGTTTAATTTAATCTTTGCATACCAAGCATTATCTTTACTTGATTAGCGAGGGAACAATACAGTACATCCAAAGGGTTAAAGGTATAGGAAAGGTTTGTTCATGTTTTTGAAAACCATTTGTGAGAACAATTTTGAAAACACCAGAACATTATTTTGATGATAAGAAAATTATTGTTCTCGATACATTCAGAATACTATTGATAAAAAAGACCTATTCCAAAGTTTGGTGACCGAATGAGGAGATGATGCACATTGAAATTTCTATATGGTAATGGTTTTTACAAAATGCTAATTCCTTGAAATTAATCAAAACCATTTGGAGTTTTTAATTGATCCTAAATTAAGTGTTTGATGTGTTTCCTAATTTTTAAGATTTTGAATCATTAGCAATTTTTGATGCTGCGATATGTAAGTACTCGGTAGCGTTGTGCTCATTGTTTCCTCCTCATAACCTAAAAAAATTAACTAAACATTTTTTAAGTGAATATTTATCTTAAAATTATAATAAAAATTGAAAGAAACCAAAGATGATAGAAACAAAACTTCAATGGCAGTGAATCTGAAAATGGAGAGAAGAAAATAAACGGTAATGATGCGAAAGAACAAAACGAAAAATGACATAATGCTCAGAATGCTCACATATCCAATTAATGAATACAAAGCACATAGGGGCAGGCCCCCAACCTAGGTCAGAAAAGGTATGCAAGGCAGATGAAAAAAAAAAGTCCATAATAAACCGCGTGAGGCTGAAGAGTGAAATAGGATATATCTCGATGTATGGGTGTGCAATAGGGAATCGCTGCTCGAGTGATGGCCATGACCTACGACCATGATCTCACGCATAAAACTTCTTGGGTTGATCCGCGTTGGTTGCTCAGTAGAACTTATTTATCAATACAGGTCTATCATCACAGAACGCTCCTCTCGAGTCGAATCTCGGTAACATCTGGCCTCGAAGAGTCGGTCTAAACACGCCTCTAAGATTGACCCGATCAATGCCCTTATGACTTTTCAGATTAGGTAGCTGTTTGAAACTTCCCTAGGCGACCGCCTACGAATGCGAGTCATCTTTATACGATAGGCTGAACATCGATCTGCGCCACCAAATCTCCTCTCATCGAAAATTTAAGTGATCATAGCAGGGCCAGATTTTCGACCCCGGATATCGGCTGCTCTAGTGCTACTCTCGAATATCCCATCTCGATCTCGACAAGTGGCACTACATCCGCCACCATACACCCAGAAGAATGCGGGGTAGCTCGATAAAGTGCGAAAGATGCTCTGATAAATGCGACGCAAAGGGAGCTTCTACGGCCGATCTCGAGGGTCTCGACCATGCTGTAAAATCCTCTTGATATTCTTAATTCCGGCCTCAAGCGCCGGTGGTCGCCAGCGCCAATCTTGACAAATCTGTGATGTTGAATGCCATCACTCTGAATCAAACGTGTACCTTGCCCACATAAATGCACCCTCTATCTATCATCATTTCGTGGGGACCCTAGTATCAATGATAATGTGCGTCGATGAATTTGCTTCCTGACATTGTCGATCTAGCATAGAAGACGACCACACTTGGTGAAATAGTTAATGGCAACTAAAATGTACTCATGCCCATTGGAAGACTTGGCGAGATCTTCCCAATAATATCAATACCCCATACTGAAAATGGCCAAGGGGATGTGAGTGCATGCAACTCAGAAGGTGGCACGTGTATCAAGTCTCTATGCATCTGACACTCCAGACATCTTTATCTGGTATGACAATTTATCTCCATAGGTGACCAAAAGTAGCGGTCCTCTTGATTTACCGCGTTAGCATATGACCCTCGCATGTGTGAGCCCACGACTCCTGCGTGAACCTCTATCATCAACAGTACAACGGAGGTCAGATCTAGGCATGTAACAACGGGCCACGAATGATCTCTATATAGTGCATCCCGGCAAACAACAAATGCGCGGCGGCCCGGAATGTCTGATGCTCTCTATCTGGTTTGAGGTGACTACGGGTAAGCCGCGCCAGCGAGGAAGTAATAAATATCATGGTACCAAAAGAAGCTCATCTTGATCCTCAGTATCTCAAGTCAAACGATAGTAGCGGTGCGAGCGCTTTAGTCTCGATCAACGATAATTACCGCCACTGATTACTCGCGAGGAATCTCAATTACATAAGCCAAGGTGGCTAACGCCAAATAGCCCGATTCGATTACGGGCAGATGTATACATCTCAAATCATCAAACCTATCAACTAACGAAAATCGAGTAAGCATGGTAGGGCTTGACTTCTCATCTCGAGTCTCAAAAATACCTTAAATCTGTTTGAATAACCAAGATTGGAATGGCTCCGCGTGAATCTCAGATCAGAAATGCGATCTCTAGGCATGTAATGTAAGTCTCATACTCAACTATATTCTTCAACCGATGATGATCGAGGAGAATATCAGCCGGACTGATAAGATGTGATCACCTGAGGTGATATGTTGAGATACCAATGCGACCTCAGCCCAATTGAGTACCATGAGTACAGCCTTGACCTACGATCTTGGTCACGGAAACATTGCTCATCAAGAAAATCATCATCAAATGGTCTATCGTGAGGATATGACAAAGAAGCCAAATGATCTGAAACAGCGCTTCCACTAATTCGGCATTATGAATATCGAACTCTGTCGGCGGTATTAACCATCTCATGAGCGCTCACAGGTCCAAAAGCAGGCCTGTAAGCAGATACCTCGCGAGGATCCAATCGCTGAGACCAAAAGTATGGAATGCTACGTACACTAATGTCTTAGTCTCCTAGTGGCCCCGAGCCAATGCCCGAGCAAAGTCACTCCAATCATAATGTCTGCCTCATGATACAACATCTCTTTTCCGAATAATAAGGTAGCGCTCCTTCACTAAATCATTGGTGAGCTAGCATGTCCCCTAGGCCATGTAAAACGACAAATCTACAGAAGCAAAGGGGCACCTGTATAGGAGGCACTAAAGCTGGAGAAGAAGGAACCTCGCTAATCTTCTCAAAATCACGTTAGCGATCATCATTCCGGCCCCGGGGTTGAGTTCTTCCTTAAAAGACGGAAGATAGGCTCACATATGTCTATCAGTTTAGCAATGAAAGCATTTGTCTCGTTATAAATACGCTTTAGAAAGCCTCTTATCTCTCTCTCGAGTCCTCGGGCGGGCATGTCAAGTGGCTCGGATCTTTCGGGATCGACCTCACATGCCCACAGCTCACTAACAATGTGTCCCAACAATTTCCCAGAAGTTACCCTAAAGGTGCACTTCTTGGGGTTCAACCTCAGCTTGAAATGTCTTATCCTCACCAAAGAACTCTGGCAAAGCTCCATAGTGATCTACCTGTCTTGGGGACTTCACTATCATCGATCACTTTCATACCTCGACATCTCTGTGCATCATGTCATGGAACGAGTAGTATGGCCTCTACGATAGAGTGGCTCCTACATTCTTCAACCCAAATGGCATAACCCGGTAGCAGTAAGTACCCCACTCAGTAATGAAAGAAGTCTTCTCCATATCCTCTAAAGCCATCATAATCTGATTATACCTAGAAAATCCATCCATGAAGGATAACACATCAAGATATCACAGTCTTTGTCGACCAACATATCAATGTGTGGGAGGAAAATCATCCTTAGGGTGGCTTTTGTTTGCTATCCACGAATTACACAAACTCTAATCTTGCCATCCTTTTGCAGAACTGGGGACGACATTGGCGGCCTCGGGATGCTGACCAGCGTGAAGCCCTGACACTAAGTTTGCCACGGGGTACTCATTAACACGCAGAGCTTTGCTCCGAGGTGTTGTCTCCTCAATTTCTTCTTAAGCGCCTAGCATGGTAGAATGGCGGGTGATGCACATATGGAGAATTCGAGCTACGTATGACCATGCAAATACATCTAAGTGTGACCTGTCAGTTAATTCGATCTACTCACTCTCATCGGGAGATAGGGAAGAACCTAATCTCCTGGGCTAATCTGGTGGCCCAAAATCTATCAACTGGTGCTACCCGATGTGTGGGTATAACTGCTATCCTATATATCGAGGAATCACCACACTCATTGGCGCTTTGGTGGGTCGTACGTATCCTCTGCGTCATCGACATCATATATATGTGTTGTGGGTGCGTGGTGTAATCAAGGGAAATCTTGTGGCATGCAAATACTTTCGAAAATACTCATGTCGTTATTACCATAAAAATATCTAGCGGTGATCAAACTGAACATAGTGTCGAAAAGGGGTGGGTGTAGAGAGTGGGACACTCTCCCAGTGACTGATGATATAGATAACATGGTGCCATAGAGTCATGGCCCATCATTTATCTCTAGCATGATCCCAGACATATCAAAGCAGGCCAGGGCTGGGGTGAGGGCATCGAGCATGTGGCCGTATCGATCATGTCCGTTTAATATCGGTGTAGGCATCATAAAGTGTTATATCCTTAAAATCGATAGCAAAAACTCGAGCATATCAAGCATAATGGGGCTCTGTATGAAGACATCTCAAGGATCGACTATACCAATCATGTCATCTCGTCTATGTAGAGTATCGGGAAGAGTCCTCCATCGGTATCATCCCCAAGATCATGATCAGGTCCTTATTCGGGGACCTCCTCGAGGCTTTATAGAGAACACACTAGCCTCGGCCCCGGTGATGGGGGGTCTGACTATCATGTATCGGGTGCCTCTGATGAGTCTCAAAACTAAAACACACCATTTGTCCCAAGGCTGTTGAATGCCTTGGATCACATTTAATCTCTAAGCACAGTTAGTACCCCGTGTGCGGGTGCATGCTCGATCCTCACAATAAGTAGTCGACCCGAATGAAGGTATATAAGCGGGGATAATTGAATGGAACCCCGGGCAGTGGGCTCGCCCCACATCAGTGCGAAAATACACCATGTGGCGTGCATGCGTCCTTTGTAGAAGTGTGACTTCTTCGTAGGATATGTCATGATCAATTGTAAAAGTAAACTGAAGTGGCCCCTGCCGGCAGGCTGAGCCGAGCCCGGGCATATAGGACATGCCTCTCATCGTACTAAATTACGAAGTCTTTGTTGTCTTGACCGAAAGAACTATAGGCACCGAGGTCTCTCTTGTCATCCTCTAAACTATGACTGGAACCTCTCGAAGTAAACTCAGTCAAATATAGGTGAAGCTCCTCCTTTATGGGTGTGTGTAGCAAGAGCCCGGAAAGTAACAAACATCTTTATCGGGCTGTATCGTGATAATATGCCCCTCGTGTATAAACTTCAACCTCTGATGAAGGGAAGATGGTATATAACCCGCCTCATGAATCCGAGTGGCGAAGCGGGTTAAGGATGAGTACGATTCTCAAAACTTGAAATAATATGAGTGTCGATTGGCTAATCATGACATGTGTACTAAGTGTGCCCATAAGCATCCTCACGAGTCCCATCATAGCTCGACTGATGCGTGAAGAAGGCACAAGTGTCGGTGAAAATCGAGTGCAATGACAATAACTAGCGGACAGAGCGTTCGAGGGCGGTATTGTCGGTAGACGGATGGCACGACGGCTTTGAGCAAACAACATCGATGAATAAGGGTTAAACATGATCGACCCCTTGGGTGGTAAATCATCATCGAGAAAACCCGATGCATGTAGCTTTGTTAGGTTGTCGAAAGTGAATAAACCTACGGGGGTAGTGGCGGTCATCCCGACTCTAATCGACTAAGGTACTCCGATCTGCATCTTCTGGTAATGGATGGGGCGATAGGCTCAGGATGGATATATGAGCATGTGTAGTGCGCAACTGGCGTAGAATCTCATCATCCTTTCTCTAAACATCCTTTCTAGTTGTTGTGCCAGTAAATATTTTCTCCGATAGGTGGAGGCTGACTACCCTCCACTTAGTGTAACAATCTGAGAACATCCCAGTGAATAGTACATCCTCCTCAGGAGACATAATGAAGATTGTGTGGGTGAGTTTATGCTGTAAGTATCTGGGTGGAAATTGAAATCTGTTGGGAACCTCATGCGGGATAAGTCTAAATGGCTGGGGATACGATGGCGGAGGGTGCTATCCACTAAAATGCAGGTTTGTAAATAAGCGATCGGTTGTAGGCCTCCTCCATCCCATCCCATCATGAATATCCTAGGTCTCTCGAACTCAACGAATGTACACTACTCTTAGGTTGAAGTGCGGCACCAGAGTCGTAGGTGGGGAGAAGGTCTTTAGTCATTGCAAGGGTCCCAAATCAACGAGCCCTTATCAAATCAAGTCATGTTGGCATATCTCAGCATCGTACAAATTTGTTTTGTATCATGGCTGCCTCGAATGGTAAGCCTGATGATCATGCTGAATCTGTGGTAGGATTTAGTAGTGGATTTGGGTGGTAGTAAATGTCAGGCCCCGCCCGATAATCTACGAAATGCTCGGCTTAGTGGCATCTCAGTTGGTATAAGCTGCTGGGCGACCTCGGTGGAGCGGTACTCCCATTGCTAATGGTGCTATGGGTGTAGAGTGCACAGCCAGCATATACTAGCTATGGTGGTGGATGTGAATGAGAAGTAGGCCCCCGGTCTGGCTACATGAAGTAATTGAAGTACATCTGATCTGTGTACCATCTAGTAAAGGAATATATCACGTACATGAGTTTGTAGTTACAACATGAAAACTATGGCTCGATGTACCAATAACAATATGGTATGATCTGGGCACATTGGCTTATTCCCCTTTGAATCTGGAGAGTTTGCCCGTAATTCTCTATTGGCCTTTCCGATGCCATAGGGGCTGAACCGTCGAAACCTGCATACATGAAAGCCACGTGAGATGCCCCAGCAAATGGGGGTTGAAGGCTACGCTTATAATCATGTGCTAACTTTGTCGCGCTCAAAGACCTATCTATAATCCTATGCTATCTTCTCCCTCAGCGAGAGATAAATGAAGTGATGACTAACTCATCAGGCCTACCGCACGAGGCTATCAACTCCTTAGGGATACATCCATAAGTATTAAAGAATATTATGCGATAAACTCACACATCCCCAAAATCAGCCCATGTCCTCATTCTCCAAAAGGTCTAATGAAATAACCTTTGAGTGCTTCACTCGATATGAGAGGGAATAGCATAATCATTTATTGCCTCATCCGGTCACGTACTTGCACATAACGGGGTTGTATAGCGAAAGTGATCAGGGGCTTTACAAGTGTGCCTCTCCGATGTCAGGCATGCGAAACTCATTGGTAAAAATTGCTTAGCGGAAGGTCATCATATCCGTCCCAACCTATAACTCCATCAAAAACATGCAGAGACCTGATCCTCTGCTCAATCTATCCCAGTGATAAAGGCCTATGTGCATCAATAATGTGTAGAACCCTTCTGAGTGCGATTGGTCTGGTCCATTAGTCTCGTACAAATGCTCCAACTACGTGGGGCTGAAGTTGAATAAGTAATTGGTGGTGGGGTGGAATTGTAGTCCTCACAGTGGAGGTGGTCTGGAAATTGGTGGTGGTGGTGGTGTTGGTGGTAGTGGAGGTGCAGTAGAGTCATGCGGGGTGCTCCTTGAAATCGGCAATAAGTTGGGCTGATGCCCATAATCCTTTGTCTAGTCCCGATACTGGCATCCTATAGAGAGATGCCATGAGCAGTGGCGTAATCTCAACTGACCTAGAATTCGACAATAGCGTCTTGGGGTACATATCTCTAAGATATGATATCTTCTCTAACTGACTGTGTGAATCTGATCATCTAACAAGTCTACCTCCGATCCGGATCGACTCGGGGAACCCGAATTCGGTCTCGATCAACAATCCTTGAAAGGAAAAGTGTAACACCCAAAATCCCAGAGAGTCCTACGGTACATGACAGGGGTGTATAAAACAAAATTAATCGCGCTGAAATATTTAGGAGACTAAAATATGAAATGAAAGTTTATGGAACACACAGAATTTGTGGTATTAAACCAAGGGTGAAATGGGAGCTTAGGCACCGACCACGCTTCTTTGAAAATAAGCCACGGAGCTTGGCTCAGCCAGATGGATTTTGATCTAAGCGGGAGCTTGGAGCTTGGCCAGTTTGCTTTAAACTCAGGAAGCCTTGGCGGCCAAGGAACTATCGTTGATTTTCAAAACAGCATATCATGCTTATAAAACATCAACCAATGGAGGCCTATTTTTTGCTTATCATACCTGAGAAAATTGAACACGAGACTTTTGTGCTCAGCGTGCCGTTGGAAGGACCTTTGTCCGTCACTTTCATTTTCGAATAGCAGTGGAATTATTTTCGTGTCGCCATCACCATACTTAGTTAGAGCTCATAACCTTATATACTATCCTGCGCCACGGTCTCCTTTAAATGCATAATGTATGTCTAGTTTGCCGACCGACGAAAAGCTACAATGCATGTATGAAATTCCTAACACCCACCGTGCGTCTGAATACCTCCCGACAGTTTACTTTGCTTAAAAACTAGGGAAGGCCTTGTTTATCAAACTTTCTTTGCTTGCTTGTACAGCATACTATAAAATGATTTCACACTTTGAAACCATTTGCCTTCTTAGCGAAAAATGGTTTAATTATTCAAAACCATTTATGATTGCTTGCTTGCTTCAAAAATGGTTTAACTTTTCAAAAACCATTTGCCTTTGTAATTATGGTTTACAGATTTAAAACCCGATGCTTTCTTTCAAAAATGGTTTAACTCAAACCAAAACTGCTTGCTCAATTCATTGCTTGCTTCTTGAAAATGGTTTGCATTCAAAACCATGAAATACCAAGTGTAAACAATTTACTTCAATGTAATAATAATAATACACTAGTATTTGGAAAAATGAGTTTGAGCACTCACATCTTTGCTTAGCAGGCACGAGTTTACACTTATCCCTTTACTTTTTAGCGCCTACACTCAATGAATAGGCGACAGGTGTCGCATAACAACATACTTCTAGACTTAGTCACCTCTTCATACTATTTTAAATCTAAGATTTTCAGGGTTCTATTCCAGCACAAGTCACCCAATTCGAGCACAGAAACTCTCAAAGTCATCCGGCTCAACCCGGACTACTCATCATCCCAAAGCTGATGCAGAATTTTTCTTTTATGGCCCCATTTGAGTGTACCCAGGCCACTTAGGATCAGAATTTGTGATTCCTACTTCTTAAGTTTTGTTCTACTTGAAGTCTATTTTGCATGTATGATCCTCGTCGGACTAAGAAATGAGGAATTTATGGCCCAATCTGGCCAGGTCGAAACAGGAAAACCAGAACAAGTTCTTTTGAGTACAACTAACTACCTCTCAGTACAACTTGGCCAAAATGACGAAGCAAACTGTTACCATTTCTGAGTTCCAGTTATCCAGTAGAAGACACCAGAAATGCCCAGTTACATTTACTATTTCTCCCCTTTTGATGCCAATTCTCCACCTCTTCTATAATTCATAATGCCTCAAAAACCTGACTTGGAGTTTATCACAAAACAACTTCTATGTGATTAGTTTTGGAACCTCAAAACCCAAAGGCATAGGTGAAAAAATCCAAGACACTACCTAAGGTCCTGAATTCTTTTAAACATCATGTAATTTGATGATTCCAAGTTTCTTTTACATCGATTAGGGTTTACTCACATAACCCCTGACCATTAAAGGCTTCGTGTGCTCTTTGCACCAAAACTGGAATCGAAAAGGAGAACTAATCTCCATGCAAGCCACTGAAATCTAATACACTTGATTCTAAGACAAAGGCATACCTGATTTTGAACCTCTCCTCTTCCTTCTTCCTCTTCTTGCTTCTCTCTTTCTCCTACGGTTTACAAGACGACCTTAGGAACTAGAAAATGACATTTTGGTTTTTTAATTCTCCTTTTGTTAAATTAACTTTCCATTAATTGCAGAATAACCCTCATCTTTAATTATTACCCAGATTGTAACTTATTCAATTTCCACTATGGCCCATCTCGCATAAATTTTGATTTTTTTAATTTCCATATTCATTTGCATGTGTTATTTACTTACTTGGTTTAATACCACAATTAAGGTTCCATAAACTTTCATTTCTGTTTTGGTCTCAAAATATTTCAGTGTGACACTTGGTACTCTTATACACTACGAGTGTGTCATATGCGTAGACTCTCTCATAAGGACGAGGTGTTACAAAATCCTCCCTCATAGGAACATTTCAGTCTCGAAAATAGAAAGCTAAATCGAAAGAAAGGAAAGGAAAGAAACATACCTCATCAGGAGAATAAGTGAGAATGCTTGATGGCGCATCTGGGCCTGCGGCTCCCCCAGTAAGCTGCCTCCCTCTCGCAATTCTTCATAAGACTTTAACTAATGGAATCACTTTGCTTCACCAACACATTCATTACGATCTCTGATCTATCTTTCAACTCCTCGAAACTACATTTGTGGGCTTCTGATCATACTTAACATCTTTCATGGCCAGTTTAATTGGTGAACGCTATCTTGGAACCCCTCGACAAACTTCACCATGTCTGCTAAACCAAGAGAGCTTCTGACCTCACAACACATTCTTTGGTGGTTTAGTTTACCCTTTAACACATTTTACGGGATCCGCACTCACCCCTCTGCTGAAATTACATGACCCGAGAGTGCCACCTTGTCGAGCCAAAACTGACACTTGCTCAACTTGGCATATAACTGTCTCTCCCTTAGGGTCTGTAATACAATCCTCAGGTGCTCTGAATGTTCCTCTGAACTACCTGAATACACTAAGATATCATCAATAAAAACTATGAACCTATCCAGGATCTGTTTTGGAATACTCGAGTTCATCAAATCCAACCATTTGGGCATTAGTCGAACCAAATGGCATCTACAGAGCTTCGTAATGTCGAGTAGCGTGTCACGAATCTTTGTCTTGGTGCACATCATCTCTGAACTCTCAGCGATTATATCGACCTCAAGTCTATCTTGGGTATACCAGAGATCCTTGGAGTTGATCAAATAACTCGTAAATCTAGGGAGTGATCTGATTTGCGGATGGTAACTTTCATTTATTTTTGTCTGTAATCTATACATAGCATGAAACTCCCATCTTTCTTTTCACGAGAAGAAGCTACGTCCCATGGAACTCATGCACCGATCCCCAATAAATCCCTTACTCATGATTCTTGGCGACCTTGGCTCACGCCAACTCTGCGGAGCCATCTATAAGGAGAGTGATGGGCTCGATCCACAGGATCAAATCAATGGTGAACTCAACCTCTTTACGGGAGGTAATCAGCGATATCATCGGGGAACACATCAGGAACTCTAATAAGCGAAATCTCATCCAACATAGTCCCACTCTTCTGTCTCCACCACATAAGGTAGATAACCACGACAGCTGCGCGACATTTTGCATGTGTCATGGCGGAGATCATCTGGGAAGACAACCTCTCGTAATCCTGCGAACTTTACCTTGACTTTACTGGCCCTGTCGAAACTGCTTGCCTTTTTATAACAATCTATTGTGGCTCACATGGCGAGATAGCGATCCATGCGCAGGAACCATCAAAGTCCTAAATATCTAAAGCTAGTCATTGGGAACTCATCTCAGTAGAGCTCTACCCTTGCATCTCTCATTGCACTCATGCGAGTAATGGATCTCAGTTGGAAGGGGAAACTCTCATACGACCCTCTATTGGTTGGGTCTCTGCGAACACGATCTAGAATGGCTTGGATACGAATGAATCGTAGCTCTGGGTCTACTAGGCCTGTGCATCATGCTCGAGAATAGAAATAATGCAGTGACCACATCGGGAGCTACATACTGCATCTTCTTTGAGTCACAACATATATTACGGCCTAAGTGCGGGGCTACGTACGTATCCACTGGGCTGCTGCCTCTGCCTCTACCTCTACCACGGCCACCTCACTGCTTGGTATGTGGCCTCTTTGCTGGGAAGCCTCTCCCAGTCGGCTTTGTGTGCTCATCTACGAGTGCCCAGGTAGCTAGGCAGCCCCTTGATGTCACTTTCAATCGGTGAGACACTCCTAATAAAATGGCCTTCTTGGCTGCAGGTCAGGCTTCCATCTTGCTGAATCTACTCCCCATGGTGTAAACGACCACGATATAACAAACGGGAGGAATACTGCAGGTGTGTTTATTGTATTTGAGGCCTCGGCAGTCCTGAATAGAGATAGCTCCTCACCTGCACCTTGGCCTCTATAACCTCTGCTCTTGCTTTTCTTTCCAGCATGCATCACGAGCTTTGTTGGGCGTGCCTGGTCTTTCCTCTTCCTCTTGCTTTCTGCTGCTACATTAGGCCGGCGTAGTGCTTTGTTCGACTCTCGGAGCGGCCTCGACTAAATCCCCAAAATCCCCTTCTGGCAGGACCCGGCTGTCGTCTTGCTCGATCAGTCTTTGTAGTCTGATAAAACCTCTTGCATTTGGGACTTCATACGCTGAATGTATGGAACCAATCCCCAACTTTGATTAAAGTTTCTTCTCTTACTAGGATCTTGACATATTAGCCTGTTCTAACTTGAAGAACTCCTCAATTTTTGAATCCTTGTGACTCTGAGGAAAGAATCGGTCGATGGAATTCTTATTTGAAATTGGTCCCATATATTTAAATGGGATACCTTCTTCCTACGACATCCCACCAATCTTTGTGTCTTCCATGAGAAAGCTGGAAAATGACCCTTGCTCATCAGGTACAGCCAGAGCTCATAAATCTTGTTTGCTGATTCTCCCTAACCCAGTACATACGGATCCTGCTAACAGTCATATGGCAACCGAGTTTTGTACTCTCTCTGACCTCAGGTTCTTCCCTGCTTTCTACAGGTGGCAGGTGGAGGTTGCGGCTGGCACAACCGGTCGCTATTGCTACTTATGCATTGCAATCACGTGCCCTTTGCTCTGTGGCATTCTCTGGCGCCACAGGCTCCTTCGATGGCGCGGATGGTCGGCTGTTTTTGTTCGTGGAGGCTGATTCATAGATGTGGTAGTGGAACCTACTACGTGCTCGTCCCTCGGGTACATCGGGCGCTGAGCTGGAACTACTCTCTCTGGGCGACCTCTTATGTCCTCTTCCTGACGTAGTCTTTGTAATTGCAAATAAACCATTTAATACTTTGAATCACTTCATATATATGTACTCTAAGTTTGAACATGCATGGTTGCAGTGCCTGCTCATTACCTTGCGTGGTATCTGTCTTTCCTGAGTCCTAGATTAAAGTGTATCTGACTGCTGCGATACCACCTTGACCACTTTGCATTCCAGCCGGCGGCGTGCGGCTTCCTCCTGAAATTGTCCCCTGGCTAGTTACCTCCCCCAACGACTAGAGTCACCTGTGAAATGACCGTATTGCCTTGCTAAAACCTCCCAGGAAAAATTTTCTTTTTATTTATAACCCAAGGTTGGCAAAATCTTAGCGACGGAAAAATTTCGGCGGCATGAGTGCACATAGTCATTCAAATCTGTATACATTAATTTACACTATATCAAAATATCAAAACATCGCCCTTGACATACCAACACATTCTCATTAACTCTGGCACTTTGCCTGCTGTCCCATTATACCATTTAGTATGTTCTTACAAAATATAATTCTTAAATTACAGCGCTTAAGCGATGTGGACCAATCCTATTGTGCTCCGGCGTCTTGCGTATCTGTACCTGGAAAATAGTTTTAAAATGGAAACTAATGAGCTAAGCAGCTCGGTGAGTGTATCTTTTATAAAGGTTTTGCTTTTAGAACATCTCAAAAATGTACAGCTTCTCTTTTACAATTATTTCAGAGGCTTTTCTTTATTTTAAAAGTTTCAAACTTTTCTTTAGCACCTTACTTTTGTACTTACTTGCTTTATTTTGCTTTTCTTTAAAAACGTAAAACTCTTATTTTCCGTATACTTGCTTAGAAGTTTGCAAACTTCTCATAATTTACCTCTTGCTTGCTTGCTTTATCATGGCAGAAAAGATTCTGTAGAACCTTTCACTGACATTTGGCACAAAGTTCTCGACTTTCGCAAAAGCCTCTGCCGTAAAGGCGCCTTTTATTGAGTCCACCGGGGCCTACCAGCAGTGGAGCCCATACGTCACCCAGGGTCCTTAGATGGTTCTGTAAAACCGGCAGATATCGCCGCGGAGTTTCTTCCATACTCGCGGACCGGGCAAATCACCGAGGCTTAGGTCCTTAGGGAAGCGTCATGCACTGGCCGGGCTGGTAGCTGGAGTTGGTAGCAGAGATGCTTCCTAGAACTCTTGGAAGGATGAGTCAAGTCAGTGAGAGAAACCATCAGGCCCCGAGTAACAATCAAACTCTCCCGAGGTGATATCTAAAAATTATGTGGTCCGTGACTATCAATCTGAAATCAAACTGGTGGTAATGCCATGACCGAAAATCACAAGGAGAATGGCTGACGTGATGTCCAGCGTGGCGATATATGGCTGGTAAGGCGGGATGCGACATGGTGATACCTCGGGGTCATGGCTCAGTAGTGGCGAAAGAATGATCTGGCTGAACAGTTGTACCTAGGCGGATCATAACCTAAGATCTAACGATAGCTAAAATGACCAAACCTGCTGGCCGTATGTATCCATGAAATCCAACTCGGGGCTATCACAGTCTTCATTGTGGATATCTATCATCTCCTGCTTAAACATTGATGGCCACATGCTAGACCACACTCTCAAACTCTTAACGGCAAGGTGATGACAATGAGGGTGGAAACGACATTCCCGAGCAATCGATGAGGAATAATCGGCCAGACTAGTGATTCGAAACAAGGGGATACAAGCTACGAGCATAAACAAATTAAAATATTACGAGAGAGGGTAGCCATGAAACAATCGGTCATGCGCAATGAGCAAGCCAACCACATAACCTACACACAATATTCACATGTACGATTAGAAACATATGGCCTGGTGCAAATAATATGAGAAGCGTGTCAGATCAACGGTGAACATGACTGAATAATCCATGGGTGTATACGAAGAATACAACCATTAGCAAGTGATCATTGGTAATTTGTGCTTTGAGTCTATTGGTTAATGAACCATGTGCTCCAGTGTACTTGACTCAAGTTTAAGCTTGTCCCTGCATGAAACCGGAAGTGCAGGGACGATCTCTTACAGGTGATGCCAGTTTATTGTCTCTGATCCATGGGTCGGCGCAACTCACTATTAATATAAAAAAAAGAGTTGATTTTCAAGCTTTGGAAGTCAGTCCCGGTGAACGGTCTTGTTTAAAAGTTGCCACTTACTTTTTTGCTTTATTTTTAAAATAGGAAAATGAAGTAAGGCAAAACCCTCATTTACTCGAATGAAGCGATCCACAGCTGGATTTCAGTTGGGGATCGGGTTATAATAGGCACCTCGGTGAGGTAGCACCTAGAAAGCCAGAACTTTTGTTCTCATACTAATGAATTGGGTGCATATGAGAGCATATGGGTCAAGATCGATTGACCTTAGGCTATGCAGGTGACATGAATCACTACAAACCAACTCGGTATCTAGCATGCATATAAACTAAACGGTGGCAGATATAGTGCATTACGCACGAGGTCTCAACCACGTACGTTAGCAGAAGGTGATCCGGCTTTCAAGCTTTGCAAACATTCAAGATTAAGCTGCGCGCGTATGATTACGCATTCCACAAATCCAAAGTGAAATATGGTCTAATATACTGCGGCAAAGGGTGAATTCAACCATACAACAATGTAACCGAAAATCAAGCATTAAAATTTGCACGAGGGAGGAAGCTAGATTTGAAAGCGAGGTAAGTGACTCCCCAAACGTCATACAAATCAAACTAGACTTTCCAGAGACCACGATGCCCATAACTCCCAAAATGGGCCTAGCCCGACCAAACATAAACTCAAACCTTTAAGATGGCCCCCAGTGCCCCCATAGAAAGAAAATGGAATTGAGCCTCAATGGATTCGGGCTCGAAAAAAAAAAAAAAAAAACCAAATTGTTTGCCCTTAATCCTTTTACACTACTTGGGGTTAGTAGTTTAACTTGATTCGATCGATTGAGTAAAATTCCCAAATTTTTCAAGAATTCTCGATAGATGATCCAAGAAGCGATTGCATGGTCGAGTTCGGTGAAGGAGATATGATCAAACAATGACCTCCCAAGGTCGGACATGCTTGGTAGTTTTGCCTGGCCCCGAAACTTTAGGGTGGTCGGGGTCGGTTAGGAAAAATTTGAAATTTAATGAGAATATTCCTTGGAGAACAAGAGTCCATAAAAAAAGCGATTGCCGTTCGAGTTCAGATGGGGAGATATTATTGAAACAAGCAGTCTCCCCAATTGACATACTCCATTAAACTCCAATGGAGCTAAAACCTTAGGGGTCCCCACTTGCTTCCTATGGCACGATGCCAATAACTAAAAAAATAAATAAATAAGCCAGGATGACACTCCGAAGTGAAGTACATACGCACTCAATGGACCACATACAAGCCATTAGAGGCTCGAGACCGGTAAGCCTAAAAAGGACCCTAACGGTGCCATGTAGAGAACAATGGGTGAGTACTGACGCCCCATAGGATAAATGCAGGGTGTTGAGGACAAAATTGAGGTCTACCCATGCTATTTCAAAGTTATCGATCAAAAAATTGCTTTGTCTATATTCATGATATAATTTATTTAGTTATTGACATTAAGGATAATTCCTTTTCCCTTTTTCATTTAGAGACAAATGAAATATCATAGGATAAGGGCGATTTGCTATGATCATGAATAAAGACAATATAGAATGGGCAATTTCGGAGGATTGCAAAGCGGATGTTGTTAAGTTCGGATTATGTGGATAGCGGAAATTATGTGGCGTTCAAAGTATATGTTTAATAGTATTTGATGTAATTGTGTCTCATTTTGAATGCATGTTAGTTAAACATGTGTGGTAATACCATCCTTATTTCTAAACATGTAGCTAACTAACCAATCTTACGATATAAATTACAACTATAAACGTATAGTAGATGTTTGGTAGAGGTACTATAATTATGGTATTTTCAAATAAGTTATGGTTGTACCAGGTAGTACCCCCAGTATGTTATGGTAATACCACCACTATTTCTAAATACGTAGCTAATTAACCAATCTCTCGTCTCATTACAACTATAAACGTATAGTAGATGTTTGGTGGGGTTACTATAATTATGATATTTTCAAATAAGTTATGGTTGTACCGGGTAGTACCCGGTATATTCAGAGCGATTTCTAAAGTTTATTTACGTAATCTAGAAATCGTCTTTTCAAAAGATGATTTCTAATATTGCAACAACTTTTTTTTTTATAATTTGATAAGTTATTATATTATAATTGAATGATAAAGTTATTGTAAATATGTTAATGTTTTTTTTAAAAACAAACTTGTTGATGTTAATATTAATTGAATTTATGTTTGTCAAGATTATTTTAAATTATTTGTTAAAAAATCATTTTAAGATTATCTTTTGAAAAAATTATTTTAAATTATAGGTATTATTATAAATATATTTTATATTTATCTTTATATTTAATATTTTAATGATACATCATTTTATTACTAATTAAAGAATAAAATGTATAACATATAAACAATGATATATAATAATTTTAAATATATATTATTTAAATATATATATATATATATATATATATATATATATATATATATATATATATATATATATATATATTATAAAATTAATTTGTTTTCTTATATAATTTATTATATAAAAATAATTATATCAATTACGATATAGTATTTATAAATAGTAATATTTAAAAATATTTAATAATTGATATTAAAATAATATTATTTATCAAAATTAGATAATGTACTTAAAAAATATGAATATTTTGATCGTTATTTTTCATTACTTTTTCTACTTAAAGATTAAGAAACAACTATCAATTTTATATCTATATTCATGTAAAATTCATAACATTTCCTCTAAACTTGGTTTTTGTAGGGTCTTGATAGATAGCATGTGATTTGGCAAGAAATGAAGCGACATGTTTATAGGAGAGTGTCGAGATTGTCTGTGTGGCGTCATTAGGTAGATAAATTTTTATCTACCATCCGGAAGATCAAATGGTTCAACTCCACCCTGGTTGCATTCTAAATTCAAAGATTTTTTCAACGATATCTCACACTCTCAAATCCGAGTTTAAATGAAGAATTTATGGCCTTGACAAATCGAAAAAAAGAAACAAGTTGATGACCAAATTTGTGGCGACACACATAAATTTGTCACGACAAATTGGTGTGTGTCGCGCGGAAAATTGCTGTGTGTAGATTCTGTTCCCAAGGCTTTTTGACCAATTTCTTAATCATTATCGTTATTATTTAATTTTCTAGACATTTTTACAAAAAAATATTTCCCTTTCCAAATGTCTTATTTCTTAAGGGGAAAAAAAATGGTTCCATGCTTTGATATGATCTCTGAGCACCCTTAGCTTATACATGCACAACTAGAGATCAGACTGGGTTTGCATATCAACCTTTTAAGGGGGGATTTCATCAGATTACTGCTCCAATTGTTTGCTGAAGTTCATTGTTAAATAAATATATTACTTGAACTGTCCTGTTAAGGATAATGAAATATGGCAGTAATTCATACAAAAATGAGCTTAAGCTTTCATGTAAAAATGGGAAAGTTCAACCAGTTATTCCCTTGGTAGTCAATCCAACCTGTAAATTTGAACCTGCCTTGTCCTAGTGGCTGAACAGTATACTCCATGAAGAAAGGTTTTTTGGTTGGGTAGCTGCTCCCATACTGGCTTCATATTTGCATTGCTGTCTGATAAATGGTGAAGTCCATGTTTGTGGTATATATGATAAAAGATAATTTGAATGTTTTTATGCGTGTGTCCTAGGAGTTAATACTGGGTGAGAGTTCTTGTGGGACTTCAATATGGTGCTTTGGTTTACTTTTGGTGTTCTTTCTGGAGCTAGGTCTGAATGATACTTGTGCACATGCCTTCATGTTGCATGTCATTTATTAATTTCCTTGCGTGTTCCTAACTGTCTAACAGGTATATAATCGTTTTCTGAATATGTTCTCTAGGTTTGGGATGCATCTGCAGGCAGAAAGACATAAAAGAGGCAATGGCATATCGAGTCTGAACAGCTAAGAACTTTGATCCTGCATCATCTAATGCCTTTCCAGATAAATCCGAAAACATCCTTAATAAATCTAAAGTTTTCTAATCCACATATATGGTTGGATGCATAGATTATCATCTGAAATCAGGTCAAATCATTCAGAGGTGTCCTTCGACTTTGGAAGCTGATGATATAACCGATGGAAAGACGAAAATTGGAGAAGTTGAACCTCAACCTTCTCAGATTTCCTAAGGGATAGTGAGTGTAATCAGATGATTTTTCGTCCAAGCAATCCACAAGAGTTCACTCATGAGGAAAAAGGTTCAGTCCCTGATGTGGAACCTGATTTAGGGAGTAAAGCAATTGAAGCAAATGATGCTCCAGCAGAAACCTCACCTCTTGCTTTGTCAAAGCCTCAGGGAACCCAGCATGGTACAGGGCGTCAACGCCTCGTTTTGACTGCAATAAGTGCCCAGAGGAGCAGAGGATACTCGAGTGGCTACAGGTTTTCATCCTCATCTACTTTACAATAAGCTGTATACCAAGAAAATATCTCTTATTTCTTCTATGTATTATGAGTTAGGAGAATCCCTATTCACAAGAACAATACCAAAAAAAAAAAAATTTATAGGGCCGTCTCACTCGTTGCAATGATCGTCTCTCCTTTGTTTTAACACCTAAAATGCTCATCCTAATCATTCCTTATTATCATGCAAAAACTAGGGTAGGTATATACAAGTGTAGAACACCTAAAATGCCCCTTGGAATGATGGAAGTACTAAATGATGTTCGGAGAACTCAAAATAAGGTACGTTCTAATGGTTCATATTGGCAAAAATGGTTCGTGCCAAGCTTCCTCATAACTTTTATGATGATTAAAGGTATTACTTGCTCATATCTGTTATACCTGTACTGTGTATAATGAAACCCATAGTTTTAGAATATCTTCTGCATCATATCTTTCAAGTTTTACGCACCCTTATTATCCCGGAAGCATCTGAACAATGGGATAAAGCATCTGAACAATGGGATAAAGTGGTTGCCATACATAAAAAATCCATTGAGTTTCATTAGATTGGTTGTATGATTGGTCTACCAGAATTGTATTGTATGGCATATTTTGTGGTTGTATTGCCTTGCTGATCATTCACTACTCTTCTAAGACAAAGGCATTGTTTAGGATAAATTTTTGTTTTTTGGTTACTTAGAGTTGAAGCTGAAGAAGCTTGTAATTTCAAAGAAGCAATCTTCGTGTGTTGGAAATTTTACTGAACATGAAATAGCTTGTTACATGAACCCTTTATTTGTTTATTTATTGATAGCGTTGCATAAGCCAAAAAATGGATTTTACAAACAGCATCATCTAATTATCTTCCTCATTAGGTATTCTCTTTCTCTCCACCTTTTTCTCTTAGCTAGAAGCTATTTTGTTAAATCATCAACATTTTAGAGCTCTTATTCAAGTTAAAATTAACTTTTCAATTCTTAAAAAGCTAATTCGACGGTCTGCAAAGTTGCGACGTTTTTCCTCTCTTGCTTGTGAATAGCGATTACCCTTATTGAATAATAGGATGGCAATTTCTTTGTAGTGTATGTTAAATTAATTTTGTTTTTGCCTCCTTTTACATTTCACACTTATACTTTGCTTCAATTTGAAAGTTGATACCTTATTTAAGTTAGGTAACCTCTCATAATGTATCATAATTAATATACAATCTATCATGTATTAGACGACTCAAACATAGTAAATGCTCATTTATTCATATTGAACTTAATTACAATCATTATATTCAACTTCCCTTACCATTTCCAAACGTACATACCACTTTGGATAATACAAACTTGTTTGACTCAAACAACAACCTAAATCCATGGTTGTTCAACAATGAACCAGATACCAAGTTCTTTCGGATTTCAGGCACATACAAAACATTAGTCGATTATCAGCCTTCCCCAGCGTCATCTTCAAGACTACTTTTCCTTGGCCCTTGATCCACAAAGTGGCGAGTTGGATAAACACATTTCGTAATCTCGTGGTTCAAAGTGGAGAACATCTTCTTGTCAGAGCATACATGGTGTAGCACCAATGTCAATCCACCATTCCTTGGGATTGGATCCCACCAAGTTCACCTTAGAGATTACTGTAGTGAGGTCAATGTCAGACACATTCTTAGAGATCTTGTCAACCACATTGGCTTCTTTGGGTTTGTTCATCTTTGGTAGTCTGCAATCAAAAGATTTGTAACCTTGCTTCCCACAATTGAAGCATTTTCATAGGAACTTTTGCTTCTTAGAGACACCTCCTTTAGGTCCCAACTTAGAGTCCTTCCCTTTGTTGTGCCTTTTAGTCTTGGAACCTTGACCAAGTTCCACAAAGTTTGCCTTCACTTCTATTGTAGTGTGAGCTCCTTTCTTATCAAACCCCCTGTTATCTTCTTCAATATGAAGCTTAACAACCAGATAATCCATGCTCATTTCCTTTCGCTTTTGTTTAAGGTAATTCTCGAAGTCTTTCCAAGTGATGTGATTTCTCAATAACGGTTGCCCTTTGAAGCTTTCACGATACCATTCCTGGCGTGTATCTCATGGATGATCACTTGAAGTTCTTGGACTTGACTGAACACAGTCTTGGAATCTACCATTTGAGTCAAAGATTGACCCCGATGAATTTCTCAGCTGACATCTTAGGTTTTATATTTACGATCTAGAGATTCTCATAGCTTCTTTACTAGTGGGGTATGGAAACCTAGGCTAGGAACTAGCCTCCCTAGACAGAATATTTAGTTACCAGGAAAGATTGGAGGGGTAACAAACGGTCCCACTTAAAATCCAAATTTCTTAGGCAGAACTTCTCTGTATCATAATTTTCAATTTTCTAAGACCACAAAGGTGGCTCAAACTCAAATGAGTGTAGAGTTTAGCCCTAATATGTTATCTCTTTATCATATATTCCTTGCAAAAAGTCATTTTTGGATTCAGACACACTAGTATTGTTGGATTCATAAGTCATTTTACGCAAAACCAACAAAAATGTCAAGCTTTTCTTTAAAAAAATGAGTACTTTTCACAAAGTATTCTCGAGAAAAGGCTGGTGAAGTATGAAGCCCTGGAAAGTAAAGTCGAAGCTTCCTTAGACATAATATTTTGCTTCCAGTAAAGATTGGAGGTCACAAACGGTCACGCTTAAAATCCAAATTCCTTAGACGAACCTACGTATCGCAATTTCCATTTTCTAAGACCATAAAAGAATTGGCTCAAACTCAAATGAGTGTAGAGTTTAGCCTAATAGACCTATCTTTTTATCATATATTCCTCACAAGAAAAATAACAACTAAGCATGTAGCTTAGTGGTGAAGCATTCACCACTAGAATGTTAGGTTCCAGCTCTTCCTTATTACTTTGTACTAGAAAGTTAAAAAATTTCCAAAACAAAATTTTGAAGATTTGTTTGTTGTTTGATTTTTTTGTTTGTAATGTAATCAAATTTTTATTTTTATTTTCCAAAACATATTTTATTTTCTTTCTTTTCCTAAAAAAAACCTTTCCTAGGAACCAAAAGACTTTTCCTTTAAGAGAGATTGGATTTTCCATTTGTTTTGTTAAAACAATTTTTTTCCAAAACAGAATTTTCCTAAAGAAAACCTTTATCAAAGCCAATAGTCCTTTTTCTTTTCTTTCAGTCCTTTTTTCTTTTTGTTTCTGTTACAGTTTACCCCTTTAAAAGGCATATTACCTTTTTTTTTTTAAAACCTTCCAAAAAGAAAAAGAAACCAAATTAGGTTTTTCCACAACCAAAACCCTCTTCTTCTTTTTTGCTTTTAAACCCCGTGAACTGGTTAGTTTATTCCAGAAAAGAAGTTTGTTGGAATAAACTTTTCCTATATTGGTTTTGTTATCTTTTTCTTTCTTCCTTTTTTTGAAGAAAAAGTAATAATTATTACCTTTTACTATTTTCCTTTAAAAGACACCTAGCCAAACGCTATTTTTCTGGGTCTTCTTCTTCTCTGGCGACAACTGCTAGTTGCGAGTTTTTTCTCCACTTATAGTCTGCTTTAAGCTTGTTACAATATTTCTTGAATACACTGAAATTGAAAGAAAAAGCAGTACAAGATTTCTTGAATACGTTGAAATTGAAAGAAAAAGCACAGAAAGAGTATTATAAAGAAATTCAATACTACATATCAGAGAAAGATCGAGCCTTAAAAAATATTTGTCTTTATAGGTGGTACTTCGAGGAACGATCTTCGGAACGACGATGACAACACCTTGTGTGAAGTCTCTCCCAACAAACTAAACAGAATCTCAAAGGGTTTTTTTTTTTGGAGAAAGAAAAATATCTACATACCAAAGAGAGTTGGATCCTCTCTCTTATATAGGCTCCCGTTAAAACCAATAACGGAAATTTCATTCAAACTTAATGGAAATTCCAACATGGTAATGCTTCTTTAACTTATCGGAAAATGCTTCTTTTGTTTTCAAAGAAGCAGAGTGTATGTATTTCTTTCTTCTATATTCTTTGTTTTCATTGAAAAAGTTTAGTACCAACTAATGTGGGACCTTGGAAGTAGCTGAGAACATTTAGGAAGAGAGGCTGCTTCTGCAGGTGGTGTCCTAATTTAAAAGATGTGTACTAAATTGATTTTGCAAGTAAATTGCATTCTCCCAATGTTTGTTTGGTATATGATGTATAATTATTCTTACCTCAATGATTACCAGAAAAAACAGTTATATATTTTCAGTCTGTTAATAATTTCATGCATGATTTAATCTAGTCTTCTATTCTGCCACTGATTTATTATTTTTGTTGTCTTCAGGTTGATCAATATTGATGATACTCATAATTAGACACGACCCATTAACTGCAGTACCTACATTGCATCGTATGTACACCTTGGCCTGCTGTTCCTTTGGTTCTAGTTTATATAAAATCTTATCGGTTGCCTATAAAGAAGTTTCTGTCCCCGTGATTTTCAATCTCCAAATTGTCATTAACAGTAGGCATTGCTTGGTAAGTTCAAAATTTTATGAGGTTCAAAATCTTGGCCCGCTGTTCCTTTGGTTCTAGTTTATAAAATCTTATGGTCACCTATAAAAAATTTCTGTAATCGTGAATTTTCAATCTCCAAATTGTCATTAGTAGGCATTGTTTAGTAAAGTTCAAAATTTTATGAGGTTCAAAATATTTGTTCAGATGAATTCTTATGTAGATTTTTCCATCATTCAAATTTCAAGTTTATAATAACTACTACCACATTAGTTCCTTGTTTTAATGCTCTGACATTATGAGTTCTTTTATTTTTGGTTCTTAAGGTTGTTCTTAATTTCTTGCAGCCTCAACTCCATAACTAATTTGGTGATCTAATATTAATTGGCTAAGGGTACCAAATTTTATTCAGCCTAGAAGATATCACTTTCAGCATGCATGTCGATATCATGGGCCCATTCCCAACGATGGACATTAGCTGCCTATTAGTGAGCATTTATTGGGATTAATTATATACTGGCCACATGCATTCAATAACAAATCAAGAAAATACATTTAGTTGTCGAGGACAGGCTACATTTATTGAGTAAGTACTAATTTTTGGCCATATAATTTTTATTTTTCTTATTTTTATTTTCTTTGTGACAATGTTTGTATAAATAGAAAATTGTGGTGGAAATATTGTTATAAAATGTATGTGCAAGATAAATTGTATTTTTCAGTTTAGTGTTTAGTTACTAGGAAAATTCTTGGAGCAATTATACTACTGAATTCCCTCCATCAGACTCAAAAAAATGCTATATTAGTTGTTTTTCAAATTATCACAAATTTCCTCTCTCAAAAATATTATTTTTAATTATCCCTTCACATATAAATTTATTGAATCATGTAATTAAAAATCAATAGAAATTATCATCTTTCCTATCATTTATTTTTATAGAATCAAATCGATTTCATTGTATTAAATTGTTAGCCAACGTTACCCACAAAGAAAGGAAGACTCTCATTCTTTTAAATTAGACCCAAAAACATATATTCTTCTGTTAAGTGATGAAGCGAAACTCAGTTTTGTTGATCTCGTAATGCGGACTTCATGATTGCATGACGCCACACCATCATTATTTGGGTTAAACGTCAATGTTAGACGGGGCCAGATTCAAGCGCATGCATAAGTGATTGAATTCATATTCACGATCATTTACTTTTACTCTTTTGTTATCATGATTGGACATCATGGATTGACCAAACTTATTTGTAGTATACATCTTAACAAGTCAGAGACTTAAATCAATTCATTTGTAATGCTTATCTTAGAAAATTGAATCTGAGTTCTCTGTTGTACTATATATAAATATGCTTATTCCCCTTCTTTCTCACCTTAAACAAGCTTTATGAAATAACCCGATGAGAAGAAAAAAAAATCGTTAAAGACCACCCTCTTAACCATTTAGTTCAAAGATATTTTTTCAAATATGCTCACATTTTGAGTTAAGAGATCAATATATAAACCATAGGTGGAAGCAGACAACTTGATCAATTGGGTAAGCCCGTCGGGCGTGAGCCAAAAACGGCCCATTTTATTTGGACATTTTGCTAGCCAACCCGACCTTTACTCCTGGGCTACAAGCTAAAACGAGCCATAATATTAAAAAATGCTCAAATATGTATTTTTCTAATTTATAATTCTTCAAATATAAAGAATAAAAAAATACATAAATAATTAAGAATAATTGGTGATACACAATTAATAATTAATATATAAAATAATGGAGCTTAGACAATATAATTAATAGACGACAACAAACCATATAAATAATAAAAGACACCAAATACATTTGCTTTAGAGGAAATGGAGAAGGTGATTATTGTTGATTACAGTCACATATTGAGACACGTATTGAAAACAACACCACTAAATATGGGAATATATTGATATAAAAGAATAAATAATGGAGAAAAACCAGGGAAAGAAAATATGGCTCGATTCCAATTTCCAAGTTACCCACTACCCCCACTAACTGCACCATCAATCAACACAATCAATACCAATCTCTCACGCGTCAGGCTATTAGGTTCCTTTTCATTACAAAACCCTAAGACAACGTTTATTTGCCATGAAAAAATAACATAATCCCATGTCGATTTTTGGTCTCCTATTCTTAAGTTTGGTTTTGAGTCTAGTCTCCTTCTCCTTCTATGGGAACAATACGGCATCAATACCTTGAACTGATATACAACCGTCGATGTAAATATTGGTCAAATCAAGAGATAAGGAATGAAGAGTACATAATAGAAGAATTGAACAAGGAGATGGCAAATAGCGCAACAACCATTGAAGGAGATACAGGGAGGAATGAGGGAAGAAGGAGATGGGAGAGGTTACCTTATTTGTCAGCAAAGATACGAGATGAAGGAGGAGGAAGCAGTTGTATCAAATTTGGAATGAGGGTAGAGACCATAGGGTTTAAAAAAAAATCTCAATAAGACATATATATATGTCATTTTTAAAAAATTAATAATAAAAAATAAAAATAAAAATTCGGGCCAATCAATTGAGTGAGCCATAGCCTTGATGGGCTGTGGGCCTGTGGCGGGCCAATGGGCCTCGGATTCACCTGGCCCAGACCGCTAGTTCCTGGTCGGCCCTCAAAATATTAGACCCAGTTAATTCGGCCCCATCGAGGCTAAACCCGTATCTTCCCAACTCTAATATAGATACATCCCACAACTTGAGATATTAATCCATGCATATCTATCCTTACTTTTCTAAGTTAGGCTATTCAAGTTAGAGTCAAGTTAAATCCAAGTTTGTTAGATTGCATGATATAAAATTCAGCTAAAATATTTTTCAAAAGAAATTAATATATTTAGTTCCTAAAACCGTGCCACCATTTCTTCTTAAAACCACATTGCCAAAACCCTTTCTTCCTTAAATCATGCCCTAAGTTTGTATAACCATTTCTTCCTAAAACCGGAATGCACACTTAAAACGAGCAGCATATGCAGATTTAATGTCCGCGTCCGAGATACCCATTTTTCGATTTTTCATGATTAACACTTCATGACATTGTTTAATCCATTCGTTTTTGTTCTCGGTTGTTGCTTCCAAGAAGCGGTAGAATCATTTCTTTTATTTCTTAGTGATTTTTATTTGCTTTGTCCATTTTGATTCTTTGGAAAAAAAAGAGTTGTTGTGTTCGCCTTTTCTTTTATTCACTTTTGTTTTGGATGGATAGGCCGAGAATTCCTTTTCTGAGAGAAGTTAAAACTACACTCACACTTGGAGTAAACATGGAACATGATTTCCTATCTCATGACGAGGGTGGATAAGTAAAAAATGGATGAGTAACTAATTGGATGAGAAGAAGCGGTTATTTGCATTAACACTATCAGGGAGATGAGATTAGATGTTGTTAGATAGCATTATAAAGATGAGAGGTCTTAAGAAATGGTTCTTTGTGAACTCAATCTTTTCGAGATCTGATGAGAGAGAAGAAAAATCTTTGAAGGGGTTCATTACAGAGATAAGAAAAGGGGTGGGTCTCTTGGGTTAGATTTGGAGGAGAAGGACTACATACCCTACTAAAGAGTGTTGAAATTTGTTGCAAGGAAGGAGGTAATACCAGAAGAACCTTTGAATGGAAGGAGAATGGAAGGTTTTACAAACTGGAGCATCACAAAAATGATGCGGGCAAATTACTGTCATGTTTGATCACAGATGGAGAAGGAAAAAGACATAAGATTTTCATCCTAGAAGGTCGATGATTGATAAAGAGGTTGAAACTCTTTGGTGATAAACTTAGAGAGTTTGGGGTTAGGGAATGGTAGATGAGTAGAAAGCAAAGGGCGGAATCAAGGAGCTAGTTGCCTTGGAGGTGGATAAATCCGGTGGGGGGGAAAGGAAGAGGAGTACCCTACAGGGTAGATCTTTTTCTGAAGTAACAAAAGCAGAAAAATGTCAAAACCTAAGAATGATCTGGATAGATGTAGGAGAAAGCCTACCAAGGGAGGCAATGGAAACATTGAAGTTCTGTGTTATTGGGAGTTAGGAGAATCCCCCCAAATCTTACCCAAAGGCCACAGGCTGGGCTTGGGCCGAAACAACATGGAGGCTAAGGGAAGTCAATGGTGGCTTTTCTTAATCAAGATATTTTATTTTGGGTTAAATTCTAGAGAGCAAAATGGGTTCTTAAGTCGGGAGAGATGGTTTGGGGTAGCTCTCTCAACCTAGAATAGATGCAGCTCACGATTCATTTGTGTGAGTAAGTAAGGAGAAAGTAAAGGAGGCATGGATCGAGTGATGGGATTACCTTGCATCTATGGAGACAGAGGTCTTCAGAAGATCAATGATGGTGAAAGGGGTTTTTTGGTAATCGATAAAGAAACTCTTACTTTCTGATTGAAGGTGTAATTGGGCAAGAATCTTAGTGAAGATAGAAGGGACGATGAGACGGCGTTATCGACATCTAGAAGGACGAGAAGCTTCAGGTTTAAAGTTCTTGGGAGTCTTTGCGAAAACCATAAATGTTTATCGAAGTCAGTGGAAAAGCCGGTCCGGAATGAGAGGGAGGAAGAAGAAAGGCCACAACACGCTAGAGAGCACATGTGGCCATCTCTGAGAAAGGACCTCGATGTTGAAGGGCTGAATGGATAAGATGGGAGAGGAGGATGTCGATGAGCCTGAGGGGGGATGAGTGAAGGATCCGACGGTTAACCTCATGAACCCAGGGACCTCCGCACTCAATGGATCATAGAAACTTTCCTTAAAACCATCAGAAATAAAATCCTGGAGGCGGGCCTTTACAATCCTTAACATATCTTTGAAAATAATGCGGGCGAAGTGAGTAAATTTTTTCTTTTCTTTTTTTCAAACACTTCGTTTTTCGAGAAAAATGTTTGAGGTTTCCCTCTGTTTTTGGACTTTCCATTACAAATACATAAGCATTTAAAAACACTTCTAATCTTCCAATTTTCCAACTTCCGTTTTAGGACTCTCGTCACAACTCAATCAACACAATATATATACCATATACATTTAATCATTTCAATAATCAAAAACATTCAAAACTTCTTCAATTCCATACACAGTTTAGGTGGGCTTGGCCCAGGACTTAAGCCGACCGCCTAAGTAGTTCCTTTTCAAAATATATCCATATATGCATATATACATGACAAATTATTTGACATATAAAATATGCAAACTATTTATACAATGCAATTCACATGCGTCGTCTCCTCGATAGCTCAACTCCTTTGCATAGGAGGGTACCTCTGGCCTTTTGTCTCGGAGTCTGAAAATGTTTTTGAAACATATGAAAGAATAGGCTAAAGGAGCCCGGTGGGTGTACCTTTTCATTAAGATAACATTTTCGGTATATATCAAAATGGCCCGTACTTATACAATTAAAATCCATTTATACGTAAACTTTTTTTTTCTTTCTTTATTTCTTTCTTTCTTTCTTTCTTTACGATGGAACCCGGGGATAAACACACGAAACGATTTTAAGTGACGGTGGGGCAGTCACGATCGATCATAACCACTACAGCCTTTGCGGAGAAACTCACACTTTGCATAGGGTTCGATCCATAGCACCTTATCACGTGTAAGGATATTACCACAAACATCTATTCACTCCTCATTTAGTAACGTATAACTACCCTCTAAATCCTTACGCTTAAGGTATACCGTGGATATCGGTCATGCAGTCGTATGGGGTTAGAATGGCAATAGGTAAAACCTTTCTCCAAATACATTTATAAATCCATTGAAACCTTTACTTTATCATTAAAACCCATATATATATATATATATATATATATATATATATATACAATGCATTCTTTACACATTTTAAACGTCCATAATGCCTTAACACATGCATACATATATAATTTAACATAATCCCATATATATTGATGCAAGATAAAACATTTTTCACATGCATTAAAAATAACGCTTCACATGTCTTCCACCTTTATGAAATCATTGCCGCTTAAACATTTCAATGGTACATTAAAACCATGCACTTTAAAACTCAATTGGTAAAATATCATTTTTTACACTCACCCTTCACTTCGATCCAGCTTTTCCTCTTCCGTCCTATAATCCTTTTCACCTTTTCGAAAACCACAACCATACGTAACCATTGAATCCACCATACACACTCATTTCACTCCTTCCATCATTCTTTAATCCCATTGAACCACTTCAAAGCGGAATTAAAATGACCGGAAATACCCCTTTACTTTACAAGAGCCAGGCCCCTTAATGCTTGCCCTCAATTTGGAAATCCCCTTTTTTCTCTCTATGACCAGATTTGCTTAGAAATTGGAATCATTCCAATTGACTCATCCAAATTCAAGTTATGGCATTTCTTGCCAAACTAGTCATTCTGGAATTTTACACTCGGGACTTTTGAAATACCCATTTGTCAATGTCAACTCCATATTTGTACTGGTTCTTTATACTCTTTTGAAACTAAAAGGTGCTAAGGGTTCTCTCCCAGTGGAATCACCCAGTTGAGCACGAAACTCACTTTACGTCCAAAACAACGGGCTAATCTATGTTCAAAGGCCCGGGCAATTTGGCTTGCACATGGCCCTACTTGAGCAAATTTTGGTACATAGAATCGAGAATTCGAGGAACCTATTTCCAGGATATTTGGTTCTACTTGAAGTCTCTTTAACCAGGGACTTGAATCACTGTCGGATCTGAAATGAGCAAGTTATGACAAAATGCAATTTGATCAAAAGCAAAAACGAGCATTTCACATCTGGGATTCTTTGTGAGAAAATGACCATAATGTATTTTTCTTCCACTTTTTTCCTCTAAACACTCCAATCTAATGCCTTATACCTCGTTTCACTAATGCCCTAGCAATTTCAGCATATCACACAAATTCACTATCAAATCCTAACGATTCCCTCACTTTCTTTTTCAAAACCTAACCTAATCCATTTCCTTCTCAATTGATATCAAAATCGGCTATCATTGACCTTAAATACCACCAATTTAACATCCATACCAGAAAAGTCAAGACATTAGATATGAAAAACATCAAACCTAACAATTCACTCACTTTATTTTCATTCTTATAATCCATTTCTTTCTCAATTGATATCAAAGTCATATCATTCATTGTAAATACCACCAATTTAACATCCATACAGAAAATTGAGACATTAGACATGAAAAACATCAAACCTAACTTTCCCACCATTAAAAACTTACTTGTTCTGGGTTTCCTTGGCTCCTCTCCCTTGCTACCACTTGTAGAGCACTTGGAAAGCTTGAAGGAGAAGAAAAATCACCTCCCTTTGCTCCACCTTGGCCTCACACGGTTTTCTCCTTCCCTCTCTTTTCTTTCCTCTCTTTTCTTTCCTCTCTTTTCTCTCTTTTCTTTCTCTTTTCTCTCATATGGACGAGCTCTCCTCTTTTGAGCAAACTTTCATTTCCTTGAATTTATATTTTGGCCACACAATTTTGCCCAGGTGCGCGAGCCCCGAAAGAATCTCATTGGTTGGTGACAGTGACTTACACATGTCACCTTGTCGTGGTCCATTCTAATTAATCACAAATCCATTAACCTATTATTTTAATCATAGCAGCCATTAAGAAAGGTTTTGATTGGCTCTCTGAAAATATCTCCATTATAACTGATTTTATCGATTCACATATCTTGCTTTTATACCGATTAAATGTCAAAAATATTCTATAGGTCGTCTAAACTTCAAATTGACCATGAAATATTCTAATTAAATCCCTTCATATTAGATTCGAACTGCGAAATCAGGCGGATTAAAATCATTAAAATCGTAAATCGGACAATAAGCGTATTATCAGTGCGTTCGGATCGCACGAAAACTATCAAACGGTTTCGTTTCGGTTTAGATTAGACTCTATGATTATTTAGGACATTTTTCGTATTTTTCGTTGATTTAGAAATAGCGGTATGACTCCCGAATTCAGATGCAGCAAATCACTATTATAATCTCAATTCTCTTCTAAATATCGGTTCAAAGTCACCCAGGCGAAATTTCTTAAAAATTCAGCATAAAACCCTCAATCCAGGATATAATAAGAAAAATCAGCTGTCGTAGGCGTTCGGTGAAAATTTTCGAAAAATTTCACTTTATGCCCAAATGACGTCCGGAGCGTTCTAAATTCTAATCTATCCTCGTTTCTATCATTGGACCTCTAATCAGTTCAAAACTATTATTATAACATTCAATCAGGTTGGGGTTTTACAATGAGGCTCTGAGATGGAAAGACAAGGGGTAGTTGGGACACGAATCCTAAGAAAAGTGCCCTATATGCTTGGGCTAAATCCCCCAACAACCCATGGACAATCCTATTCTAAGCCCAAGAGCCCATTCGGTGTATGATCCAACAATCATAATGTGGAGAGGGAGGTCTTGGAGGAGTTTAGGCCTTTTAATTCTCATGGGCTAGCTATTTCTAAGCCTAAAAGCCTAACTGGAGTTAGAACCAGCAGACAAATTATGGAGATGTTTAATGGGATAAGGCCAAATTCTAAAAGCTAGAAAAGCCCAAATAGAGAAGAAGTCTGTCAAACCCCTACCCCCGCTTGGGCGAAGAAAGGGGGCACGGCACGGCATTAGGACTCCTTTACCTGATTTCCTGACATTGGTGGGCCCATTTCAATAAACAAATCCATATATCAAAATATAACTTGTAAAACTACCATCGTGGTGATGTTTAAAATGTTACATATACATGCCTGAGTCTCATTTACTTGTACTTACACAAACTCCACTATTACAAAAATATTACATTTACATTACAAAACAGAATCAAAAACCTACATATGGTTGACTCCTATTGCTGTGTTGTCCCTGGCGAATGTGGAATGCCATGGATGTCCTCTTCAGTACCAACACGGATGAAACACCTATGCTAAGCTTATAGCTTAGTAAAAAACATAACAGATATGACCACTTAAAGTGGTACACAATTACAGGATACATATAACATAATGCATATGTCAAAGTTTGCATTATCTGAATTCTATAACCAGTTTTCTTAACATATTCTTATACTTGAGATTTCATTTCTCTAAGTAGGAGTTCGAACATATATCTTTATGTGAGGAAGGTACGTAGGTACACATTACAAAAGCAGGCTGATTTCTTATGCTTTCTTCTTGTTCATTTTTTAGATTCTTATCATATAAATGTTTGCATGTATAGACTAGTAACAATGAATGAGAGGCGTATCTGACCCATTTTATGAAGGTGCGGTTACAATGCGAATGGAGACATACCTACCCACATAGCAGGAGGTGTCGTAGCCTGATGCGGGAGTGTATTATGTGATCAAGCGTACCCTATTAAATTACATCATCTGATCTCAGATGGGCCTTGATTATATCCCTATTCAGACTTATTGCCTGTTTGTTTTCCTTGAGGACATTAGCAGTAAGTGAAGTAGTATGCCACAGCGTGAATAGTTCAGACAGTTCTGGAAGGCGTTTTCATATGACTTTTACTGTATGTAGACACTGTTTCATGTTGGGATCTCATTAAATCGATTTTATGCCTAAATTAACTTCCATTGAAAGTCCAAACAAGAGCTTAGCAATTCTAGAATTAGCAGAAGAAATAACAAAACTAGGCGTAGCTTGGCACGGGCATGAAGTAGTGCTACGCCTAGGCGTAGAGTTCGCCCCAAGCATAGCGGTCTATGCCTAGGCATAACAGAAACTTCTTTGAAGGAGTCTCGAGTCCACCTAGGCATAGGGACCTCCGCCTAGGCGGAGCTCTACGCCTAGGGAGTCTACGCCTAGGCGTAAGGGTGTCATGTTGAAAATAGAAATGAGCAGTTTTAGCCATTTTCACCGGAAATCTTTTAACCAAATCAAACCATTTAAAAAAAAAACTACAAAACTAACTTAAACCAACCAAAATTACACATATATTGAATAGTTAGGGTTTTCCTAACGCAACTTAGACAAGTATTTCCAAACCCGGATTTCTTGAACTTCTCTTCTTCCTTCTTCTTTTTCCTCTTTCTTTCCCTTCCTTCTCTTTGAGCCAAATAGAACCTTGAATAAATGGAGAAAAGCAACCTAGAATGACTTCTCTCCCCCATGCCCTAGCCAAAGCAAAAATGAGATATTTAGTCTTATCATAAGGCCATGTTTGGCCTTGCTCTCTTTGGTTTAAAATTTTCCCTTTGCATTTGAACCTCAATTTTATTCATTCACATCAACTTATCAATTCCTACAATAACATATCATCTTGAATTATGACCTTTGGGTCCTTAATGTCAAATTTTACCATTTTAACATTTTTACCACTTTACACTTAATTTCCAAAAAACGCAAATTTTACTTATATTATACCCTAAACATGTAATAAACTATTAAGGTATAATTTAGGTTGTTACAAAGTCTATCAAGATGGAGGCCCGATATGGAGGTAAATGGAATAAAAAGGCTACATGTTGGCTTAGAAGACCAAAAGGGCACACCTTCAACGTCTTCAAAGGAAAGGAACTCCTTCTACTAGGCTTACACAAAGAGGAGGAGTTGATGGGAGATGGGAGGGTGGAGATGCTAGGAAGGAAGAGGATGCGGAGAGCCCGGTATGTGCAGATTTGAGTCCCAATATCCTCTTCTCCTTTCTTTGTTTATTAGAGCTTTGTTGAGGAGGGACTCTTTAGTCGAGGGGTTGGGGGGTTTGTGTAGTTTAAAGGGAGGTAAAAATCAAACCCCGATAGTTCTTACTAAGGAATTAGATATTATCGAATTTTAGGCTGAGGAAAGAGATGATTATGGTGGAAAGTTCTCCACGACACATCCACAAGGAAGAGAAAGTTTCAATAGAGATCACCGAGAATTTAAAGTAGGAGGAAGGCATAGCACCAAGGTTTAGCAAATTTAGGGATGTCGTGGCGGAGGGGGAATGCGAATGAAGTGTTGGATCTAATGTATAAAATAAGTGACATAAGACAGAAAGGAAAAGGGAAGAAGATGTAGGGGATGACCAAATTCGATAGAGAAATTAAAAAACTAGCATTGACAATGCAAGAAAATGGGAGGTCATTAAAAGGGGTCAAAGGAAAGGACTAGGGGCTTAGCTTTTGAAGTACTAATGAAGATAAAATTATCTCTTGGAATGTTAGAGGAAAATGACTCAAAAAAATAATAAAGGCCTTCCCACAAAAACTCGGGAAAGTGGACTTAGTCTTTAGAGACCAAGTTGAAGAGCCCTCCAAAGAGTTGGTTAGTAGCCTAGAGGTGGAGGTTTGTTGATTGGCGACGGGGCTTTAGGTGGGATCTGATTTATGGGATTACAGGGTCTTGACATTGGTAGAAGAAGAGCCAATCCTCTTTATTTTGTAATTTCAGAAATTGACGAGACAAAAACACATGGTGTTACAGACCCACTACCAAGGGAGGAAGGAATTTGATATGGGGAGGTTAGGGGCATTTAGGTTTTATGGGAAGAGATTAGAGGTGTATAGGAGGTGACTTTAATGGAACTGATTCCCTTGAAGAAAGAATAGAAATGAATTTCAAATTCTATAAGAAGGTTCTCGCATATCATTAATGAGCTAAAATTGAAAGACATTTCCCTACAAGGGGGACGATACACTTGGAAAGAGGGCTTAACAACCAAAAAATGGCAAGATTGGGCAGGTTTCCAATCACAAATGATTGGGAAGTACTCTTTGGAGGTGCAAGACAAAGTCTACTACTAAAACCTCTCTCGAGCCACTACCCAATCTAGCTTGAAGGAGGAGGCTGCCCTGTTAGAGGTCCATTACCATTTAGGTTCGAAAATACGTGGCTCAAGGAGGAAGGCTTTAAGAACCTTATTAATGATTGGTAGAGGAGTTCTGAAATAAGAGGTATTGGTAGTTGTGTTCTAACAGAGAAGTTGAAAGCCCTTAAAGCTCATTTCAGATCCTGGAACAAGAATTCTTTTAAGAGAGTAGAAGAGAAAGAAAAAGTCTTTAAAGAAAATAAAAGGTTGGGATGATTTAGAGGTGGTGACCTCTATCTCAAGGAGCGGGAGTTGAAAATGGCGGTTGTGCGGGAAGTTTAATCATTTGGGCTCTAATGGAAGAGAGGTGTCACGGAGGCGGCAATCTAGGGTGATATGGTTGAAGGAAGGTGACATAAATACAGGTTTCTTTCATAGAATGGCAAAAAAAATACACTTATTGGCACGTGCATCACATGCATTAGCACATGTACACTTATGATAAGTAGGAGTCCTCCTCGTGAGGGCCCCACCTCGTTAATTGTAGAAAAGATTGAAAGTCTAAAAGGCGGGGCTGCTCTTTGATCAAGAAATGAGGCAACCGCCTCTTTCTTCTCATGACATTATGTTGCCAAAGTGGCGCTGGAAATGAGAGGGCTCAACACTTGGTATTCTACCTTTAAATAGATAGTTCCTTCTTCAGTATGATAAATTTGAGAATGTGAGAAGAAAATGGAGGAGAAGATTGTGAGGAAGAGCAAGAGGTTATTTCTCGGGTTTAATAAGGGTTTATAGTGTAGCTATCTTTGGATAGTGGTAAACACTTGGTTATTCCATGTTTGTATTTCTCGTCTTGGTCTCGGTTTTCTTGTAGGAAAAGCGGTGAAAATCTATGTAATTGTACAAAATTTATTACGCAGTGAATTTTGTCTTGTGGTTGGCCACATGGTTTCTCTAATAAAGGAGTTTTCCACGTAAATCCTTGTGTCATTCATTTCTCTGTTCTTGTTGATATTTTGCCCAAAGTTGATCTCGGGGTTTTAATCAACAAATGGTAGTAAAGCCATTGGTTCCTTGGCGATACAAATGTTAATGATGAAGTTTGATGTTGAGAAATTTGATGGGAGAATCAGCTTTGGCTTTTGGCAAGTACAAGTCAAGAATTTTTTGATTCAATCTAGGTTACATAAGGCGTTGAAGGGCAAGCCTACCACTACCTCCGGTGAAGATTCTGCAATATTTGAGGTTTTTAAGTCTGCTATAAGTGATAAAGATTAGGATGAGCTAGATTTGAAATCTGCTAGTACCATAAGTATGTTTGGTGAAGAATATTCTAGAGCGTGTTTGAGATTTCGTACTAAAGGACTTTAGGAAAAGCTTGGCCGGATGTATCAAGCAAGAGTGCTCAAATGGAGTTGTACACGGAAGGTAGTTTCATATCTTTGCGCATGGAGGTACAAGGATATGAGACCACATGAGTATTCTCAATGGCATCATTTCAGATTTAGAGTCTATTGGAGTTGTGATCTCTAATGAGGATAAGGCACTGTATATCTTATCCAGTCTCTTCTGACCTCCTATGAACACATGAAGTCTATCTTGATGTATGGGAAGATCCCGATGATTTATTCGAGTCTGCCGTGAACTCTGTCTGAATAAAGAGGCAGCGGTAGAAAAATGCTTCAATAGTTGAAAATGCATTGGTGGTCATGGAAGGGAAAAATAAGAACTTTGGAAAAGTAGTTTGCTAGGTGTGTGGACAATCTGGGCACATCAAGAAAAAGTATCCAAAAGGTGGAGCTAGTTTGACAAATGGCTCGGACTCCCAAACTAACATAATAACAATTGATGATGAGATCTTCTAAGGAAGAAATGTGCATCCCTCTGGTATGTCAGCTGGTGCCGTAGAAAGAGGATGTGTTAGCGTTAAGCGGGTCCACATTGCACCGCGAACCTTTAGTTTCACAATTTTGTAAGAAGGTGTGTGGTAGGAAGATGTTGATGGTGAAGAACTCCTAGGGAAGCGAAGCAGTTCGCTTCCAAGGATAGAAATATCGATTTCGACGGATATTTGGTACTTGGATTTATGGATATATCGCGTGATATATCGGTGGATATTTTATGAGTATCGATATATCATAAATTAACAAAAAGACTTTGAAATTTATGGAAATACTTTATAAAAATGTAAAAATGACACTGATAATCAAATATACACATTGAGATTACATTGCAATGAGCTTTTAAAACCAAAATGAAGATGATGTAAGCTACATTGTAACATTTGATGAAGGATCCATCTTAGTAGAACAATACTCTTGAGGACACTTGGTATTCAGATAATATTGATTATAGGGATCGAACGTGACATGCATAAATGTCTTGACTTGTACCCCTGACCTCTTCATGGATAGGAAATTCGGGGTTCACCCACGTGTTCATTTGAAATCCTTGTTGCATTTGATATGGAATGTGGAATGCCATTTGTTGACGCAGGATAATTTATCATTTCATATTCTTCATCAATGAAACCAAAGGATTTGAAGAAGTGAAACCATAACTCATTGTGTTAGGTGGAAAAATGTTGTCGTCATTTGATGAATCACTGTATTGAGTGCTAATGCTTATGGACTCAAAACTAGCCGACAATGAATCCTCATTGTAGTGTGTCATCTTTCATTGTCAACCTCTATATGGCTTTCCAATGACTTCAATACCTGGACTAGCTCTCCTAGACCCGTGGTCTTCATCTTGTGTAGCATGTGAAATCATCTTCTGATGAATGGACTCGATGGATATTGACTTATTTATCGATTTATGGCAATATCCCCACCATCATTTCAGTATAACCACCATCATTGGTCCCTTCTCCTCTTAAACCATCATAACTTTGTAGTAGAGTACCGGCCAAAACTAGATTACCTCTTTGCTATGTTTGCTTACTTGAATCAAAGAGGGTGAGTAACAACGGTGAAAGCTTAGTCTCTCATGTCTTATTTAGGCTTTCACTATGAACTTCTTCGGATAAACACGGTCAACATCAACACCTTCTCGAACATGTGCGGCAATTGGATCCGGGATTTTCATCTTCATCATCCAAATGGAGAGGTCTAACCCGTTGGAATAATTGATTATCCTCTTCTTCACCAAACTCGATTGAAATGTCGAGTAAATCAAGATAATTCTTTCAACAACTTTATCGGGCTACGCGCATATCACGTTTGCTTTAGTTTCATGTTATAGTAACAACAAACTAATTGTTGGAGCCCAGGGTAAGCAAGTCGATTTATTTGTTTTGTATGTATTAGAGCAAATGTGCTCCAAATTTATTTCACACTGCGAAGAGATACGGTTGAAATAACCTTAATAAACAAATTCTCGATATGGGAGCGTGGTTTCCATACATAAACCACCATTCAAGTACCCAATAAAAATAACTAACATTCAAAATCTAATAATAACATGATAATAGACTTTACTTTTAAAGTTTTTAATGAGAAGCCTTGGCAGGGAACCATTAAATCTCTTGGGGCTATTCTTTTGCTCTATCCTTTGAATCCTCTTTTCATCTCGAAACATTATAAGTTATGAATTGAAAATGTACTTGTCAAATCAATATAAGTGTAAGTGTAACCAAATAAATTGAATCAATTAATTTGAATTGTAACCTATTAATGTACCTCATTTCCAAAATCCTGAGCTGTAGTAGTAAGAGATAAATCTTGCAAATGCTTTATGAGCGACACTGGGGTAACTCAAGGTCACTACCCCTTCGAGGTCTATATTGCAGAATCTTGGATTCAAATAATATGCTACAAAAGTGATTTAGAATTAGTATGTGAGAAAAGGAAGATAATATACATTAAATGTGATTATGATATTGCTTAATTACTTGCTGCATGAAGATGATGTTTGAGGGTTCTATCCTAACAATCTGCGATGAACATTTTGACCCAATCTTTGGCATTGAGTTGATGTAAATTTTATTTCATTACCCGAATCAACTCATACACAAATGGCATTGTTGGGACGACTTCAGAATCAACAATGCAAAGAACATATAGTGCCTCATAGATTGACACTAGCTTAGAGACCTCCCAATATGTGTGATCAAACACAAGTACTTCAACCTCATGTCCAATGGTCGATCGACTAAGCTTGTGAGAAGCCCATTCATTATTAATAAAGATCTTCTTCAAATCAGCCCTCTTTTTTAGAGCTTTCTAGAAGCTGATGTAATTTATCATAAATCTTGTTTGCCCTCGGACGCCTGATATCTCACCATAGACCTTTCTCATTTTCGCAAATAACCAACCATGATTGTAGATGAAGTTGATGATTTTTCGTGCATTGGTAATCAATTCCAAAACAGTAGCTCTTTTACCAATGTCTTCAAACATCAAGTCAAAGCAGTGTGCTGCGCATGGAGTCCAATATAAATTGTACTTCTTCATTAGAAACTTATGCAACCTTCACAAATGTTGATCCATTATGTAACAATTTGCTCCAACATTTGCTTCATAACTTCCTTGATCACGTCCTTCCAACAAACCATAGAAAGCTATGTTGTTGTCTTTTATCTTATCGGATACATCAACGGACTTGAGAATGTGTACTTCCTTTGAATATATCATGAAATTAATGATGCTTAATTTCGTAAAGTCGATCCATCCATCACACATAATTATGCACCCATAAGTCTTCCATTTCTCCTTTGGATATTCACATAATCTTTCGTATTTATACTCCATATCCAGTATTTGTTGTTGATTTCATATGGAGGTATTGGCTCTATTCCATGCTAAAAAGTAAATTAATGGAATTAATTATATGGTTTTCAATTATAATATAAGAGAATAATTTTATTAAGTGGCCCAGTTGTCATATACTAGTTTGTTGTGCACCAACAATCATGTTCTTGAAGTGGTGAGAGTATGTTTTGTGAGGCGTAACACTCTCATATATGAAGAATTTACTGATTAGTCGATCCATCGTTTTTTTGATTGCATTGCCTTTGAAAAGATTTTTAATGTTCTTTTGTCTTGTTGCCGAAAATTTGTATAATGATGGAGCAAGAGGTGGTGATGAATCCAGGTGTCTCACACTTTGAGATCTTTGCACATCGCGGCTTATTGGATCGATTGGATGTGATTGTGAAGGCTCACATGTTGCAATATTTCAGTAGAAATCGAAGTGGTCGTTTATTTTATAAAACTAATTTAAGTTAAGATTCACTCATTTTTCTTTTGTCTCTCGTAAATCATTCTTCTTCTTGTCGGTTCCATTCACTAGCTTTTGATACATGACACTACTCGAGTCGAGATATCTCTCATGAGGTCATGTCACTCTAATATATATATACATCCTCATCCTCATCCTCCTCATCCTCATCATCATCAATGTGATGTCTATCGGGTCCCCCCATTATGCCTCGTAGTTCAGCGCGAATTTCTTCTATATCTACTGCTTTCTTCGCTTTTGCTTTATTTTTCTAGTCTAAAGTTGCCTCATTTCTTGTTTCACTTAGGGCATTTGGCCTTTGTATTAGAGTGGGGATCAAATGCTTGATAAGTGAAATTTAAAGCGAGTAGTCCCACAGTCTTATCCACGAACCACGGTAATTGCATATTATCTCATTTCTATTCCTCCACATGTGTGCAATATTTCAATACTAGATCCACTGACCTCAATATTACTTTCACCATCCATCTATTAAATTGAACTTATATAAACTATATTATTATACAATTCAAAATGAATTTATTTTCATATAAAACTCTGATTTATAATATGCATACACAATATTAACTAATATATAGCAATTTAAAATATTAACTAACATGAAAGGTTAATTAATTTATTAATATATTACTAAATTAAACTAATCTAAAAAATATGGCTTCGTATAAAACTATACATTTATAATATACATACACAATATTAACTAATATATACTTCATTTCAAATATCAATTAACATGAAAAGTTAATTAATTAATATATTATTACTAAATTAACTAATTGGTTTTTGTATACGAAAGTATCATATAAACTATCCAAATTAAACTAATATATAGTTATTTTAAAGAAGACATCACTATAATTAAATATATAATTTAATACAAAACTATATTATTAAATTTATAATACTATATAAAAGTAATATATTTCTATTTTATTAAATTTATAGTCTAATATGAAATTATAAATAAAAATAATATATAGTTATTTTAAAGAAGACATTACTATTAAATTTATTATACTTTATAAAACTATAGTATTATTTAATAATGTACTATATATGACATTACCTTAAACTAATATAAAATTTATGTTATTTATATAATCTAATATGAAATTATAAAATAAAACTAATATATAGTTATTTTAAAGAATACATTACTATTAACTTTATTATACTTTATAAAACTATAGTATTATTTAATAATATACTATATATGACATTACCTTAAACTAATATAAAATTCTATTGTTAAATTTATAATCTAATATGAAATTAAATAAAACTAAAGATAGTTGATAGGGTTTGAAATAATAGGTGTGCAAGCCTAAGGCATGAAGCCCAAAGCGAAGGATTAAACGGGCCCAATACTGTAATACGTCTTTGGTGGTATCCCCGAATATAGGCCCAAGCAAGGGGACCAGTTACCTTTAAAAATTTGATTTGCCCAGGAATCCATAATGAGAGCTCAATTTCCACCAATCGTGAAAGTAAGATATTTCCCAATTATTGCCCATCAATTATCCCTTATTAATCGGTTTACAATAAGGAAATAAAATCTCCTACCCAGTGGGAGAAATATTGTATCATCATCAACGAAACATATTGATGTAAATAAATCCATTAGGAAAGTCATCAATTATCCACTTATTAATCGGTTATGATAAAGGAAAGAAAATCTCTCACCCAATGGGAATATCGTATCATCATCCAACTAGGAAAGTCGTAATTTTAGCCGCTAACCCAATGGTTTTACGATAGGAAAATCTTCCGCCCGATGGAAGAAATATACGTATCATCCTCGATAGGAAGATACTGACCAGTGTCATCATCAACTAGGAAAATTATGTGATCATCCGTTATAAATACGGCCACGCCGGTGAAAGGTACGTAGACATATGCCTGAAAAATTCATTCCTTAAGCGATTGATTTTCTCTTCCACCAAAAGAAGCGGAAGCTTGAAATCGGAGGAACGGGCGGCCTGCTGATCCTTTTGTTTCTTATTCAATTTCAAGAAACATCCAAGTCAAGAAAGAACAGCCAAGAAGAGTTGGAAGAAGCAAGACAGCCACATAAATCTGCCAGTATTGGCAAATTATAATATTATTGGTTGGCGAATATGGCGTTCTAGCCACCTTAAATCAATAATATAAAATGAGACATAATTTTATGGTTCCAGAAGGAATTAGCAAAAAGGTTAAGTCCATAATACTTTAAATAAAGAATAATATTAAATATTGTGTTTATATTAAATTATATTATTGGTTAATATAATAGTAAAGTGAAATGTCTCAAAACTAATATAAAACTAGTATTATTGTGTTCTTCAGAATCTGTTATAAACCAGATTCTAGTCATTAGGTTTATTTATTAACTATTAGCAGCAGCAAAAATATAAATATAATAATATGTTCAAGTAAATTTAATTAGCAAATGTTTATACCTATCAAACTGATAGAAAAACTGAAACTCTTGAATCCTTCTAATATTCAAAATCTGTTCTTTTATATATCAAAAGAAAAAATTATGAAATATTATCGATGTTATATGTAAAGAATTTGCATAAAAATATATCAGATCTTTGAGTAGTTTATGATTTTTTTAACGTCATTGATTATCAAAATATCTCGTTATTTAATTATAACTGCTGATTTAATTTTGATGAAAATTTGACCATTATGTATTCTTTAAACTGCTATAATCAACCGAATCGTTGATCAAGCTGCGATTTCAACCGTCATGATAAAAATGCACCATTGATAGTATCTGGCACCGTGTGAAATTCAGGTCGAGAATCAAAGCAGATTCAAATCGCAGTCTGATTAGTAAAACTAAATGCGCGAAAAGGCTTCAAATGCAGTGAAACTGGACCGCTAGATCATCGGTGATGATCTCAACCGCCAAATCGGGCCAACACCAACCTTTGAGACTACCGATACATCCGCCCATATATCATCGATATTTTGCATCAAAATCACATGCCGCAGTGTGTCACAAATAAACTACGATATATAGGAACCAATAATGGGGATAGAGCCTAAGATATATCACAATATTACCGATTTTTTTTTATTTTTTCCTCAAACAATTATCGATTGTTGATATCAGACATCCCCTTACCGATATCCGCTAGACAAATATTTTAAACCTGTCACCGCGTCAAGCAAGACGACTACAGCTAATCAAGAAAGTCTTGGAACCGGGTATAAGTTCAAGTGTTTTAGATAATTGTTATGGTGGAATATGCGGTTCTCAATTTAGAGAATGTATTTATTAAATAAAAATGTGAAATCCCGCTAAAGTTACGTAAGATTCCCACTTTCGTAGTTGTTAGAGTGCCGGGCAGAGATGTAACAAGATTGTTGATGCCTCAATGAAGCTCTGAATGGTAGACTCGTAGCAGAGTGTGAGTCCTCCTCGTGAGGGCCCCAAACTGCTACACTATAGTGACGGTGCCTGCGGCCGCCTTGATCAAGAAATGAGGCACCTGCCTATTTTTCTCATGACATTATGTCGCCATAGTGGCATCGAAAACGAGGTGGCTCAACACTTGTATTCTTTGAGATACAGTTCCTTCTTCGCATGATAGATTTCCATGAATGCAGAAAAAAGGCAGAATAAAGATTATGAGAGAGTGTGTCTTTATCTGTTTAATACGAGATTTATAGGTAGCTATCTATGGAGTATTAAGAATGTTAGCCATTTTTCTACTTAGGCTAAAAGCTTGATGGTTTGCAAAAAATATTCTAAAATTAAACAACCTAAACTCCAACTACACTAGGTCTCATGAAGGGTGCGGTTTTTAATTATGAACTGATTATCATTTCCACAAGGACTGTAGGTTTTATAGGGGATTGATTACCCCGGCTACTCGCTTAATTCACTATATGAGCCTCTAAATGAGTTGATAGTGAAATTACCAAACTAATAAAAACAACTAATGTCCTATGAGAATCTAAACAGTACTAAGATGTTTGGAAAAGAGATCTTTAAATTAGTGGTTGATTACTATCTCAGATGGTCTAAAGTGTTCCTGCCTTTAAAGCCCGCATTGGTTGGATTCATGACTCGAATTTGACCCAGAATTAGTACAAGGATCCCACTCTCGTGTTCCCCCTTGTGTTTTCTCTCAGATAGATTTTTATTCACAGCTTACGCCCTTAGGTCACTAATGATACTTTTCAACTACATTTTTTTCCTGCAAGGCGCTTATTGGTCACTTACGCTCGCAACAGAGCAAAAATTCTGCATTTGTTTGATTGGTCATTGTTAATGCCTCTGCAATCCTTACTTATTATGCTCAATATCCTCTCATAGTGAAATCCACCTACTAGACTTTTCTAATTCACTAGGTCTCTTTAACTAGGTTATTTTATATCTCAAGTGATTATCTCATCTCAAGAATTAGAACTAGATTTAAGGGCTTAGTTCCTGTCATTGGGAAAGACCCTTGTAAAAGGATTGAAGATCCAATTTTCAACAAGATTTAATCAATTAAAACCATCATCATAGATCTTGAACACTAAATACAACAAAAACAAGTATATACCAATCCAATCCTAATCAAAGATTATACAAATTCCGTTATATACTGGCATTCATGATCCAACCCAGATGCTTAGTCAACATTTAACTATAAAGATCCAACAACTCATGACTAATAATATGAAGCTATAACGTAGGAGAAGAGAGGGCTAATGAAACATGTCATGTCTATGCCTCGAATGACTTATGTAATCCCAACTGTTTGAAGATTTGATCTAGAATAATGATTTATTTTAATCTTCAAATTGTACGTACTCTCACAAACAAAACTATGATCACTAAAACTGGAACTAAACTAAAATGGAACAAAATCCTCAAGATAGAAGAGAACTCGGTATATATTTCTCTTCCAAGAACACCGAATCCTTAAATCCTAAGGTAAATAATGTAAAATATATAATAACTCAAAACCAAATCGCAAATAAAACAAAACGGATGGGCCTACGCAACCCGGCGGACTGTGGTCAACCCCACCAGGCTTCATCAAAACGAAGTCATATCATGACCTTACTAAGAGCTAACCCAATGAGTGGTCTTTTTTTGGCCGAGAGCACTCAATATTTGCTACAACTGCATAATATTTAATATCCCCACCTGGACTCTTTTCAAACCATCTTCTCATTTCTCACTTGAATTAGTTTGTTTTTCATCTGCTTTCTGATTTGCCAAAACACACTACTACTTAAATAGATTATAAAAACTAATTTATGTTTGAATAGTTAATCAAAATCACAATTAGTGCTGATATTTTTACGGAATCAAAGACAACCCATATGACTAAAGGAACACTTCATTATTCCGTGTTTGTACTTCTTCATCATCTGCCTTTTTCTCGTGTAGTTTTATGAGAACTATGAATTATACAACTATTACATAATGATTTATCTCCATTGGTCAGGTTTTCTCCTCAGAAAGAGCCTTTCCCACTAAATTTTCAGGTCGTTATTTCAGCCATTGATAATGATGTATAGTTGATCTTGGGGTTTTTCCTAACAACTTACTAACGAAAGTACAAAAATCACAAGAAACAGGAAAAACATGGGGCTGGCTGAGACGGATTGAACTGTGATAACAAGAATATGGAATCAACACTTTACTGATTTAACAGATATGAGAGACAATGAACTTACAAGATTTATTTAAAACTCAAATCTTATTGATAATTTCATCAACATACACATCATACTATTAATAATAATAATGTTTTTATATGAATGAATATTAATAATATGAATAATAACATAAAAGAAACAATGATTTAAGACGGGGTCAGTATGATACGTCAACATAACTAATCTTACTAGTATGTATTGTGCCATTTAATTGGTTTGAAACTAAAAATGAACTCAATCATCTTATTAATATGCGTAAAATCCGAGGAATATTTTCACATGACACTCAAAAGAACCATTCAATATAATTTTCACGGTTTGAGTAAATTTTCATTAAATGCCTGATAACCTCGTGTCATGCTTGACGAAAAACTCGCACTACCGTGACAATCAAAACTGAGGTCTGTACGATCACACAACATGAACCCCGTATGTCCCCATGATCATGAGATCTATTGGTTGATGAGTAATAATCTAATAGGTCCATATCATCATACTGTCATGGAATAGAATGACCAGATTTTACAGATCCAAGAATACAGATCACCTCAATGTAAAACATAATATTGAATACTATTATTTTAATATATACACAAAACAAGAAATCAGGCCACAGCTCGCTCCGCTTCATAATCCCGCCTCTGTTGAGCCGTCACCAGACTTCCGAAGTGAGGGGTCCACGACGGCAGTTGTTCTTCCAGAGATAAACTTTGTGGCACATTCCTACCGAAACACACAAATGATCATTAATAAAATAAACGCAACAACTAATCCGGTAAGGATGCTATCCTATCATAAAAAAATTACATGTACAAGAGACGATACATCAGATATACCGTGGCACTGGTCAACTCTCTCAATCACCCATCGAATCAGCGCCAATGGTAAACTGCATCAGTCAACTAATTCCAATCTGCCAACTGAGTTCAGCGTATTATTGATTGAACGTTTCGTTCGGGCAATAACCTTTTTAATTCACCAGCGTCTGATACCCCACATTTCGGGCTTTGACCGTATGGATACGCTGAGTCGAACGTGTTTTCGTAAGCGCCAACGTGAGGTGGTCTTATCCCTACTTGTCACGCCCAGCGCGATGCATTTTCATTTTCCATAATAATTATGAACCGACCACTTCATCCCGGTTCTTTGCGTTTCATACGATTTCAAACATCAAACAAAGGCAAATTTGACTACGCAGACACTCTTTGCTATCGTGGTGGTTACTGACATCTGAATGAACGAACTTTGCGCCACCATCAAACTGCCACCAACATTAAAACTGCATGAATATTCACCGACACTATGTGCGGTGAACACCTATCGAAGGCACGGCATTTATGATATTGAATATAACGCAACATGCGACGATCATATGATCAAATCAGATCATGAGGCACTACCAATCGTGATTGGTTCCATAAAACTACGGTATTAAATCGCAAGTAATACAATCAGATTTTTTTGTCCTAAAATCCAGAAAATTTACAAGGTAATAACATGCATGAACTATTATCTACAGTACTTTGCAAATGTTAATATCTCAACTCCAGAGTAATATTCATCAAATAACAGTCTTCACAAATTTTAGATAAAGACATCTATGAAAGCTCCATAAAATTTTATATTATTTATAATAATAATACAATGTTGAGTTTTCAATTAAAACTAGAATTATTATAATGTTAACAGATGAGTCAAGAAATTTCCAATAGAAGGTTTTTTTCATATAATGTAATTGGATAACTCAAACCAGTTTCTTTCTTCATCGAAAACTGTAGAATGACTCTTGCATGTTAGTCTCTGTAACAGAAGGCACACCAAACTTGAAAGCTTTGATCTAAAACCCAAAATATTCGCATAGTTACGCATGAAAGCCCATATAAATTTCGCATGGTTTTTGTTAGAACAGATGGTTAATCTGAAACGAGTTTTCTTCAGTCTCAACTAGAAAGATCACAGCCGTTAGTCATAATATACACACATCAAACTATTTCTTTGATTCTAAACCCAAAGATTCTGTGTTGAATGCGCAAGAGTTTGATAAATGCAATGGTTACACAATGATACACCCCAAACTGAGTTTTCATCTAAAAACCTAGAACATTCTGGTATGTTAGTCAAAAGATAATAACGAACTGAGCTTTGATCTAAACCCAAAGATTTGTAATGTTAACAAGAAGTCATACTAATATGCCATAATGAATGATATAATTTCAAACTGAGTTTCAACAAAACCAAAACAGCACGTACAACATCATCAGCCTCAAACCAGAAAATCAGCAAGTATTAAACAGATCAAAATCGGTCTAAACCCGCGAATCGGAGTACGGACATTACTGGCTAAATTTAGTCTAAACTCAGAAATTCTGGTGTGTATAACAACATCACAATTCAAAGTAATGTTAACAAACAATCACATAGAAAACTTCAACTAAATGCTATTTCACTATCTTTAAATTAAGGAAAATAAATCAAAGAGAAATAGATCTCACCTCTTGAAGGTAGACTAGTTCTTGATCCACCAACGGAACAATTAGAGAAAAGCTTCTTCCCTCCTTTTTCTCTTCCTTTTCTTCTTGTCTTTTCTTCCGTTTTTCTTTCTTTCTTCTCTTTTCTTTCCGGTTCATGAATCATTTCAATATCTTCTCAAAACTCACTGGTTAATGATCTAGGAGTCAGACCTTAAATATTCATTGCTTAGATTTATCAACTCAAGACCATGTTTTCCTATACAAGAATTTAACGATTTCAAGGTTTATAAAGAGGGCTTTAATATTTTGGGTCTGTCTCAACCAGCGTAATCCAGGCATGACATCAATTAAAACACAAAAGGGCAAGACTTCTCTATGGCAATACATGGCACCATGGTTATCTTCGTCGCTTCAATGATGCAACCACAGCCTTCAGAATTTGACTTAGCTCGCTTTGCTTCAATTCACGCTGGTATTGATCGGGGACAGATCCAAGCCACACCAGGGGTCTATATGAAAGATTCAGGCCTTGTTGAATGTCTTACATCAATGATCACTTAGTTTTCTGTGAGAAAAGGAGAAAAGGAAAAAAAGACATGTTTCCTACTTAACATTATTATATCACTGTATAAAACATGAACTCTGAAGATGATGACTAGTAAAAGGCATAAAAGTCTATTTTTAGTCATTATTCATTGGAACTACATGGAATATTAAAGTCTGAATAAAAAACAAATAATTATTTTTTTCTTTTATGTGTTCACTATCCTTTTTATATATTAATTCCATTTAAAATGATTTGATATTGTGAATGTTTATTGGTATATTGGTAGAAAACTTACCATGAGTTTGATTGTTAATGTGATTGGTGAGTTGAAGATAACTCCTTCTATTGATTACATATCGTGACTTTTTAAAGATTAAACTTCCTAATAATTCACCTTAAAAGTTTTAGTTAAAGATAGTAGATATCTTAATCCCTCACATTATTTAAAAATTATTGAAAAATAGAATGGTTTGGTCAAGGATATGAGGCTTAAGCCTCGCCAACCACTAAATGGGGCTAAAGATTTTACGAGGCACAAACATAAAACCAGGAAACCAACACACTATAACAGAAGAATCTCAAATGATCCGCGCTCATTATGTTGATCTTGGGTAACATGTCACGCAACAATATTTAAATAATATAAAAGACAGAGTTGCTGTATGATTAGAGGATCAATTATATGTTTCAGGTAACTATACTACATGGAAGACTCACCGCCTGCCTTTGTGTTCATTATACGGCGGAAGCTTTTGCCCATGAAAAGCTTGTTACCTTGGCGACCAAAAATGTAGAAATGTTCTTAAGTGGATGCACTCCTATAGTTCAAGCACTATCATCCTCGCTGATGAATTATGTTTTTAAACCTAGGATTGAACATATGTAAGGTTTTGCATTTTAAAAGGTCAAGAAACCGGGTCACCACTTCATCAAGGGCATATGTTTTTAATATGATTATATTTAGTGGCTAGCTAATGCCCTTTTTTATTACTGGTGTGTATTATCTAATCAATAAAATTTTTCGTTAGCTCAGAAAATATTAATTATCAAGATCACTAATACATTAGCTTAAGACTGGGTTCAAAGGTGAAAGGGTAGTGAGAAGCGGTTACAAGAAACCCTATGTTCTAACATAAAACACATCACTTAAACATCACTAGCATATTATCTACCAATATGCAATAAATTACATTTTTACTCCCTTCACACAGCCTTATTTAAATATTAAAATCATCTAGGATTAATAAATGTAAGACTTTAACATTTTAGAATATAAAACAATTTGATAAATTAAAATATATATTTTGAACTTTTGTTAGATAATCCTTGCAAGTTTTTTACTACTTATTTTAATAAACATTTATCAATTTATTATTAACAGCTTGTAATGATGTATAATTATATATAAATCAATTTTAAATTTGGTTGTTTCGCTGATTACAATTCAGAAATACTCCATCCACGACAACAGATATATTTCAAGACTATGGAGATGATATACATTCAAGCATAATGTGATTAGGGTCAGGTATTTATGGCATATACCGTCTGGGCTACATCACAATCACACACTTCTTTACACCCTCTCACAGAGATGGCAGCCCGAGACACACACGTTTCATGTGCCAATAGGGGAGATGATGATTACCTTGCCGTGACGCCCATCCTCCTTAACCTTCGATCCATGGCCCAAAGAATCACCTGCACCTCGTGGTGTTCGACGTGGCACACAGCGAGGGAAAGCCGCTCGTGTCATCCACCCTACCGATGCCAGCAAGAAGAGCCACCGTCTCCTTGCGGTGTTATGTTCCCGCCATTCACCCCGCCACCCGATGCGTATGAGGTCACATTAGAGCCGTAGTGCGCCAAGTCTCATCTGGCGCTTCGACGATCCTTCTTGTTTGGCGCGACAAGACGTGGTGTAAATGTTCCCATGTGCTTTCCCACTACTACGAGATTTGACACATACAGCGATTTATAGTTGGGGTGGCATAAAGACTAGCGCACACACGGATACGCGAAGGCGCCGGAAAGCACTTGGATCGTGAGCTGGTATACGTTGTATTACACTCATACGTGCATGTAATAACTGAATGAAGGTTGTCAGGTATGGATGAATTGGCCATCGCTCTGGATTGAGCCACTCACTATAATTGACCACCAGGTCATTGGAGCCATGTTGGTGTTTTTTATGCATGTCAGAGCTAGTAGAACTCCTCGTACAAAGGAGACTCTGCTCGATTTTTGTTAAATCATGAATCCGTGTGGGATCACGATTTATATTGTACTCAACACAATATAAAAACCCAATTTTTGGGATCCAACTTCGCTTTGGTGATTTTGTATTCGCAATGGTGGTCTTGTGAGAGACTTCGCCGTCGACCTAATTTTCTTCGGGGCGACCACAGCAGATCTAGCACCACCAACTCGCACTAGTGCCTACACTTACGTCAGGCGCCGATGTCTGATGAGACCCCACCGAGCCGCCCACGATGAGTTATCGCATTTCAACCTGTCGTTTGCAGGTGGCTAGTCTATCAAAGTGTAAAGAGAGCACTTTGACATCGCATAACCCATAAGGTGTACTTCATATCGATCACGATGCACGTGACTCGATCGTGCAGTCGGTCATGCAAAAGATATGTCCATATTAATTTATCCATATTCCCAAAATTTATCGATGAGCGGCGTTCACATGTAGGTCCCATGGCAGCCACATGGGAGAGTTATCGGACCAGCCCTATTATTTCGCTTAACTTATCGTGATTCCGGGCACTACGTCACCGGCCATATGTCAGACTGTCGGGCGCACCGTCCAGAGCAAGTCCCCGCTGGGGCCGCTTGGAATGCATCACGAGATATTCTGCTTTGCCTCCACGGTGCCAATGGAATACAGATGAGAGTGGATAACTTTATCACATCAACACGATTACGACGTGATCGCGTTCGCATAGCATTATGGATACGCGAGCGGCCAAGATCATCACTTCACCCCTCATGGTGGGTCTCCACATCCATACATGTGCAGTGGTTTCACTCAGATTATACGCGCTTTTACGATACCACCAACGATATTATTGATATTGAGTTCCACACTACGCCGGTAGTACTCATCTCAAAAGTTAGAGTCACTGTTTCAAAATATTTTACCTAATATTAATCAATAGATTGCAATTATAATCTTCTTTCGTTCACTCATATCAGCCATGGCCTCGCCATAACATCACGCCCTTGTTACATCACAGCAGATGGGCAACATACATCATATTGCCCGATCGGTGTTACACCAGATCGGAGAAGACCATCACATCGCCAGGTACACTCAGGAGGCTTTGACATCACATGGACCATCGATTAGACCTCCGGTGTCGTCCACACCATCATGTATGTGCTCTTATTCGAGGTGAGGAGAGAGAGAGAGGGGGAGTTGATTCTGAGGTCAGGGCTCTAGATGGTGGGTCAGTCATGGCTTCCAAACAAGACAACAACAGTGCACACTCTGAAATGACCCTGCCTACTTCGATACCTCCTATACTCTACTCCTCACCCGATGTTTTATACCCCCACACACTGCAGATCACCTTCCATACCCACTCACATTAACAGCATCATCTTCCCTACCCCCACATTACATCACCTTCCATACTCCACACACTTATATGTCCTGTATCTTATCCGTGTCATGAGCAAGCGCCCATAGCAAGATACATTGTCGTCATAACCTTTGCTCATCCACATCATGCTTCCCATGGATGATAAATTTATCCTGATCTTACCGAGTGGTAGACTTCCAATCCAGGGCACTCACTCGACGTGTACATCAACCACTTCATCCATCGCACCCCCGCCCACTGGATACCCCAGCCTCATCAGGACCCACTTGTGACCTCATCGCCACAGTCGCGATTTTGGGGCAATGCCCAAGAGAAATTATAAGGTGCCACCCCATTACATTGATATATTATTTTTATATATGAAAATTTAGAGAAACGTATGAATGAGGTATTTAATGTTTGGTATATGATGATTTGGTATATGGTTAATGTTTTGAAGATTACGATGAGGGCGCCATTCAGTTTTAGTTTTACGTACATGCATCATGATAAAATGTTTAAATTGTAAGTATTATAAAATTTTTCCATTTTTTTACAATGCATGCAATAAAAATAAAGTAATTGATTTAGGCTCCTATTTTCCAAATCCATATTAATAACGACGCAAAAAATAATAAAACACAATTTAGCTCTAACTTTTTACCCTTGATGAACTGTTTTCTTTGAATACCTAAAATCACACTTTAGTATTATCTAAATTTAATATTTTGTATATTCTCTAGGTTTCAAACAAAAGAGGTTTACTTTGTTTTTTAAAACAAAAACATTTGGTTTGGCGTAATGGATATCGTAATTGGAGTGTTAATGCAAAATTCCACAAGCTCAAAAAGATTAAAAATGATAATAAATTAATCTGTAATCTCTTGTGGAAAATATAATTGATTCACCTTGTAAAAATTAAACTTGCGTTCATTTTAATTTTCGTGCCAATTGATGTGCTTACGGTCGTACCAGAAATTTATATTGTTATTTACAATGGGTCATTTTGTTAAATATAATAATGAGTAAACTATATGATTATCATTTCAATATATGTAATAAAATAACCAATTTTTATTATTTATTATTTTGTAAAATTCAATGGTCAGTCATTCACAACGACTACCACTATAATTTTTATCTATACACAATTAGTTTGATAATTTTTTTTGAAAACCCATATAATAAAAATTTGGATTTTTATTCCAAAACACTGTCTATACGTCTAAACTCCAAATTTTGCCTTTAATTTATATCTAGTATGTGGTTCATCTGACTGACCTTTAAACATGGAAAAAAAAGGAGACTGATCCTAATTATGCATGGAAGATAAAGCAGGTATATAAATTGAAGCCATATGAATGTTTATGGAACTTTGACACTCAAAATGATTTGAAATTAATACTTTAACATCTGCAGATGTTGAATAATGTTTAGTTTGTACATCGTGAAATTAGGCACTTTTTTATTTTATTTTACTTTGATTTTTTCACTTTTTTCACTTAGTCTGTTTTCTACAATGTGTATTTTTAGCGCAGAACGATAGTGAAACACCTAAGGACATGTCAACACAACATTTTGGACTTCAACAAGGAAAATGTACTGCCCACAACCCTAATGGGCTTCGTCTATCCGGATCGGGCTAACTCCATTTCACATCTAAATGAACAAGTCTTTACTTGGATTTTAACTTCTATGGATCTGTTGTTAAACAAAAAGATAATTCTCAAGCATTACATTAGGCCGAGGCAATACACTGTACTCGCCTTTGTGAGGCATTAGCCCAGACCTGACCATTCAATATTCTTCCTGCCAATCCCCATGCCCACGATATGAACAAAGTTAATGAAACACAAGTGAGGGGGTGATGCGTGTGCTTCATGGCTACTTCAGTGAATATGGTATATATGATTTTTTTATTGACCTATGGGCTTACTCTTTGTGGTCACCTTTTCTTTTGGTCACCCTGTAAGGTATATAGCTTATTGGTTAGGTTTTTTTATTGTGCGCATTACATCAGGTCTTGAAAATGTGAAATGGAGATTAATTTTAGTTGAGGTTCTCGCCCTTTTATGTGCTTTAGTAGTTGATGTGTTGCCACTGGAATCTAGTCTATAAAGAGGTTCCATGTGAGGACTAGAAGAGGGCAGGAGCTTTTTAACTTGTACTGGCTCAAGCATACACATTTGAGAGGCTTTTACTTGCATTGACTCAAAGCATGTTAATATGGAGACAATTGATTACCAAGTCTCAACTTAATTCTTTTTAGAGTTTCTCGATCGCAGATATGCACAAGATATTCACAAACTCTATTCTTAGTAACCTGAGAATCCACTTTCTCAGAGGAAGAGTAAAGACGGTAAATTTTGGTTAAAAATCTGTACTTTTTCAAACTTCTGATGATCTAAACGGATTTCACCGTTGAAATCGTCTCATGAACCCATCCGCCACCACGTCGACCTCACTGAATCCCCAAAGATTGAATTTCAATGCTGTTCGAGATTACTGAGGGTAGCAGGGACACTGGGCGTGTGAGGAGGCCCAGACGCGCCACACTAGTTTTCGATGATTTATTTCAAACAATGAGCTCAAGTGGGGCCATAGGAGAGATGTGGCACCATGGATCGGGATGGAAAATCCGGGCATGACAAGTGGATAGGGAACCAAGTGAGCCAATGATAGGATGACAAGTGGCATGAGTGGACATCCCACTGCCCATCTGGACAAACTCGGTAATGGGAAAAAGAGGGAAATAAGAAAAAGAGAAGGAGTCAGAGAGAGAAGCTCTACCTCTCTCTAAATTTCCAACAATCGATGTGCGTGGTTTGTGTGGTGAGCAAGAGAGTTTATCCTCTCACCAGAGCTTCATCGAGATCGAAAATTAGGAGTTTTGACAAACTCCAAGAGGTGTGGGTTTTTCTACTATTCGCTTAGTCTGCCAAGAGTCATCCAAATTGCTTCAGGTGGGCTAGGTCTAATGATAAAGGTATCGGGCCCAAGATCCAGGTCGAAAAAGTAGTAATTTTAGGGACTATTTTTCTGACAATCCTTCTGAAGTCCAACAGGCTGTCACTGGGCAATCTCCAAAGATGAATTGTCGGACTACTGATTTAGTTCCATATAAAATGCTTGTAAGTATTGCTAAAGTTGAAATGAATATGTTGGTCTGTGAAACAGGCAGAGGACATGAATGCTTATATTATTGAATCACTGGCATGAATGGCTATACAGATTCTTGTAGCATATGTTAAGACACCATGAGAACAAAGAGGATGTGCGCATTTACATGATTTCGGAGGGTCGAACACCATTACCTGGAATATGTCCACTATGATATAATGTAGGGTTGTCCACACAATTATTTATCAGAGTATGTCCACTATAATACATCGGAGGTTGTCCACACAAATTTAATGCACATTTATACACCATTACATATATCAGAGTGGTTGTCCACACAATTGGTATCGGAGTACGTCCACCAATATATATAGAGATATATATATATATATATATATATATATTATATGTATATATGTATATATACAATATATATAGAGGAGTAGAGAGATATATATATATAGTATATATATATATATTTGAGGGTTGTCCATTAAAATAACAAATATTCTTTGGTTTCAGATAAAATTCACATATAAAAATGAAAATGTGGAAGTGAATCCATGAGAACTCGATGCATGTAATCATATGTGATATTTACAATCATTTATTTGTATATTTTCATTTTTCATATCTCATTATATGCATGAATAACTATGGTTACCATGTATGCTATGGATTCTATTTTATGAGTTCATATAATATGAAAACTATGTTTAATATATAGTGTCTTCTACTGTTTTCATGATTTTCTACCCAATATGAGTTCCAATTTTATCATAATGATAAATTATTGATCTTCTTAATCATGGGCTTCATGAGTCTGAAGAACACCGGAATTAAGTTCGGATCTAAGAAGTTATGACCGTCCAAGTCGAGATCACACTGATGAGTAGCAAATCGAAGCCTGGCCAGCCCATTCAAACTTATACTGAAAAAACTGATTTCAGCAGATTATATTCACCACTGCCCCAGGTACATGGTTAGAATCTTGACTGAATGGGCTTTCCATAGAGTCTAAGAACGCCCAAAATGGCCTCGGACGTAATAGTTATGGCTATATCTAATTGAGGCCAATAATCAGTAAAAATGACAACTCGTGTCCCACTGGCTGGTTTGCGGCCAGATAGTACCGCTTCCGCTGGATGAATTTATCTAAAGGGTTCGAATTTTAAGATATACCTCCGATTTCAAGGAGATATGTTCTCTATAAGTCTAATTTACTCAAAATTAATCACCACCTGACAAAGATACGTTATGACAAAACAAAATACGGGTTTTGGGAGAATGAAGATCTCCCCTAAACCCCAATATGTCCTAATATAAATATTCTGAATTGATGATTGTTAAATCTCCAGTACCTAAAACCCAAGATGAAACTAAAACAAAATCCCAATCAACACCAATTCCAAATTCCACTAAATTGAACCCCGCATTGCAGAAATGTTCATGTCAAAAAAATCATAAAGACTTACTAGTGTACAAACCACATAAAATCCAATAACTAATGCATAAACCCATATTTCACACTTTGCTCTTCTTCCTTCTTCTTCCTTCTTCTTCTCTATTTTCCTCTCTTCTTGCTCCAAACGTGAAGTTCCCTAGAAATGTGAGACCAAATTTATCTTATCCCTTATATTTTTTAAATTTTTCTTGTTACTTTTAACTTCCATACTTTCTATTTGGTAACTAATTTTTCTTCTTATTTCTATAATGGCATATCCTCTTCTCATATTAGTGCATTTCATATCCTTTTGAAAAATTACTAATATAAATTCAGATTCAGATAATTGGTTTTCGAAATTTTCTCACTTAACAAATTATAATTACTTAAAATTCAAATTATACCTACAAAATACCCTAAACATGTTATAAACCTGATAGTGTTATTAAGTATTACAGGCAAATGAAAGTGTGTCGTAACATAGATCTCAAATCTACATTGATGCAGAGGCTTTAGCTGAAAGAATAATAGCTCATCGATCTTCATTCGAAAAAGTTAGTTTGCTGTCTTAACAAAGACAAACTTTAAGGAAGATTTTAAGAGGCCTGATCTTCATCTGATTTATTCTGATTTGTTGAATGAGTGGCCTTAGAGGCATGAGGCTACTTTAAACCAACATTAAAGTGGAATATCTTTATTGTTATCGCAGATAGTTACTGGCATCCGTTATTACCACACACTCCGAGAGATATTTCATATTAGCCTTGAATAAAGCTGCAAATAAATCTATTTATCATATCTGTTATTAATTATTTTAATAGAGCTACAATTTATGCCCATCTCAAAGAGAAAGATTTATATTAGCCTCAACAAAAGTCATAATCTATTTAACATATTCAAAGTTAAGGCAAGCCTTGTCTTTTCCTGTATCAGATGTGTTATTGGCATCTTACACTCCCCTAGATGCTAATCACATCTCCTAAAATAACTAAGTTGGTTAGAAGATGTTGAAGAAAAACGCCAATTTTTCAACGTTGAGGAAAATAATTTCATGACCCAGTATTAATCGACACATAAAGTACTACAGAAGTAATTATGCAAAATTTATTAATATGCAATAAATCTTCTATGGATATATTAGAACCCATTATTATATCGGGCAACATTAACCAATGATATTTATCTTCATGATTAGATACTCAAGACGCCAATGTGGCTGCCTGTACAGTGACAAGGAGATCGTCCCATCAACAATCACATTTTTTCTCTGTCACCGTTCACAAGATTTTCATCATAACGCCCAGGATTGAATATAATTATAAAATTCAAATATATCTACAAAATACCCTAAACATGTTATAAACTATTAGGTATATTTCAAAATATGCTGATGTGTCGAACATAGACTTCAATCAAGACGACAATACCGTATAAGACGAGTAAGTGACGCGCTAAAGAAGACGTGAAAAGGGCACAATTTTGACTAGGTCATGATGTAAAGTTCATGCACATTGCAATGTATGTACCATTTGGGTCATCGTTAAAAAATATACAAAAAATGAACCCCTAAGCCAGGTGTCACACATTCTTGCGAATATTTATTGTTGGTATGTATATATATATATATATATATATATATATATATATATATATATATATATATATATATATATATATATATATATATATATATATATATATGAGACATTCATTCTCATTCTTGCCTAAGTGTGTTTCCAAGTTCATTGTAAATATAGTTCTTTTTTCAATATTCCTCATTTATGTTTGTAGCCAATTTGTTTCATAATAAAGATAACAGAACTCCAAAAAAACATATCGATACTATGACTTCGGGCTTTTTATGATAGTTGAATTTAAAGCTCGTTTGTAAATCACACCTATTAGATTGGAAATAACATTGCTTTTATACTTATACTCCCTCCTTAGGGTTCCAACCCTAAAAATGAAAAAAAAAAATTATTTTTGCGTATGGTGAGAATCATGAGGAAACTGGGGTATATGAGAAATACAGATTATTTAAGAATCGTAAACAATCTCTTACTTGACACTTTATTATTCCAATTTATTCTATAGAGTTTGTTATTCAAATGCTTACGCTTTTTTTTTTTCTCCTGTGATTCTATATCCTGCAGAGTGATACTGAAAAAAGTAAAGGAGCTCACAAAAATTAAAATTAGAATCCTTTTCAAGTCGCATTGTAAATCATCGTGTTTCATGTTTCTTTCAAAGCAAATTTTGTATAGATGCTACTTTTTTGGTAATACAATATTTTTGAAGCTATTTGATTCCCTCGTTTTCAAAATTGTTTATTATTTAAAAACAAGAAAAACAAAAAAAACCAAACAGAAAAAACAATTCAATTCATTTTTCGGTCTAAAAGACATATCCGTGATAACACCAAATGAAGTTTCTTTATTTCCAAAGGTCCTAAACAATTTGAAACAAGAACCAAATAAACCCTGGTATTTACATTATGTATTTTAGTATATCTTTTGTGTTTTCTTGTATACTAGAATAATCGCTAGATTTCTACCTCACATTTATAAAGCCCATGTTGGAACCGCCTTTCGTCACAACAACATAGTAAGCTCTATCATGTGGAGGTTGTATACTTCCACACCGGTGGTAGCAAAGAGCAACCTGGCAGGCGTAGGTAAGGGGTGGCACTGGTGGATGGTGATTTATTTTCAGACTGTAAATTAAATTTTATCTGAGAAAACACATGTCTCAAGAAATAAAATCACCATCAAATGGTGTAAAACTCGTTCTCATATGAGAACAAGCTTTTTATAGTTGAACCTTATAATTTTTCCCATTTTTTTAAGTTTTGCATTAAAATAATCTTTTTTTTTTTAAATTACAAAAATAATTTATTTTTTGAACTATTGCTCAATCTAGTTCATATGGGCCACATAGGCTATTAATCACAAAATGTTTCATATCCACATTCATTTTATAATTTTTCATAAATAATATCGTGAATCCCTTTAAACACGCCTATCATTTAAAAATAAAAATGTCGCATTTGAAGATAGCGGTATTATCTGTTTCAAATGAGGCAAAACATTTCTTCCTCCATTTCCCTTCACCCTTTGTCAGAATATCTTCCATCCTCTCTTTCTGTACACAAAGAGTAGCTTATATAATCCACTGATTTTTGCCCCATCTCTCTTCCTGCATCCCATTCTCATCTACCTATAGGTAACGCTCTACATCGATTGTTTTTATTGAAAATCCTTACATTGTCGCTTTTGTCAGGTGTGCTTTGTTAATAATGTGATGATAAATCTTTAGGTTTAGTTCACATTTTAATCTTTGAGAAATCTATGGATGAAATAATTAAGAAAATAGGTCAAAATGACCTCCATTTTTTTAGACATAAGATTATCTCTGGTTTCGTTTGAAAGCCAAAAAATGTTAGGAAAAAGAAAAATAAGCAAATGAGGAAAATAATTTTTCTCGCTGACAGCCATGGAAATTCAAAGTGGAAAACTATGAGAGGAAAAATAAATTTATTAGCTTATTCAACTCCATTTTTTTTCTTGTTCGTTTGATTCGGTTTTGCGCTTGATCATTTGAATTCTTCTTGGGCTTTGGTTTATTTTAATAATTCCAAATTTCTTTAAACTAAGGTTATTATGGGTATGCTTGGTTTTGGAAAATCTTAAGAAAAGAGGAAAAGAATAGCCAAGATGTTTTTCTCATATTTTTAGGTCATCAAACTTGGAAAAATGTTTGTTTTCCAAAAAGGTATTTTTTTTGTTTAAACATGAAAAATAAAAATTAAATAAAATTAAATATTTTTTTGAAGGATAATTTAAAATTATTTAGATAGTTATATATGTCAGCTCTAATTTTGTGATATCAAACATTCTCTTGCCGATTAGCAAGGAACAATACAAGCATCCAAGGGTTAAAGGTTTAGGGAAGTGTTTTGTTCATGTTTTGAAAACCATTTGTGAGAAATTAATTAGAAAATAATTAAGAATATTATTTTTGGGATGATCTCCGAAATTATTGTTCTCAATACATTATAGATAACATTGATATGAAGAACTCTATTTCAAAGCTGGTGTTCAAATGAGTAGAGATGATGGGTATTGGAATTTCATGTGGTGGAATTGGTTTTACAAAATGTTAATTCCACTAAAGTGTCAATACCTGAGTTTGAGTTTTTTAATTGATCACATTTAGTGGTTTTTTGAGATATTTCTAATTTTAAGACTTTGGAATCATTAGCAATTTTGATACCGCAATATGTGGCATCAAGACGTTGTGCTCAGTGTTTCCTCCTCATAACCTAAAAAAAATTAACTAAGCATAATTTTTTTCTGTAAATATTTTATCTTAAAATTATAATAAAATAATATAATTTTACTATTATTAATATCACATATGGGCAGTCCCCTTTCTTTTTCTCTTATCTTATTTTCTTTTAACCTATTTTCCTTAAGAAAAAAAGGAATGATTTTTTTATTATTCTTATCCAGAAATCACCCATATGCTTCCTTTTTTTATTTTCTTGTTCAATAAAGTGGTTATTCTACAAAAATTTATGTTTTATCATCTTTTTTTGTTATCATAGTCTTATTGCAGTATTTGGTTTTTCATCTACTTGTTACGACGTGATACTTATCATCGTCTTGTCATGATTTTATTCGCGTAAGGCATTTTAGAGGCAAAGTGGATTCAATCGATCAAAGATATAAGATTATGGTTGTCATTATGTTAAAGACTTGAGTCATAGATATTATGAAGATATGGATGATAATGTAGTTTTATACAGATATATATATCATATGTTTATCGTGAATGCATTTAGCATTTTGAATGAGTATATCTAATGTTTTAATCAATAAAATTATTTTTATTTAAAAAAATCGATATGTTCCAATTGCCAATTGTCGTTAATTGAGGGCCACCAACTTAGGGTATTGCCTTTTAACAAGTTAGTTTCTAATCCCAAGATTATAGAGCCAATGCATCGTTACTGTTTTATGTAACATTTCCTTTCAATTTATCTTTATATATATAGCATATACTTTGTATTACATTATAATATTGTATTTTTCTTCTTACAATTTTATCTCTACTAATTTTTTAATTAAAAAAAACAAAATTGTAAATATTCCTGTTTATATATATACACACTCAATAATTTAATTTAATTTGATTATTATTTTTTCAAAATAAAAAGAGTTAAATGAAAATTTTAAATGATTTTCACGCAGAACTGCATTATTTGTTTTGGTTTTGTAATGACAAAACTATATCAAATGAAGTAATAATTACACTAAATTCTAGAAGTAAATATATGTGCATGTATTTATATAATGAACATTTATAGGTCATTGTAACATGCAAAAGGTATTAGGGTTTGAAACCGTTTGTTTTTTACATAAAAAATATGAATTCCAAATATTTGCTCTTCTGTTATCCTTTATTTTTTTATTTTTGATTATAGAAAACAATTTAAACAACCAAACTATGTTTCTTTAGATTCTAACCTCGGTCTCGATTATAGCTCACAAAACAAAAGGTATTATAAATTATTTTTACAAAGGTAAAACGACTTCCTGCACATTAAAAATAATTAAAGCTGATTTTATAACATAAAGGTGATATAAATTCAACTAGTTTTAGTTTTTCTAGAAAGTGTTTGTGAGCTCCTAAAATGATCGACCTTTTAAATTTTTCACATATTATTACGTTTGGTGTTTGATAACTTCATTTTTATAATGAGATTTTAAAAATTTCAAATAGCAATAGTCAGGTTTGTTAATAAAAAAATAAAGGATCACACATTTAATAATGGGAGGACTTAAAGTACAAGTATAAAAAACAAATAAAAGGAAACAAGCAAAAAGATCAGTATATTTAGCCACTTATAGAGATATGGTATAAAGAGAGAGAGAGAGAGTTCGCCTATCTATCGGGTGATTTTTTAAAACAAAAAAAAAAAAAAAGAATTATTCCGAATATATAACTTGAATTTGACATATTTTTTTATTTATCTATAAGCAAAATGTCTCATTTGAGTTGAAGTGTTAGGAAAGTACCCGCGATATCAGTGATTACAAAAACCCTATTAAAACTATAAGAGATGAATAAGAGAAGCCATATGGCAAAACGAATTTGGGAAACAACACAAAGTCTAGGCAAATTCACAATCTCCTTAACATAAACTTTCATTATCTTATAGTGCTCAAAGAATATCACTTTTGCATTTGTCTCTCAAGATCAAACTGACTTACAGAGAACATCAATACAGACTTTGATGTCAATCCCTAACAAAACCAAAATGTTGCTCAATATATCACCGAACAACAAATATAAAAGAGAAAAATTAAAGAGAACCAAAAGAGAATAACAAAAACCACAATTCACTATGAGCTCACAAATTTTCATCAAACAAAAGAGTGATTCTCTTATGGACAAGAACCTGACTATCGACCTTCGCCAGCCAACGCTTGGTTTCGCTTTTAGATATATGGGCATAGTTAATGTCGTTCATCCTTTAAATGAATGTCATTCACTTAACTTTCCAAATGATTATGTGACGCCCCATCCCCGCCTGCTTTATTGGCCAGGGTGCCAATGACCTAGGAATTTTACACATCAGGCCTTCCATTCTCGATAAACAAATCCATATATTAGAAATAATTGCAGAACCACCACCGTAGTGGTAAGAAATGTCAGTACATATTTATGAGTCTCATTTTATCAGATTTAACAAGTTTATTATTATACTTATGATTTGATATTTGCTAAAACAAACAAAGACCCATTATGGTGGACTCCATTGTTTGGGTTGGCTCTGAGTGAATGGTTTCGCCTCGATGTCCCTCTTCAATACCTATGCATGAAACACCGCTGCTAAGCTTATAGCTTAGTTGGAAACTATAATATATATGACCACGTTAAGGGTTCTCAATATAGTATACATGATCAATGGGCTTCATATATCATAAATTATCTCTAAGATAATATAATACAAATCTTATACGAGGGTACCTCAGAGTATACTACTGTAATTATAATCCTATTATCAGGATTTCTTGATAATTATTTCCGTATGTCATATTATTCAAATTTTTATCATATACATGTTTGTTTATATAGACCGATAATAATGAATGAGATGGACACAACACAATAAGTAATTCAAAGGTACTGCAGACAAGATCGAACATAGTGTCGGCTACCAATATTAGCTTCCAGATACGCAATTTTATGTTAAAATGGCTCGTTAAGAATAAATTAGTTATTCTTGAGCTAAATTACAATCTATCCCACAAACCTTTTTCTAAGAGTCCATGATAATGTGCCTTCCATGAGGAGATGAAAATTATATCAGGCTGTCAGAAAACCGGCTATATAATTAAACTCCGCCCGTGATCACTCCTGAAATGAAACTAAAGGTTTAAGTCGTCACATCGACGCTCAAACTTTTGGCGTATATGGCACCCAAACTTGTGGTTATCAAAGCCCAAGGCACCCGCCAGGAAAGAGGAAGGACCTAGCTCATGTTTGGCTCACCATTACGCCGCCACCGCCTGCCTCGTTCAGATGTATATCCTTAATTTTTTCAGACCTGCAAATTCCAATTTCTGAAATGGCAAAAATCGTAATTTCGATTACAAAATTGTTAATTTTTTGTTAAAATCCAGACTTATTCTTCAGATCCTCGACATGAACGATTTAACCTTGTCATTGAATCGTCAGAAAATTTTAATTAGCACGTAAATTTACAGTAATCTATGATGCACTGTAATTTATCGCTTTTTCGGTGAGACTTGTTTCGGTGTCGAAAACGAGATTGACAAGTAATAAAGTCAAGATATAACATGTGTACTCATGTGCCATAAGTGGTATGAGTAGAGAAATAATGAAAAGACTACTTGGTGAGAGTCTGAATGTCAAAACTGGAATTGGGAGACAAGATTTACATTTTAGAAAAGCTGTCATTGAATGACAAAAGATGAACAGTGCTCTTCTCCTCAATTGAAATAAACTAAAACGCAAAGAGTCGTGAGGTTGCAGAAGCAAATAGTGTTCTTTAGTGGTAAGTTCACTTTCTAAAATACATAATCCAACCCGCTTTGCAGCCTTCGGACAAGAAGGAGAACTCGCTCTACGCTTAGAGGCTCACGTGGTACCGGGATTAGGAGCTTCTCAAACTCCTAGAGGTAGGTTTCTCCTTTACTTAATGGCTCTCTTTGCTACTTTACAAATGTTTGAGTTTAATGAGGCCGTTGTGGGGTTATTTGATCGGTCCCAACCTGACCTCGAATTGATATAAATTTTGGAAACCAAATGTTTAGCCCGTAATCGTGAGGGCTGTTTGGTGCTTAATTCACAAAGTTTGCGGCTAAATCATGGCTGATACTGTAATGAGGCCGGAAATGGTCGAAAATGCGACCACATGCGAATCCACACTAGATTTTTTTCGAATAGTAACCGTAGGTTTACTATTCCCTAAACAAGAGTTCTAAAAAGATATTTTTAAATATAGTTTTAGTCAGAGTGATTTAAATTAAATTGTTCATTGATCATTAGCCCAAGGTAGAGCCAATTTTGATTATAAAACATAGAAATCTCATATATATGATTGTGTGAATTGGGATTGTTTCGGTAGCATATATGTTATGCATTTACAATGTGAATTAGAATCATCAGGATCAGCACAGAAGTACCCATATGCACCTGGAACACCCTAGGACTATAGGAGGAGTGCATGAGATGAGTCTATAGAAATGTCTTGCGTTGTCTAAAATACTTAATTATCTAGGGTAAGCGTTCAAATTAAAAGACAATCATTTTGAGACATCCAACTGATATCTACACGAGGTAGTCCATAAAAAAATACATCAATCGTCTAGATCACTGCACTGATATATACAGTGTATACATTGAGGGGCTGTCCACTAATAAAACACTAATTTCACATGAGGTTTTGAAGGGTGGAGAGTTTCGTGAGGACCTGATCTTGAGTGCCAGTCACAGATATCTGGCAGTGATCATGCATTTGCTTTAATGTATGTTTATTTTGGAACATCGTACCGCACTTAGGTGTAGAGTAGCCCACTTAGCGATTCCACTACCGAGCATTAGCTCACCCTCGCTGAGGATATTATTTACTGTGCATGTGAGCGTGCGAGGGGACTTTTCGCCCAGGATTGAGGATTGAAGAAAGTTTCCGATCAGGGCTTCGCTACAGATATATAATGGGAGAAATGTCCAATTAATGATATATTGGTATAAAAGGGAAAACATTGTAACCTTAAAATCATTTGGTATATGTAGTGCTGGATTCATAAAGTTACGTGAAGCCATGAGTATTGTCTGTGGGGCCCAAGTGGCTCGTATTTACTCATGTGATTGACATATTGGATATATTGGATCTATTGCAACCACTGGGGACAGTACAGTGCAGTTTGTATTCAAGGCAGCTCCTGCATAAAAGAGACTCGCCCGATTATAAACACCGGGTCACCCTGCCATTCAGTAGTTACCGCACAGAACAATCCGGATTCCCGCCGGGCGCTGGCATTTTAAACCTAAACAACAAACGATGTCGCTTATGGTGCTGCCATTTCAGTCTGCGCTGCTTTGATGACACCGCTGACCACGGACGTTTTTCTCCATGCGACGCGATCGTTCGAACAAATATGACCTTAGCTGCTTTCATGATCAGATCACCATGAGCGGTGTCGTGCAATAGGCTACACATTCTTCACTTAGATCATTTTTTTTTGCTTCGGCCTTCATCCGCTATTTCACGTTAGAGAGATCGAGTTTCGTAATGCTGGTTCCATGCTCAACAAAGGAATTGCTTTCTTACTATTAAGATTCATTTCATCCTTAGAGACACTGCTACCCTCTCTACACCATCATGAGTACAAGAGTTTTGAGCCCTGAAGAGATCAGTCCAAACACAAGACTGATCCAAACACTCATTACTTTAATCATTATTCGGTTTTCCAAGAAACAATCCTAACATAATCGATTTAGGCCTTGAAACCGTCGAACGTGTTGAATGTTCGTCTCGCTAATTCTATTTGTTCCATTTACGCTATGAAAATTTCCTAGCGATTGAATAAATCACTTACTTCAAAATAGAATAGTGATTGACAAACGACGGAAATAATAACCCTTAGCTTCATGTTTACGTAGAAAAATTAATTTTATGAAATTTTTTCCTTGAAGGTTTTTTAAATCGACGCAATTCTGGTTAATGGCGAGATTTTCGCTTCATAATTTGGTCTAATTCCAGAGACCAATTTAATATTTTTTCTAATAAAGAATAATGAAAATGCCCCCATAAATTAAATAAGGCAAAAACCCTGCCTCTATTTTTGCTCAATTTAGAGAAGATATTAACAGCCCTTCAGTTAATTTAAATAGGGACAATTATCATTTATATTTAATTACTTTAAGAATATTATAATTTCATCTCTTAAATTAAATTAGTTGTAATAAATTCCATTTACTATTCTTGTCTATTTCCAAAGAATATTACTTAATCTGTCCATAAATAAATTAGCTTATATACCTGTCATCATTCTTGTTCATTCTTATGAAATAGTTACTTAATTGTCCCTAGCTGAATAACTTAATATGATACTCTACTACTATTTTCATCCAATTGTAAGAAAATAACTACAACCATAATAGATCATCTGGTTAGCTATTTTCACTATTTTATTTTTTTTTTTAAATTAGAACAACATACTTTGTAAATTCCTTATATTAATAATAATAAAAACATATACTGTTAAATTTTAATTAACTATGTCAAAGCAAAGACGTAAAATTAATTTGATACAATAGGTGTCAATAGTAAAAATAAAATAATAACATAGGTCTCTAATCATCCAAACCTAAATCGTCATCCTCATCATTATCGGGTGGATTCAGGAAGGTCTGAATGGTGGTGTCACTGAACTGTCCCATCTGCCGACCAAGGTCGCTTAACTGTGGATCGAGATATTGGTCATTCGATGTTGTATCAGATTCTTTCATTTCTTTCATCTCATTATTCTTAATTTCTTTCGGTTTGTCGATTTCATCCTTCAAAAGAGTAATCAATATCCTTCTCTTTCATTTCGTCCATAATCAAGAATACGCCATTTGTTTCATTACTCGCCGTCGACCGCCATCCATCGTCTGCGGACAGAGGAACTAGAAGCACGATCGCTTAGAACAAAAAGCTACCTTCGAGCCGATGCCGCATAATTAGCCGCTTCTTTGACCTCCTATGGTCTCCAAATAGATAGGATCAGGTCAATCAATAAGATCCATAGAACCTCAATCGGGCCGAGAAGTGTCGCCACGCTCCTCCACGAGGTCCCGTGATAAAATAGAAATAAATTACGCTAGATATAAATAAATTAAATATTCTAATATTTTCTTATGCCACTTAATCTTCAAATATTTACCTAATAGTCAATAGTTATTATATAAGTAAAGATAAGGTGCATAAATGCTCTATCTTATGGCTTTATGTCCAATTTAACCTATAAGTATTTTTCGATTCACGCACTTGATGAACTCAGATATTTAACATCGTGAAATCATTCATGCCCTACCAGAGCTGAAGTTTCCAACTCACTAAAATTAAAAAAATGAAAGATAACTAATGCTTATAACTAATAACTCTAAGTATTTTTTCATCACATCGACAACCGACATTTAGTATCTTAACCTGGTTCATATGTCTCCTATTGTTTATGTTGCAATAAATGTGGAACAAATAAGCATTTAAACTTCCGTTAACATAAAGCACCTCATGGATAACTCCATTGGGGCCACTTATTTTACCCAAAATTAATATCATAATTGACCTAAATCCTCCCCGAATCAATAAATGAAATGACTTCAACCCGAGACCTAAAGTTTTTCCAATTTTATGCCCAAAACCTTCCTCCCAATTTTGTTTCTCAACCCGTTTGATTTCTAATAAACTAAAGGAAAGAGAAGAAAAGAAATGTAACAAAGATGTCGCTTATATTTCTCAACCATGTTTGGTTTCTAAGAAAATCCAGAAAGAAAGAAAATAAATGCACGTAACATAACAACAATGTCATCCTGTTGATTTTATAAGAAAACCCAAAGAAAGAAACATAATGCAATCCAAAGATGTCGTTTTTTTTATTTTTCTCGAATTTAGTTTGGCTTCAAAGAACCAAATAAATAAAAGAAAAGAAGATATAAACAAAACCTTCGCTTTCTTTTGAAGGAAAGATTCAATGCAACAGATCCATCCATTCCAAAGAGGCTTAGTAGTACGTAGATTTGTGGGATTTGAGCCCAAATCATAAAAATTTTTGGGATTCAATATCATATTTTCTTTTCCTTTCCGCCTTCTTCAACATCCAAAAGAGTCGAAGTCTTAAGTATGAAACACTCTTCAGGTTTTGGATTTAAATTACTGATGGTTGTGCTTATTCGCTGCGCTTTTGCTTTAGATTTTCTGGTTTAGTGGGGTAGAAAAAGCCCAAAGGAGCCATTTAAGAAACCACATTTGCTAGGTTTTCCTCCTTTAATATCGATCTCAGATTTGGGTTTAAGGTTTAGGGTTGAAAAAAAACTAACTCAGTTTAACAAAGATAGTAGACGCGGCATCGGCAAGCTCAAAATGCAGCGCATGAATGAGCTACAACAAGCACTAAACATCGAGGCACCTATGATTTGAAAAAACCTCAAGGACTACATTAGACATACGACTATAAATCGAGAACATTTATACGCCTTATCCCATTAAAAAGCACATAAGGAAAGCCATCACTGAACCATAGTTCAAATAAAGTCTCAATCCATCAGAGCTAAATATAAGAAGAATTGCATAAAAAGTGATAACCCATTTCTTCAATGAGCATTCCATAAGTACCACTTCATTTCTCAAAAAATAAACATGGAACTGGGCAATTTAAAAAAAAAGAACATAAACAAATTTTAATTCTCTGTTGCTTTAATAAACATGGGTGAGTAAAACCCATGCATCCATAAACAAGAGTAAAAAGAAACGACCTTCACATCGCCTCCTAAATTTCTAAAAGAAAAATGACATTGCATCATAATGTACCCACAGAACTGCTTTTGGTATTCTTTTCTAATTTTCAAATGTGTAGTAGATCTCAAACTCCAATAAAATTAGACTTTAATAATGAGTGTTTTTGCTAAGGTTTCTATCAATAGGTGATGCACGTATGGAGTTAGAATGTACTACAAGTCCAACCAAAACAAGAAGACTCCAATAGAACACTAAAGTTTATATCAGTTTGGTAGGTAACACATAAAAAAATAAGCTAATAATAATAAGAGTTTCAAGACTATCTGTAAGTTTATCCTCACACCGCTCAGATTTCATTTTAACCCGTAACACTATGTGGGAGGGTATGTTAAGTGGGAGTGTATGGATTGAGAGTCTTACTCACAAGCAAAATGGCAAGTCCCGACAATCCCACCGAAAGGATCAGACCTAAATGAATATATAGAACCCTACTGTGAGAGATCAACGGTTTCAATTTCTCACTGAGACCTGCTTAGCTATCTGGGCTCGAAACTCAAGTAAAGTTCGTCATCAACCCTGCAAGCCAAAAAAAGAAAGCACGTAAGTTTATATTCCCTGATACCACATGATCACTGTTTACCTCTGCCACTCCAAGTAGTAGTTTTATTTGATCATTCAAAGAATGAGATGAACGAACTAGAAGATTCTTTGCATGGCGAGTTCAGTGAAAAGAAACTACTTCTTTATTAGGGTCATCAAGCGGAATCTGAAAGGAATGAGGATCTGGCGACAAGCGATAGCTAACTTGGATTTGATGAATGGATATGGAATATCTGCACAAAATTTACAGTCATAAAGATAATAATGCTCAGGTAAATATGAGCCAAGGAAATGAATTAGCTTGCAAATAAGCAAGGGTTGAAATGATCATCATGTATCGTCTTTAAACTTCTACCTAGTGATGCTAGATTGAACTAAAATACAGTTTGTATGCTATACATACACCAAATTGAATGCAGCCAGCGTGGATTTTCCTTGAAGAGGATGCACCTTTGTCTCCATATGCTTCGAGGTCTGCCTTACTCGATAGAGCACTTTCTCAGCTCCTCCACCATTCCACAGGCTGTTGGATGAGTATGATCGAGCAGGTTTAACAAATATTGACGATACGCCCAGTGCTATAGTAAGGAGTATTACCTCCTGATCAAGCGGTGCAAAGGTCGAAGCGGGGTTTCTTTTTCCATCATTTCGGAAGAACCAAAAATCATTCTTGTAAGTTGTCACCATCTGCATCGAGGTGTCTGAGGTGCTCGTCGAGCATGTCTCAGCACGGATGCCTCAACGCGGGTTTGAGAGTCATCAGATCTCTAGGAAAAACCCATCGACAAATGCACAAAGTTATCGAAGCATCCAGTCACGGTTCATCCAAGTAAGTAATCTACTTCCACAAAATTCACATCATTGCTTTGTTGACATAATGTTCCTCGTTCAGCGATTTTGCATCCACCTCAATTTCTCCTTTGGGAGATCAAAAAACTTACGGTCGTTAGGCGACTGCGGACCACATTGATTTTCCACCATACATGAAGGGCTTTTGTTCATTTTCATTAAGTTCTGAATCCTCAGCATACTTGCTTCAGTCTCCATAATAGAAATTTGATGGGAGAGGATTATTTTCAGGAGGAAGACCTTCGTCAAGACACTAGAAAAAGAAAAACCTTTATAATTGGGGCAAATAAAATTAATTAATCAATGGAAACAGACATTGGATGACATTAGGAGATATTTCTTTGTCATATTGGACTTCATCAATTGTTGAGCTCTAAGTGACACAAGGGAGTTGCTCTTCCTCCCTTCTGGGAGTGTGTGTGTGTGTGTGTGTTTTCCCTTTTCCTTTAGCACCATTTGGCCTTTTGTATGTTTGTATAAAGCATGTGTACCTATCAGCATATTCTATCTTTGCTTATCAAAAGAACATGACCTTGGAGATATGATTTTTCTGACTAGAAACAAACAATACATAATCAAAGAAGAGTGATCTTCCATAGCATAGAATGCCATAACAAATCCAAACATAATAAAAACACATTTCAAGGCTCCAAGCATGCTCGAGAAAGTCGTGATTACTTGGGCATTCCTGCAAGCAAATGTATATTCCCCACCTTTTTTTGACAGAAACTACAAACCCATCTTTTTTTTTTTGTTGATATATTTGCTGGTACTTATAAATTAAAAGTGCAAAACCACAAAATTGAAAATTGTGAAGAATGGGAAGGAGTATACATAACAAACCCCTTAACTAACTAGATGATATCTACTAAAAAATTGAAGGGCAAAAGAATAATGAGATAAGCTGCTCAATATGCAAACAATTATGAACTGTTCTTGATTTGCTTCACAGTGATCTAAGTTTTTCCTAATTTTTCCTCATTCATTTCTCAACATTTGATTCTTTTTCATCTATATCAATTGTCTTCATAACACCAATTTCATTAATCTTTTACTTAAAATACTTCTTTAGTAAAACTTTAATTTAATCTTATTAGTTATATAAACCAGAAAGTAACTTAGTTCTAAGTTTCAATTTGTACATATATACATATATACAATCAAACATACAAACACATACACACATATTCACTGTTATTAGTTATATAACCCCAAAAGAAAAGAAAAAACAAGTTTTGAGCATCAAGGTATATATTTATGTATGCACATGTGAGCCCATACATGTACCAAAAACTGATTTAGAGTAAATAAAAGTGCACCAACAGAAACAATTAATGTATCCTTCAGCAGCATTCTCCTAATAACAACATCCTGATATCGACAAGACCGCAAAGGAAAAAATCAACTTCAAAGACGAATCTGATCACCAACCAAAGCTATAAAATCTAAACAGATGATAGTCAAATTCCAGAAAATACACGGGGGAAAGCATCAAACATCAGCTGTGGGTGAGCATAACAATAACAATAACAATACCCGAAGTCATTTCCCCATATCTGAACAAGCCATAAATTCAGAAGAATACTTCCTTTTCAAATAAATAAAATTACCCATCATAACATATTAGGTGATTCAAAAAAAGCCTACAACACAACGCAACTTAGCAATAGTACTAAGATGAAGAAGAAAGCCCCTCCTGTAAAACGCCAACCTGATTGAATGTTATAATAGTAGTTTTAAAGCGATTAGAGGTCAAATGATAGAAACGAGGGTAGATTAAATTTAGAATGCTCTAGGATCATTTGGACATGAAGTGGAATTACCGAAAGTGTAACGAATGCCTAAAGAATAATGAGTTTTCTTATTATATCGAATGGAGGGGTTTGCAAAGGATTGTAAGAAAATTTCAGTTCCTATGACTTTGAAGCGATGTTAGAAGAGAATAGGAGATTTAAGTGAATAGTGATTCCGGTTTGAAAATTCGGGCCTGCGTTAAATTTTGGAGGTGGGCAGAAAATACGAAAATGTCGAATATATCTAAAGACTATGAAACTGAAATAAAGTGAAAGCGGGTCATTTGGATAGTTTCGGGTGATCCGACGTGGTCGGGTAATATGCGCTATTATCGGTTCAGATTTAATGATTTTAAATCAGATTTACGATGATTTGAGCCTAGAATCCAATGTGAAGGATTTAATTAAAATATTTCATAGTCAATTTGAAGTTTAGACGACCATAGAATATTTTGACATTTAATCGGTATAAAGCGGTATAAGGTGGCGAGATAAAATGCGCTATAAGGATATATTTTCTTGTGAGAGCCAATTAAAACCTTTCTTAATGACTAAGTTATGAATAAAATAATAGGTTAATGGTTGTGATTCATTAGAGAATGGACAATGAGCTTCTTTGGTTCCAGGAAATTTGGCAAGTGGGAAAGGGCAATTTTGTCAAGTGTGAAGCAAAATCTAGAATTTAAGGGTTAGTTGGCTCAAAAGGAGGGAGAGAACCCGTAGGAGAGAAAGGAGAGGGAAGAAAGAGAGAAAGAAAGGAAAGGAGAAGCAAGAAGGAAAAGTGAAGGGCAAGGTATGAGATGTGATTTTCTCCTCATTCAAGCTTTCAAAGTGATATTCAAGTGGTAATCAAGGAGAGGAGCCAAAAGGAAACTCAAGAAACAAGTAAGTTTTTCATGGTGGGAAAGTTGGGTTTGATGTTTTCCATGTTTAATGTCTTAAATTCTAGTATGGATGTTAGAATTGATGGTATTTAAGGTTTAATGGTGCTGAATTTAATATCAATTGAGAAAGCCATGGTTTAGGTTAGGGTTTTGACAAAATCAAGTGAGTAAGGGTTGGGGTTTGATAGTGAATTGTGTGTGTTATGTTGAAATGGGTATAATGCATCAGATTTAAGTGTTTAGAGTGAAAGAAAAAAATGGAAGAGAAACACATTTGTGGTAGAATTTTGGGGCAGCAGTCTCGAGTACGAGTGTCCTGTTTTCTGTTTTGACCAGTTTTGGTATTTTGGCCATAACTTGCTCCAATTTTGATCCGATTTGAGTGATTTAAGTGGCTACGTAAAATAGACTTGAAGGAGAACAAACTTAAGAAGAAGGTATCATAAATTCCGATCCTAAGTGGCCTAAATATTCACTCAAGAGTAGGACCATGTACCGTAAATTCTGATTCAGTTTTGAACATAGATTAGCGGTTATTTGGACGTAAAGTGAGTTTGATTGCTCAGGTAAGGTGATTCAATTGGAATAGAACCCTTAGCACCTTAGCTTTAAATGAAATTATAAGGACATAGTGTCAAAATATGAAGTCAAGACATCGGAAAAATAAAGTAATACAAACTGTCACTAGAAAAATCGGTAAAATGACTAGTTGGCATGAAAATGTGCCATAACTTTAGTTTGGATGATCCGATTGGATTGATTCCAATTCTAAGTAAAATAGATTCCTAGAGGAATAGAATATAGGAATGAAGTGTTTATGAATTGGATTAAATGGAAATTATGGTTAATGTGTAATTGTGATTTTCTTGGAAAGGTGAAAGGACTATCGGACCGGGGCAGGGCTCCAGCAGGGAAGCAAAGCGGGATTGAGCGGTGAACTGTAGTGAAAATGATATTTGAATTGAGTTTTAAAAGTGAATGGTTTTTGTGTTAAACTGAAAGTTTAATGTAAATTTTATGTAAATGTTAAGGCATATGAAATGTTTTATCTTGCGTTGTTTTATCTTGCATCAATGCCTATATTTATATGTGTATTAAATATGTATGCATATGTTAAGGTATTATGAAAGTTTAAAAATGTTTAAGAATGCATATGTGTTTTAATGATAAAGTAAAGGATTTAAAATGTATTTATAAATGTATTTTGAAGAAATGTTTGCGATGGTTACCACCAAACCCCCATATGGTATTATGGCGATATCGGCCAGTACTTTAAGCGTGTAAGGATTTAGGGTAAAGTTATAGGTTACTAAGCGGGGAAATAGGTGTCTAGGTAATATCCTTACACGTGATAAAAAGTGCTATGGCCCGGAACCACATGCAAGCGAGTTTCTCGCGGCGTAGTGGTTATAGGCGGAATGTGGTATCCCTCTTGAGTCGATTGCCGGAAGCGTTCGGTGTGTTTATTCCCAGGTTCCATCGAGAAGAAAGAAAGAAAGAAGAAATAAAAGAAAGAAAGTTTCACAGTACAAATGTTTAAAGCATAAATGGATTTTTAGCTGCCAGAAGTATTTATTGAAGAAAGTTTAAGGCATAAATGTTTAAGGTATAAATGGATTTTAATTGTAGAGTATATTATTTTGGTATATACTGAAAATGTTATTTTAATGTACACTCACTGGGCTCCTTTAGCTCATTCTTTTCCCTATGTTTCAAAAACATTTTCAGGACCCGAGATAGGTGCACGGTGAAACCCCCGGTGCGTGAGTCGAGAGCCATCAAAGAGGCGACACACGTGATTTCATTGTATATATAATTTTCCATACTGCTATATGTTGAATATTTTATTTATGGATATCTGTATGTATAAGTTGAAAGGAACTACGTGGGCTTTGATCCTCAGTGGATGAGGTACGTAGGCGGTCGGCTTAAGTCCGGCTCAAGCCCAAAATCTTTGATAAAAAAAATGTGCATGGAATTTAAGAGGGTTTGAATGTTTTGATGATTTGAAGTAAACAAATGTATATGTATGTATATTGTGTTGATTGGGTTGTGGACGAAGTCCTAATATGGAAGTATAAAATTGGAAGTTTATAAGTGTTTTTAAGAAATGCTTTATCCCAGGTTTTGTAAATTTGGGAAAGTCCGAAAAACAGAGGAAACTCTGGCTAATTTTTCTGAAAAATCCAAGTGTTTGAAAAAACAAAAGAAAAGAAAAAAAAAAAAAAATTTATCACTTCGCTTCCGCATTATTTTCTAAAGATATGTTAAAGATTGTAAAGGGGTTCGCTCCATGGATTATATTTGACAGTTTTAAGGAAAAGTTTCTATATCCATTGGAGTGCCGGGGTCCTCGGGTTCATGAGGTTAATCCGGTGGGATCCTTCAGCGTGGTATGAGCCACGGTTTGAAAATAATATAAAGATTTGAAAGATTTGATTTCCATCAGTTGTTTTAATGTTTTATTTTAAAATTGCATAAATTATTTATGTGAATTTAAAATCATATATGCGATACATGACATATTAAAATTTTTGAATTCCACCCAGAAAATCGTCGTCGAGGCCGACCCCCACCGGGAGAGCTCCACGAGGCGGTAGTACCACCACGAGGAGAATATGTTGATGAATGCCTTATGTTCCTCAGAAGCCAGTCTGAGTGACCCTATGCCACCACGGGCCCAGGCGCCACCACCTCCACGGTCGTGGGGAGGGCGATCCCCGTTAAACGAATGGCTCGGCTTTTATGCGCACATTCTGACGACCAGAAACCGGTAGCTTCTATAGAGAGGGCGAAAGCTGAGGGCCTGAAACTATGATGGATTGGGAGACCCGAGAAAGGAAGCCGTCATGGTTAGGAAATGAAACGGGTCTACCGGGTGATGCGGTGTGCGATGAGCGAGATGGTCGCACTACGCGCCTTTCTCCTGGACGAGCATTGGAGTGGTGGAGGGGCGGTTGGGAGGAGATGCCCGGAGGGAGTGTCACAGGCAGTTCGAGGAAGAGTTTACGGACAAGTTTGTTCCCGACCGATTCTGAAGTGCAAAGTGAGGAGTTCTTCCCCAAGTTTGGAGCGGGGGACACTCTCAGTGACCAGTTATGAGAGAGGAGTTTCTTGAGCTCGTCGGACATGTCCCATTTATCAGGGATGGCCAGTTTCGAAGACAGAGATTTCTTGTAGGTCTTCGTCAGGAGATTAAGGACCGTAAGTAGCGTCGACGACCCGCTGCGATCTGTGGCCAGTGGTCGAGGCTGCAGTTAGGAGTTGAGGGAGCATGGGGTTGAAATCGGGCTCACGACTTGATCAGACGGCTTGAATTGGGTCGACTTGGGTTCAGGAGGTTCGATGCTTGATTCAGAGAAGACACGGTGGGCCAGTGGCGGCCCGGAGGCCCGGTCGGGGAGCCTGATCCTAGCCGGGGGTTCGGTGAGGTACAAACGGGCGCTCGAGGGTCAAGCAGGAGTGTGCTAAGTGTGGGAAGAACCGTATGGTGAGTGCGGGGGAATGGGACAGACGGTTACTTTAAGTGTGGGCCAGTAGGACACCGCGAAGAAGTGCGCGAATGGTTACGGCGGTGGATCGGGAGTGGGACGAGCGGGGCGAAACGATTCGATCTTGGTAGAATTAGTCGGAAGTCGAGGGTTTAGGCCGAGAGGCTGCATTTACTAGATGCGGGGACCCGGCGGGTAGAGGTCAATCGGAGGACAGGAGCGGGGCGACCTCGAGACCACGGTAGAAGTGTTTGCGGTCACTCGGCCCGGGAGCGAGATGTAGCACCGAGAGGTCATGCGGTATCAAGTTTTTGAGAGTGATGCTTATGTCTTGATAGATCCAGGTGCTACTCACTCGTTTATTTCTGCGAAATTTATTGCACAAGTGAACATAGAGATCTGACCCAGCCAGATTGTAGTATGGTAGTCCGCCTCACGAGGAGATTCACTTATAGCGGATAGAGTATACATAGGTACGTAAGAGTGATTATTGAGGGCCATGAGTTTATGGCGATTTGGTGTGTTGGACATCGAGGACCCCGATGTGATACTAGGGATGGTGGTTGTCGACATCCCAACGCCACCATGGATTGTTTCGGGGAAGAAGTTAAGTTACGTAGGCCAAGGGACGAGAGATTACTTTTGTGGGAGTAAGAAAGATATTGTCCTCGCAGTATGATATGCCGTGATGATGGGCGGGAAGATGCTCGAAAAATCATATTCGGGGTATCGCTATGCAGTTGAGGTGAGAGATGATATGAGATTGGAAGACATTGTTAGTCAAAGATTTCGGATGTGTTTCGGATGATCTTCGGGACTACCCCGAGATAGAGGGTGATTTTGGTCGAGTTAGCCACAGGGCGGAAGCCGATTTCGAGGCGCCATATATAGGATGGCCCTGCGAGTGGAAAGAACTTAAGGTGCAGATGGAAGAAATGGTCAACAAGGGGTTCGTCAGACCGAGCACATCTCCTTGGAGCAGGTTTTATTTGTGAAGAAGGACGGAAGCATGCGATTATGTATTGATTACAGAGAGTTGAATAAGGTAACAATACGTAATCAGTATCCTCTTCCGAGGATTGATGATCTCTTTGATCAATTACAGGGAGCTAAGGTATTCTCCAAGATTGATTTGAGGTCAGGCTATCATCAGTTGAGAGTTCATGATGAGGATGTTCCCGAGCCCCGACGTCGAGCACAGTGCGGGCATTTGAGTTTCTAGTCATGCCATTTGGACTTGAATGCCCCGGCCGCTTTATGGATCTCGCCAGACGAGGATTTTCAGGCCTTACTTGTCCGATTTGTTATAGTGTTTGTGGCGATATCTTGATCTGTCGGGCGTGGAAAGAACATCGCGAGCGCGAGGATAATTCTCTGAATATTGCGGGAACATCGGTTATATGCTAAACTTAGTAAGTGTCGGTTTGGCTCGGCGATTATGCTTATTTTTGGGACACATAGTTTACAACGGAGGGTGTCAGGTGGATCCGCGAAGGTCGAAGCTATACTGGTGGAAACCTCTACTAGTGTTCTGAGATAAGGAGTTTTACGGGTTTAGCGAGGAGTGTCTCGTGGATTCGTTGAGGATTCGAGAATCAGCACCTTTGACTAGGCGACGAGGAAAGAGGAACCGTTTTATGGTCGGCTTGTCGGAAAGAGTTCCGATGAATTGAAAGGAGGTTGACCTCAGCTCCCGGTACTACGCTTCCATCGAAGCGAGGATGGTTTGCGGAGTGTATTGTGATGCCTCTAGACAAAGGCTTAGGTTGTGTGTATTAATACGGGAGATGACAAGGTGATTGCATATGCTTCTAGGCAATTGAAGAAGCATGAACGAATTATCCTACGACCTTGAGCTAGCAGCCGTAGTATTTGCCTTCTGCGGATATGGAGGCATTACTTGCTATGGAGTGCCCTGCAGGATTTTTGCAGTCATAAGAGCTTGCGGTATCTGTTCACCTTGAAGAGGCCCGGAACATGAGACGAGAGAAGATGGATTGAAGCCCGATCAAGGATTATGAATGTACCATTGAATATCATCTGGAAGGCGAGCGTGGTAGCGAATGCTCTTAGTAGAAGACCCGCCCAGGTTCCCATCGCACGTGAGGGCGTGCATCTTCCTCGACTCATAGAATTGAGTCCTTGGGTGTGAGGCTGGGCCCAGCGGTCGGAGCAGCGGTAGCCACATTCCATGCGTCCACCTTGATAGACGAGGACAGAGAGCTTGGTCGGGATCTGAGATAGTGAAGTTAAAAGGTGAAGTAGAGTGGAGCAACGAGAGTTGTCATTGAGAGGATGGTACGTGGTCATGGGACGGAAAGGTTGTGTGTACAGGTAGGTGATGTGAGGAGAGAGAGATTATGGAGGAAGCCCATTCCTCAAACATACTATGCATCCGGGAAGCACAAAGATGTATCATACCTAAAGGAACACTGCGGTGGAAAGGTATGAAGGGATATTGCGAGTTCGTCTCCCGGATGTCTCACATGTCGACGGAGTGTAGAACATCGAAGCTGGGACTATTCTGATCACTCCCAGATTCCTCGGTGGAAATGGGAGAGAATCACTATAGTTTTATTGGTAGGACTTCACGTTGCGGAATGACATGATACGATATGGGTGATTGTAGACGGGCCGTGAGAAATCGGCCCATTTCTACCTATCGGGGAATAGTGATTCATTGGATAAGTTGGCCAAATTATACGTTAGAGAGATTATCAGACTGCATGGTACGCCAGTTTCCATTGTTTCGAACAGAGATCCCAGGTTTACCTCACGGTTTGGCGGTTCTGAGAATGCCCTTAGCTAAGCGCATTTAGTACGGCTTTTCATCCACGAGACAGGATGGCCAATCACGGGGACTATCACAGGACTTTAGAGAGGATATGCTTAGGGCATGTGTTACGAGTTTAGAGGGCTGGGACACCCATCTACCCACTGATGGAGTCGCATACAATAGTTATCGAGACCGGTATTGGTATGGCCCATATGAGGCTGCGTATGGACGGAAATGTCGAACTCAGGTCTGTTTGGGGCAATTGGGTAGAGAAATTAAATAGGTCGAGGAAATTGTTCAAGTGACTTGTGATAAGATCAAAGTTATAAGGGATAGACTGAAAATTGCACAAGACCGACAAAAAAGTTATGCGGACAATCGCCGTAGGGACCTAGAGTTCGAGGTAGGGGATATGGTATTTTTGAGGATTTCCCCATGGAAGGGTGTACTAAGATTTGGGAAACGTGGAAAATTTGAGTCCACGATATATTGGGCCATACGGGATTGTTGAGAGGATTGGAGGAGGTGGCATATCGATTAGGTTGCCATCGACCTCGATCGCATTCCACGATGTTTTCCATGTTTCTATGCTTCGCAGAAGTACATGCAGACCCTTCACATGTATTGTGAGCAACCGGTGGAAATACAAGAGAATTTGACATACACAAAGAGGAACGGTCACGGATCCTCGGCCAGTCGAGGCAAAGTTCTGCTGCAACAAGACTATTCATTGGTGAAGGTATTGTGAGGAGTCATACGGTAGGAAGCTACATGGGAGCATGAGGAAGCGAGATGAAGGCGTTATTCCCATACTCTTTGATGCGGTACGAATGTTTTGTTCGAGACGAAATTTTTATAAGAAGGGGTGATTGTAAAACCCCAACCTGATTGAATGTTATAATAGTAGTTTTTTAAAGCGATTAGAGGTCGATGATAGAAACGAGGGTAGATTAGAATTTAGAATGCTGGGACGTCATTTGGACATGAAGTGGAATTTTAAAATTGTAACGAATGCCTAAGGAATAATGAGTTTTCTTATTATATCGAAGATGGAGGGTTTGCAAAAGGAATTTGTAAGAAATTTCAGTTCCTATTACTTTGAATTGATATTTAGAAGAGAATAGGAGATTTAAGTGAATAGTGATTTTCGGACTGAAAATTCGGGGCCTGCATTGAAATTTTTCGGAAGTGGGCCATCTGAAAATGTCGGAATATATCATAAAGACTAACGAAACTGAAATAAAGTGAAGCGGAGTCCATTTGGATAGTTTCGGGTGATCCGACATATCAGTCGGGTAATAATACGCTATTATCAGGATTTCGATTTTAATGATTTTAAATCCGATTTGATGATTTCAGAGCACAGAATCGATGTGAAGGATTTAATTAAAATATTTCATGGTCAATTTGAAGTTTAGACGACCATAGAGAATATTTTGACATTTAATCGGTATAAAAGCGTATAAGGTGAAGCGAGATAAAATGCGCATAAGGGATATATTTCTTGTGAGAGCCAATTAAAACCTTTCTTAATGACTAAGTTATGAATAAAATAATAGGTTAATGGATTTGTGATTCATTAGAATGGACCAATGAGCTTCTTTGGTTCAAGGGAAATTTTGGCAAGTGGGAAAGGGCAATTTTGTCAAGTGTGAAGCAAAATCTAAATTTAAGGGATTAAGTTGGCTCAAAAAGGAGGAGAACCCGTAGGAGAGAAAGGAGAGGGAAGAAAGAGAGAAAGAAAGGAGAAAGGAGAAGCAAGAAGGAAAAGTGAAGGGCAAGGTATGAGATGTGATTTTCTCCTCGTTCAAGCTTTCAAGTGATATTCAAGTGGTAATCAGGAGAGGGAGCCAAAGAAACTCCCAGAAACAGTAAGTTTTCATGGTGGGAAAGTTAGGGTTTGATGTTTTCCATGTTTAATGTCTTAAATTCTGGTATGGATGTTAAATTGATGGTATTTAAGGTTTAATGGTGCTGAATTTAATATCAATTGAGAAAACCATGGTTTAGGTTGGGGTTTTGACAAATCAAGTGAGTAAGGGTTAGGGTTTGATAGTGAATTATTGTGTGTTATGTTGAAATAAAGTGTAATGCATCAGATTTAAGTGTTTAGAGTGAAAGAAAAAATGGAAGAGAGAAACACATTTTGGTAAATTTTTGGGCAACAGTCTCGATACGAAATGTCCTGTTTTCTGTTTTGACCAGTTTTATTATTTTGGCCATAACACTCAATTTTGATCCAGGTTGAGTGATTTAAGTGGCTACGTAAAATAGACTTGAAGAGAACAAAACTTAAGAAGAAGGTATCATAAATTCTGATCCTAAGTGGCCTAAATATTCACTCAAAGTAGGACCATGTGCAAGCCAAATTCTGATTCAGTTTTTGGAACATAGATTAGCCCGGTTATTTGGACGTAAAGTGAGTTTGATTGCTCAGGTGGGTGATTCCAATTGGAATAGAACCCTTAGCACCTTAGCTTTAAATGAGTATAAGGACATAGTGTCAAAATATGAAGTCAAGACATCGGAAAATAGGTAATACAAACTGTCACTAGAAAATCGGTAAAAAATGACTAGTTGGCATGAAAATGCCATAACTGGTTGGATAGTCGATTGGATTGATTCCAATTCTAAGTAAAATAGATTCCTAGAGAATAAGAATATAGGAATGAGTGTTTATGAGGTGGATTAAGTAAAATTATAGTTTAATGTAATTGTGATTTTCTTGGAAAGGTAGAAAAGGACTATCGGACCAGAGACGGGAACTCAGGAAGCAGCGGGATTGAGCGGTGAACGTAGTGAAAATGATATTTTGAGAATTGAGTTTTTAAAAGTGAATGGTTTTAATGTTAAACTGAAAGTTTAATGTAAATTTTTATGTAAATGTTAAGGCATATGGAAATGTTTTATCTTGCATTGTTTTATCTTGCATCAATGCCTATATTTATATGTGTATTAAATATGTATGCATATGTTAAGGTATTATGAAAGTTTAAAAATGTTTAAAGAATGCATATGTGTTTTAATGATAAAGTAAAGGATTTAAAATGTATTTATAAATGTATTTTGAAGAAATGTTTGCGATGGTTACCATAAACCCCATATAGTATTATGGCGATATCGTAGAAGTACTTTAAAGCGTGTAAGGATTTAGAGGGTAAAGTTATAAGGTTACTAAGCGAGGGGGAAATAGGTGTCTAGAGTAATATCCTTACACGTGATAAAGTGCTATATTTGGAACCATGCAGCGTGAGTTTCTCACGCGTAGTGGTTATATTTGGAATATGTTGTCCCTCGCGTCGATTACCGGAAATGTTCGGTGTGTTTATTTGGTTTCCATCGAGAAAAGAAAGAAAAGAAAGAAAAGAAAATAAGAAAGAAAGTTCTGGTACAAATGTTTAAAGCATAAATGGATTTTAGCATAAGTATTTATTGAAAGAAAGTTTAAGGCATAAATGTTTAAGGTATAAATGGATTTTAATTGTATAAGTATGTATTATTTTGGTATATCTTTTGAAAATGTTATTTTAATGTACACTCAGGCTCCTTTAGCTCATTCTTTTCCCTATCATTTCAAAAACATTTTCGAGGACCGAGATAGGTGCACGGGTAGAGCGTCCCCCGATTACGGAGTGGTCGAGCCATCGAGGCGATTTTGTGATTTCATTGTATATATAATTTTCCATACTGTATATGTTGAATATTTTGTTATGGATATCTGTATATGTATAAAGTTGAAAAGGAACTACGTGGGCTTTGATCCTCAGTGGATGAGGTACGTAGGCGGTCGGCTTAAGTCCGGCTCAAGCCCAAAATGCTTTGATAAAAAAAAATGTGCATGGAATTTAAGAGGGTTTGAATGTTTTGATGATTTGAAGTAAACAAATGTATATGTATGTATATTGTGTTGATTGGGTTGTGAATGAGAAGTCCTAATATAGGTATAAAATTGAAGTTTATAAGTGTTTTTAAAATGCTTTTATCAGGTTTTGTAAATTTAGGAAAGTCCGAAGAACGAGAGAAACTACGCTAATTTTAAAGAAAAATCGAGTGTTTGAAAAAAACAAAGAAAAGAAAAAAAAAAAAAAATTTATCACTTCGCTTACGCATTATTTTCTAAAGATATGTTAAAGATTGTAAAGGGGTTCGCTCCATGGATTATATTTGACAGTTTTAAGGAAAAGTTTCTATATCCATTGGAGTGCCGGGAGGTCCCCTCGGGTTCATGAGGTTAATCCGGGTCGGGATCCTTCACCTCCGGAATCAACACTCTCAAACTACTGCCAAGGACACCATACAACATGGCATAAGCCATTAATTTTTCTCATATTCAGACATTATAAAAGATGATCAAAACAAAAAATAAAAGCAAAAATGTCCTGGAAAAAATGATCCAAGGAAACAACAGATATGAAAAAATAAAGCTCCTACTGCTACCGGTAATGTCTTAGAAATGATAGGCCTAGATAATTCTTCAAGAGAAAGGACCTCTCTGATGTTGCCACTCAAACATATTCGTCTAGGCTTGCACACTTCTTAGTTTTCTACGCTCATAGCAAAGAATGAGCAAGGTTTGTAACTTAATTTTTTTTCTTTTTACACAATTCCATTCTCCAAATTTCTAGCTGCATATTAAAATTAGTATAATTGCATTACCTTTTAATTGAATGTTTCATTTAAACACAAGGAATCTTCAAATTTTTATTTAATTAAATTAGATTTTAAATTATGATTTCAAAGAATTAATATGCATTAGAGAGGTCAAGTTTCACTTACATTCAAGCTTTATTCAATCAATGAGACCTGAGGAAGAATTACCGAGTAGGCTATCCCGTCAATGAGTTCCTCGTATAGATCTCGATGCATCTGCTGATAGTGACTTAAAATTTTTATTTCATATTTGAAATAACCATAGGCGAAACATTCTAGTTTCTGACACAACCAATATGGTACAATTAAAACCAGTGTGCTACTCGAACATACAAAGTGAAAAAAGCTCAAGACCTAAAGGAACACTTCAGAGTATTGAGTTTCATTGTGTTAAAAAGTCTAGAACTTAACCCAGTTCTAGGGCACTTCATCTGCATCAGTTTTATTTCTTCCACAATATGGCCAGATCTAGATTGTTTATGGGTATATTACTCTTACTAGTGAAAGGGAGGTGGAACTTTGGAAAAACATAAGCGAGCAAGCGAGCGTTGAATAGTGGCATTCGAGGCGGCGCTCAGCTAGGAGTTGCTCGAGAAGGATGCTCGCTTCAACACTCTCACAACATGCCTTTGGCACTCGGAAGGTGGGGTTGAAGCTTCCTTCTTGGTGATCATACATGCAATCGGACACTAGCTGTCTTGATTTCCATAGCTGTATGCATTCAAATACCAATATCACACCAACCTCGGTGCCCTCTTTGACCCACTTTGAAGTCTGACCCTAATTCAGTTAGAGGCAAGCAATCAGGCTTCTACACCTACATATACTTTCTCTAAGGGCTTAGCTAGGGAGTTACCGTGTTAGCCTCATTCTAATATTATAGATATACTTACATATACAAGCCTAGAAAGCAAATTTCAGAGGAAGTAAAATTTCATATTTAGAATTTTTCTTATTTTCCTACCCTTGTTTGACAGTTACTTAGAGATACATGGTGCTTGGGAGAAATATTTTCTTTGTGAACCATTTCTCTATGTGAGACTCAAGAAGTCGAAAATTGGTAGTCATGAAAAACTCTCTAGGGTTTGTTGGTTTCCATATGATGAATGGTTTGCTTATGCGGGAGGGTTCACATGAAAAGACGAAAGGGAAAGCAGTGTATTTGTATAGCTGACTGATCGTTTCTTGATTTTTCCGACCTGGGGAAACACTACTCCAACTTCTATCAATGTCCACTTTTTTTCCTCTCTTGATGGGGATCATTACAACAACTTATATCAATGTCTATTACCAATATCAGTTCCGGTTAATGTTCCAATGGATGTGGGGGTTGATAAGGGAAAAGCACTCATTAAGGTTCAAAAATACATGCTCAATGAGATTGAGTTCGGGGATATAGCAGCGAGATATGATATCAGATTGATTTAGGAATTTCTGAGGTATTAATGTACCTTAGTTATAACCAATCCTAGCTAAAGGTTTAATTTAAAAACATCAAATATAATCACAAGGCACCAGAAATTTGAGTATATAGTGATAAAACCCTCATCTGCATAGAGAAATTAAATGTCATGAACTCTACAATAGGCTTAAGACCACTAGTATGACACCAACTCAATCGATAAGCCAACTTTGCAAAATATGTAACAAACATGTGGTAGTAAGAAAGTAACCACCAATGATAAGCAATTTTTTGGACTAATCACATAATTTACGAAAAGAAGCCAAAACTTGTACACTTATATGGGCAAGTCATGTAACGGCCCGGCCTCTATGATTGGGGTATCAAAACCCTATCCATTATACTTGTCCAAAAGCCCTTTTAAAATCTATGTGAAGATGCTTGCTATATTATGATCGGATAGGTGAACTAAAAATAAATATATAAACTCATAAAGCATGTTACTAACCTTGTATGCACCTTGGTATTCTAACTGTAAATAAAAAATGGAAAATAGAACATGGACAAGTAGAAAAAAGAGAAACAGTGAGAACAAAGCCAAATGGGGCATTCCAATCCACTTTTGCTCACCTCTTCACCCATCAAAAAGACTTTAGGATCTGCAGACATTTCCTCGTCAAGTGCGAGTTTAGGCGTCCCTTCTTGTCATCTGCAAATAATAATTATTGTTAGAGATTTAGTAATCTTAAAGAGTTAGGCATAAGCCTCAAACATAGACATGTACAAATCAAGATTGTTACAGTCAAAAGCAAAGAAGAAAAAATTTAGAATAATTCTATCAATCTTAAAAAGACTAAGAACTATCACATTTGCCGGAGAATGGGGAACAAAGACACTGATGAATAATATAAAGAAGTTCAATACAAATCTAATGGAATAAGTTTCTTGCTAATATATCCAGGAAGAAAAACCATTCATCGGCTCCTATGGCCATGTTTGGTTAACCGAATGCAAACTTAGAGTTGAGAATGAATATTCCTTTGAATTCCTCGAGAAGAATGGAATGGTTTGCAAATTTCATTCCTAAGTTTGGATGGCACAGGATTCAAGAAAATAGGAAAAACTTCTCATTTCCATTGAGGTGTTTGCAAACAGTAGAAATTGAAACTAAAAATTGAATACTTGTGCCACTTTTGGGAATCTGCCTGACTTTCTAGGTGATCATCGGGGAAAATTTTCATTTCTTATCAACAAAATATCCAATCAACACCGGAAAAAAGTATTTAAGAAAATATTTTCTCCTAGCCATCATTTTAAGGAACCAAACCAAAAAAATTTTTTCCATCTTTTATTAACCAAAATAATGCAAAACATGAAATAAAACAAATCATTTTTATGATTACTCTCCACTTTCTTGGCAACTAAACAAAAAACAAAAATAAAAATCTTCATTTCCTCATCATGACATCATCCAATTAGGAGTAGATCATGAAATTGAATAAAGAAATAAATTATCGATTATTTGCCAACTGCCGAGCAATTGAATAGAGAATACTCACAATCTCATCATTTTCTCTTTGTTTCCCTTTTCTCAGTAACCAAACAAAACATCCCACATACTCACCAACCAATATAAATAAAATATGAAAAGAAATATAGACGGATATTTTTTTATTTGTTATCTAAACTGCATCCTGGTAGCTGCTTGTATATTTTTATTTCCACCCTTAAGAGGATCGTAGGAATAACTAAGGTAGTGGAGATGAAAATCATAAGGTTGGAACATAAATATGAATGAAGGCCACAACTTATGCTACCAAATATTTGAATAACCCACCTGATGAGTGAAAGTCCCATTCCGCAATTTATTATTCTGGCTTAACAAGATTGGCCTTAATGTATAAGTAGAAGGAGTTGAATTGACAAGTTTGGAGTTCAAGAAACATTCACAAGCCATGAGTTAGGCCTGTATTAGATAACTTTCAAAGTTTAATAAAGGCTCCATACATTTGAATAATTTTACTAAAGTGCTTATAGCCTAAACAAAATAACTTGATAAGTCAAAAGTTACTTCTAGAAAATCTGTTTCCGGAAAGGCTTCTATACCAATGTTATCAATTATGGTGCTTGTTTGAAACTATGGTTTTTTTGCTCTAGCAAGCTGAACCCCAAAACAAAAAGTTATTCTAAACATGGCCCTAAATACAAATAAGACCAAATCCAGAATCTCCAACGTTTGCAAAAGAAAAATAAGGAAGAAACATCCATCTCTTTCGTATAAGTTTCCTTCTCTTGATTATTTCTTTCGAAACGCAAAAAAAACTCATTTAATTAGGCCCTAATGGCTACAATGTGATGCCTTGGTTTTCTCTATAGTCTATATCAACAATTTGCTTTCACGCGAAAGCCAATTCTCACCCGATAAGCGAGCATGGCGTAAAACAACCAATACAACCCACACTTGCCACTATTTTTTGCGGGCGAGTAGTTCCTCAATCACCGACACCTTGGCCTCATCCTTCCCGATGGCGGCCCAAGGCACGATACAAGCAGTCATTAATCCACCACAACCACACTCTCTAACCAATAATTCCACGAGGAAAATCCTCCATGAGCAAACCATCAACATTTAGTTTACCAACTCCTCACAGAAAGCGGCAACTCACCTTCCGACTCACAATCCCCAACATCTTCTCTTCCTCCGATCGAACCCGCACTAACCAAACAAAAAAACTCAGAAAAAATCAATTCATCGGACAGAGATCAAACCAAACACTGAAAAACCTCACAAACTGATGATTGGCAGCCACGAAAATTGAAAGAAAATGAGGCTAGAGAGCGTTGAAAGCGGTCGGCGTCAGAAGTGAAACCGTCGAAGTGAGAGACTCGGAGAGACACACTGAGCTCGCGGAGAGTTCGGGCGATTAGGTATCACGACGAGAAATCTTGGTGATCAAAAGCGACCGTTTTAGGGGGTGGCTGGATCCTCCTTTTCAATATGTTCTCTGCGTCATCCTTTTGGGCAGTTTTAATATTATTCTGAGTCTGCGCTATGAGAATTCCACTATGTACAGCGCTATGGAATATAGATGATGGTAAGAACCGTAAAAATCAAGTACAAAGGAATAGTAAGAAAAGTTTTCACATAAATAAAACTATACCTCCGCATTATCCTGTAGTAGGAAACTCTGATGGGAACTGAGGCATAGCGATAGAATCTTGATTGTCATGATATCGATTACTCTGATTTTAAACTGTAGTGTAATTTGATCCACCCAGAGTATGCTCAAAATTTGTACCACCACGAACGGTAATATCCTTAGTGGCACGGAATTGAGCTTCCATGTGAATATTCACGGGGATATATCGCAACCTAGTAATCCGTGGGATATTCATTGCGGATGAATGATAACTGCATTTCACTCATGAGTGTTTAACAAGTGTCCTCGATTATTTAAGTGTTAAGTCAAATTGCAATTCGGGACACCCAGGCTCTGAGCGAATCCACTAGAATGATGAAACGGGATCGTGCAGATGTCAGTGCAAAGATCTCTTTGAATTTGTCAAATTGAGTTCAAGTCTCAATCAATGCTGCGAGGAGACCAGGACATGTGAGGTGAATGCTGACAGACCAAACCTGGCGTGATCGCCAGATGAGCCATTTGTACTCTCTTAACCATTTTGGTACTTTCTTCATTTGCTCCATCACTACTTCGATTTTACCACCCAGAGCTTGATGGGAACCATAGAGCCTAATTTATTTTTGAGGATAGCAAACGAGACTTTGCTCCAAACATGGAGATCCTTGGACTACTAGTAGTTGCGACGGGCGAAGTATTTGTTCCAGTCATGCGAGGCACGTCGGGTCAACGAGCGGATGCCTAGTCGACAACCATTACTCCTCATGTCTTCCAGGCTGCTTATTTCAAGCTATGTAACATGTGCAGAGGATAAGCAACGACTAGAAAGTAAATTAATGGAAAATCAATTTAACCAAAAAAAAAAAAAAAAAAAAGAAAGAAAGAAAATTCACGAGTTCTGTTTTTTCTTCATCCGATTCACTATTGAAATTTTATAGCAACTTCTTCTGATTGCATACTTTATAATTACAAGATCTAGGATTGAAGTGAAAACCGTAAGCACTCCCAGGATGGAAGTGTCAGTACATTAGTTCAAGAATCATTGCTAGATGAAATTTGAATAATTGGAAAAGGACTCAAATTTGTCAGAAATCCGAACATCCCAAAGCCTTACAGTGGAATAGGTGACCAACAAATATCGACAATCATGAAAAATTTGGGTATATGATCTTCTACAAAACAACTTCATCTCTAACTTTTAGAGATCTCTTGTATAAATAAACACCATTAAGGTTGGATTTTAGTTAAGCGGATAATCTGCGCTCAAGGCCTTAGCACGGCTTGATTGAATCCAATCAGAGAGATGTGGCTTATGATAGAACCTACTAATTGTGGCATTCACCATCAGTGGAACCAAAAACAAAAAAATCAAGTATGCTAGATCATTAAGTGGCCCTAATTGATCCCACTGGAAAATCCAGTATTTTCTCAAATAACCCAATAAGATAGCACTACTATTTGCAAAACTGAAGCAACCTTTTCTTTATAGGCAGTAAAGCAATATAGTACTAAGCACAACAGAGTGGCTTAAAGCAAGTTGCAGATGGAAATCCATATATAGGTCTTATTGATGGCCTACTAAGCTTCCAAAGTTCATTTCCTTTCCCAAGATGTCCTAGAAAATTCTAAGAATTCCCAATATGCTATAAGCGACAAGAAATAATGCCAATATGCAACAAATATACACATAGCCTCCATCAACAGACGCACAACTGACTGAAAATAACACAATCCCATACAACTCTCAGCATCTTTTCTTCCCTTATTATTATTATTGTTTTTTTTTAATAGGCTCTTCCCTTATGAACAAGAGTTTCCAGAAAAGTTTCCGAGTCCCTCTAAACTTTGTTTGCTTTCCAGAAATTTAGCATCCATAAGAAAGCCAGCTTGGCGTGCTACTAATGTTTGGACCAGAAAATTAGGAAAACCATAACAATACTAAGCTAATCAAATTTTGCTTAGTTGCCGAGTTCATCGACTACCAACTTAGTTTGTTTCCATAAACTAGTCCCGTACAAAAAGAAAAACTTCAATTTCACTTATTTACAACAGTAGATTAAAATTTAAAAGAAGTAAAAAAATTCTCAGTTTCCTCTATCTTCTCTTTCGGCAACCAAACAAGGATCCAAGTCCCTACCCATCTCAAACAAAGTTTAAAAAAATAACCTGCTTGACATATTTATATTTTGGATTGACAACTACTATTTTCTTCCCCTCCCGAAAATGTAGAGACTCACCTTAACAAACGAGAGATCCATTGCGGTACAAAAGAACGATAAACTATTCGAGAGATGTATAACATTGCATAGAAAAGAATAAAACCTCAAAACCCTAACCCTAAATTTTCTAACGAAAAATTAAAACTTAGTAATAACCCAATACTGAGAAAGACAATACCAGTGGATTGTTGATTTTTGGGGTATCATAGAGAGGAAATTTTGGAGCTTCGACACTAAGAAGGGAGCGAGGGGGAGAGACGTCTTGTTTGGAAATGTGGTGCCAATACGGCCTGTTTGGTTATGCCTCCCAATCTCACCGTTCACTTCCAGTTCCACTTGAAGTCCCCGAATAAATATTCAGAATTTTTTTTTTTGATAAGAATATTCAGAAATTTTAATGCCATTCATTTAAAATAAATATTCATCTTAATTTTCATGGGAAAAATTGTATATAAATGTCCCTTACATATAATCATATGTCTAATTTAGTCTATGGAAATATTTTTTTTTTTTTTTTTTGGTTCGCAAGTGTCCCAACTTTAGTGTTATAGCTCATCCATGTTCCTACCATTACGGACTTGTATTGATGGACATATGGGAGTTATTTACATGCGCTCCATCTTAAAGGTGTTTTAACGTCCATTTGTTTATTTGTACAAAACTATGACGGTAGGAGGATGAATAAGCTATGATACTAAACGTCAGGAGCACCTATAAACTGAAAAAAAAAACTCAAAGGACTAAATTGGATTACAGTTATAAGTCAAGGACATTTATGCACCTTATCCCTAATTTTTGTTATTAAACATTTAAACCCAAAATTGATAACAATAATAGCTACCTTTAATAGAATTTATTTTTTCAAATTTTTTCTTATGTTTTTTTCAAAATAAAAGTATGTTTAATTTTGTATTAATTTAAAAATACTGCCCAATATGCTTTTTTTTTTCCTACGCTTTATAGCGTGTAACCTTAGTTGGCCTTACAGTGTCCCTTTTTAGGAATCCACTTGATATATTTTAGATAAAAAAAAAGTTAAAAATAAAACAAGTCTTGTAGAATTTATTTTGAAATCAAATGGAATTCTTTGGTAAATTTCAAAATATTTTCAGTTAATTTTTGGGGTTCAAAGAAATAAGGGAAAAGCATATATTAGACAAAGAATGAGGTATGAAAAATGACATATGATAGAAAGGAGGGGTGGGTTTTGGTCATTCGGTCTAAAATCATCCCTCGTATCATTTATCCACTCAAATTTAGGCTTTTTTTTATCAATAACAGTTAGAACGCTCTCTATCTCCTTAACTAGCTTAAGCATCGGAGAGACGGCCGGCACACCACCGTCGGTCCCTTGTTTGTTTTGCAAGTTCTTGCTGCCAGGTTTATGCCTTACTATCGTGAACTCTGAGAATCTGAGAAACAACAATTGGCGCCATCTGTGGGAACGACCAAGTAAAAAGTCGCATCGGTAAGCCCTCGCTGCGTAGAACCACTTTGCTTCTTGGCCCGAAGAAATCCGACGGTCCGATCGTCCGGAATCCTAGAGAAGTTGCACACTCTCTCTCTAAAATTCAAAAACCTAACTTTCTGCACCTCTCCTCTCACGTCCAGCCACTGCCCCTTTTTGCTCTTCAAAATGGAGAAGACAACACTATTCCAAGTTTTGTCTTTTCCTCATTAAACTTCCATTTAATTCCCAATGTGTCCCTTCTTCTAGATTTTTGACACATGGCTCAATCCAAGCCATTCATTTCCATCCTTTCTCTACTCATGCAACATGTGTTACAAGATTACATGTTATAGGTGACTTTTGTCACATCACATGTGGTTTTACCGCACGAATGTCTGCTCCAAAAAAAACGTGCAAATAAAAGCGTCTCGAAATTTGACAAGATTCGGCTGATGGTATAATTCCTTGAAGAGACGATTGACGGTGAAATCCAGTTTAAATGATCGAGATCTAGAAAAATTTTGGATTTTGAAATTACGATTTTGTCATTTCGCCAGAATTAGAATTTTAAGTCTTCTGACATTTAATTAATATTTTATAGTAGTTTAATGAAATAATTTTTTAAACATATAAATTAGTTTTTAAAAATTTTATTAAATTATTTTTGCTAGTTAGATATAAATAAAATCAATCCTAATAAAATAATTTTGCTCTTCTTTCAAAAAAAAAATTAATTTTTACTCTTTGAGTATTGAATTAATTAGTGAATTAAATATAGTTTATCAAAATAAATTTCTTTATTATTGATATAAAAAAAGATTGAATCGAGTTCAATTCAAAAAAAATATTAGATCAATTTGATAAAAAAATTATGAGAGCTTAATTAAAATTTATTAAACCAAATGTCTGACTATTTATTGACTTATAGTATCTATCAATGTCCTATTATATAAGTGATGAAATTTTTATATATGTCATTATTGAAATTACACACAATTTGAATATGTCATAATTATTCATTTTAAACGGGTAATATTAACATATGTTACCATAAGTCAGATAATATATGTCAACAATCACCGCTTTTCTTGTAGTGAGAGTAAATGCAGAGATATGCATAAATAAACAATTAGTGAAGTAAATGACCTTAGGACACACCATCATATGAACTAAAGAGCGCGAAAAGCGTGATTAAAAGAAACTATTTCAAAGAAAAACGCAAGAATACACAAGTTTCCGAAATAAGTCTGACAAACTAGTTACGAGAAATAAATATGAAACAATCGAAGGACACAGAGAATACAAGCATGAAACAAAAGAAAAAATCACATAGTTAAAAATGCCAAAAAGAAAAACAAAATGAGTAGTAAAACTTGGAAAATGACACGCCTCGCCTCACAACTCCTCTCGATTCACAAGTGAATGGCTTCACATAAGGAAAATGACACCTTAGCAAATCTGTGTTGGATGTTGGACTTCCACTTGGTGAACAAATTCCACACCCTATTGTGATTCCTGCAAAAAGTTTAGTCTCAATATTAAAGTTAATGTATTTCCACCAATCAAATGCAGTTAGATTGTGTAAAACCCGATAAATTCCAATTTATGGAAAAAGGGCAAAATCATAATTTCGGTTACAAAATTGTAATTTCGGTTAAAAATCCGAAATTTATTCTCTATATCTCGGATTATGAAACGGATTTCACCGTTGGAATCGTCTCGCGAAATCTAGCTAGCACGTAAAATTTCGTAAAATTCCGAGATAATCGGAGTTGACACGTTTTTCGAGGAGTCGTGGTTCGGGTGCCGTAAAACGATTTTCGATGTGACGAAAGTCACATACAACATGTACTCATGTGCCATAAGTGGCATGGTAGAGTGATGAAATGGATGGGCGAGATAGTCTTGGAATGTCAAAGCGGGAAAAAGAGAACTATAACGGTCATTTTGGAAAATTTAAGTCACTAAATGAAAAAATAGTAAATAGTTCTCTTCCCCAAATGTTAAAAAAGGCCAAACAAACCGTGTGAAGAAGAGGAACCAGTAGATCGAAGTTTGAGTTTTTAGTGAGAGAAGATCGAACTTCTCTGAATCGAGCGATCCGGTGATGGGTCTTCGGGACAAGAAGGAAAGCTGCTCTACGCGAAGAGGGCTTCGCGTGGGTACCGGATTTAGGGAGTTTCCTCAAACTCCGAGAGGTAGGGGTTTCTCCCTACTTGGGTTTTATTCCCGCTTTAAGTACTTTACAAATGTTTGAGTCGAATGAGGCCGTTAGGGGCCGTTTGATCGGTCCCAAACCTTGGGACCGAATTGATATGGTACAGGCCAAAATGTTTGCTTGTAGCTGTGAGGGGATGTTTGGGTGTTTTAATTCACAAACTTTGTATTAAATCATGTATTGATTGTAATGAGGCCGGAAATGGCCGGAAAAATGCGAATTCACAAGGTGAACCGATGATTTGTGATTTGTCGAGAATAGTAAACGAGGGTTTTACTATTCCTGGGAATAGTGTTCAAAAAAATATATTTTTGTGTGAAAATGTGTTTGGTCGAGTGATTCAAGTTGAATTGCTCGTGTTTGATCATTAGCCCAAGTGAGCTAATTTTGATGTTTGAAATGATAATTACATGACATGATTGTGTGATTGGATATTATATGGATATGTGCATGTTTACATATTTGCATGTGATTAGACTGTATTGGAAATGGCATACGTCGTTCCATATGCAGGAACATCCTAGGACTATAGGAGTTAGTGCATGAGACGAGTCTAGAGAAAATGGTTCGGAGGGTTGTCTAAAACTAGAAATGATCGGAGGGTAGTCCATACTTAAAATATCAATCGTCGGAGACGACCCAATTGATATACATGGGTAAGTCCACATACAATGCATCATCCGTTGGGGCGGCCCAATTGATATACATCGGAGGGTAGTCCACTAAATATAACTTCGGAGATGGTCCATAATTTATAACATAGGAGGGTAGTCCACCAATAGAACATAATATTCTCATACGAGGCTTGGGCGAGTGTGAGGGAGTCGGTGAGGACTCGGGATCTGAGTTGGTCATGTAGACATTCAAGTAGGATCATGCATTTGCTTGAATGTGTGTTTAATTTGGAATATTGCACTACACTTAGGTGGTGAGTATTACTTAGGGCGATTCCACTGCGAACGATGCTTCATACGTCGAGGATATTATTTTCACAGTCACGAGGGGATCGTGTGGGGGACGGCTCGTCTGAGGTTGAGTTTGTGAAGAAAGTCGATTATTGGCTTTGATGATTTTTCCACATGTATTAGAATTCTCTAATTTTGATATATGTTGTATAAGAGTAATTTACTAACTCTTAGAACTATTGGATATAGTTGGATTCATAGTTGGTATATTGTGATGAGTATTGTTTTATGGGCCCCAGTGGTAGTTTTTACTCATGTTGGGATTATATTGAATTTGTTTGGGACGGGTATGTCACGGAGTGCGTATTTGAGTAGAGCTCTCCGTACAAAGGAGACTACGCCGGGTCTACGAAGTGGTGTCGGGTAACTTGGAACATCCACTTATGTCCGGGTTGTGGGTCAGTCAACGGACCCCGAGGTTTGGGCGTCACGGCAGGTATCGGTATAGATTTTTATTATCTGAATACCTAGGGAGCTCGGGTTTGGGTATCCATCACCACTTGGGTGGTTTGATGTAGAGTATAGGTATATGGAAACCTAGAGAATGAGGGCTTGGGCTTAGGCCATAGTCGTGTAAGAACATCACCACTAGGTGTGGTTCGATGTTGAGTTTAGGTATGAGATTACCTAGGAAATGTAGCGCCCCAACCCAGGCACGGAGTAGGTGTCAAGTGAGGTGTCACACTTCGGGCCCAGGACTCTTCAACATTTCTCTTTCTCGGAGGCGACACGTACTGTTTCTCATTCATATGCACAATTTACGCAATAATAAAAAAAATTCTTTTTCCATTATACATTATACATACCACCATATGGTATTCATATTCTAACTGCAGGTCCATTGCTTCTCAATAAAGCAAAGCTTATACCTATTCAAAATCTGAGAGATTGGAGCGGTCTACGGTGAAACACCTATCTACGAGTTGGCACCTTTGCGATGTGGGATGTCGTCATACATCACTTGTCTTACCTTACGTACCTACGGATTAAAGCTTGGGTGTGCTAAACTACGCTTAGTGGAAGTATATAAAGGGCGACCCGATAACTATGATCGTCTCAACAAATACACTTATCTTATCATTTTCATACGCACAATTTCTATCATGACGCTCGACATATAACCTTCATATCATTTATTTTTATTCTAGCAATATCATTTGATCTATTCTCTTCTAATGGTTCATATTACATATCCAATTCTGCATGTCATATTCGTATGCCATATTACTTTCATGGTTATATACTATACCGTTATTATGTTCTACTTCATGTAATCGTTATCATGCATCACATCATATAATCGTATTCATGTACTGCCTCATGTACTATTTTCATATATTGTTTTCCCCGTTATACTTCCTTTCTATATTACTTTCCCTTTCATGTACTGTACTTGTTCATTTACTTTTTGTAATCAGATTTTTGTACTTATATACTGTATTCATATTAACCTTTTAGATCATTTTATATTCTTATATTTATATGGTCATCATATCGTATAATTCATGTTACAGAACTTATCATCACATAGCAAAGGTTATGCTTCTTTATCATATAATATCTTTTCACATGTCATATGCAAATCATTGTTTTGTGTTTATGTCTGCATAAACCTTAGAAGTGGATAAAGGAAACTATAAGGCCTAAAGGCGCCAGACTCACTGTGCGAAACAGCTGGTCTATATGGCCCTATGCCATATCGGCCAGACAACAGACCATCTATAAGGGTCCGAAGGCTTGTTATCATTGTACGAGATAATGACCATCTATAAGGGCCCGGGCGCCAGAATGGACTCCAACGGGCTAACCGACGCATGCCAGTAATTTAGTTTCCTAATAGGCATGCCAATCTATCCTCTACCAAGTTCTAAGCATAATCCATTTTATTACATTTTTCTCAGAGACATCTCATCTACATGAATAACTATTGCTCATCATGTATGCCGATGAGATAATACCATTATTTATTTCATTCCTGTAATCTCACATATTTTAGTTTATTGCTTGTTCCTTATATTTCTTTACAATAATGATATTCATATTTTTTCTATCATTTTTCAGTTTGTCTTCTTATCATATATGTAATCCATCATATATCATGAATGCATCTATGTGCACTTTTATATTCATATATTCATATATATATCTTTATCTATTCATATCCCTTTATATCATTTATGCATCATATCCTTTATGCGTTTCTTATCATGATTTAGCTATTCATGTACTTTCTATTTCTATATCATGTATGCTTTACTCATTCATGTGTTCTATCATGTTCATCTATTCGTTTATGTATGACAATCATATATTCATATCATATACTCTTTATATTCATATCATGTCTCACTAAAATCTTATATCTGTTAACTTATATCTTCATGTACTTTATCTGACTATCATATCTTATGACTTATACCTATACATTCCTATACTGTGATGTTTTTCTTTGTTCTTATCGCATTGTCCTATTCCTATATGGCTGTGGGAATATGGATTTTCCTTTGATATCTTTAGGTACATTTCATCTATACTCCTTTGCCATATCAAATCTACACATATTGCTATTTCTTGTTCATATCTACATCCTTCTACCAAGTATTCCAATTAACTTTTTGGAATCAAGCGATTAGTACACTTGAAACAACAATTCAATTTTCAGACAAGATAAGCACTAAATGCCATTAAATAGCATATGGTTAGATTCTAGACTCGATGAGCTTTCCATCTAATCCAAGAATACCCATAACTGAGTCCTAACGAATGAGTTATGCAAATTGCAAGCCATGAAGAAAATTCAGCACCTGGTGCAGCACCTGCAGTGGTTGTTGTTGTGCCACTGTATTTTGTCATTTTTAGGTGTATTATAAGCGCAATATTGTATAAATCATATATGGATGATTCTAATACCAAAGGGCTTTCCATAGAGTCCAAGAACACCAAACGAGTCCCAACGAAGGAGTTATGCAAATTGCAGTTGCAATAAGAATCGCACCTGCAGAACTCAGAGTGGCGGCAGCAGCCACTGTCTTTTGTCATTTTCGGACTCTATTAAAAGCTCAATATTGTATCAATCTCTATATGTATGGATTCTAGACTAATGACTTCATAGAGTCCAAGAACACCAAAACTTGAGTCCTAACGAAGGAGTTATACATTGCAAGTCGGGAAGAAAAATCAGCAACTTGCATGAAATTGAAGTAGCAGCAGCAGCCAATGTCTTTTGTCATTTTTTGATTTCAGCTCAATATTAATGCTTATATGGTTTTTTCGACTCACTAATGGGATTTATGAGTCCAAGAACACCCAAACGGAGTCCTAACGTAAGGAGTTATGCACATTGCAAGTCGGGAAGAAAATCAGCAACTTGCAGCAATTAAGAGAAAGAGTGCAGCCAATGTCTTTTGTCATTTTGGACTTCTTTGTAAGCCTAATATTGTATCAAGCTATATATGGATGGATTCTTAGACTCAAAGGGCTTTCCATAGAGTCTAAGAACACCCAAAACGGAGTCCTGAATTCAAGAAATTTTGACAAAGATCTCCCCTAAAACCCCAATATTTCCTTTAATGATAAATATTCCTCAATCAGACTACAATCAACCAACCTGCTCAAAACACAACCAATATACTGGTGCTCTTTTTATACCCAAATTCATCAAAAAATGGGTTTATGGTAATTTCACATATCTCAATCCTCACCTAATCAAGGTCGCTTGGTTATTTGAAAGTTCCAATCTAGCTCCCTTGTTGATTGTAGAGTTTAGAACTATGGAATCTAAGTTCATTTCTAAAACCACTTTGCAAGTATATATCAAACAAACGGCATGTTTGGAACAAATCTCAATTCCATCCAACCAAGCAAGGTCTTCGGTTAACTACCTAATTGGACGAAAACTCAAACCATAGAAGAGCTCCTTTTGGTATAGGAACTCAAATATATTACAAAATCATGAAATACCCCATGTCAATAAGGATACAACTCCATTCAAAATTTCTTTTCTTTCAACAACTGAAATGTGAGGTGTGGTTGGCCAGTGAATCAGCATGAAACTAAAACAGCTCATAATCGGGTCTTCAACAAGATCAAAACAAACCACGTCATTTTCTCCAGATTAAATCATTCACCATCGGGATCCTCACTCTGCCATGTAAATGATGATAGTATATACCAAACATTCCATACTAAAGCCTATACTTCCATATTTTTCTACCCAATTCAACTCTATACTTATCTTACACCTCAAAACCACACCAAATTCATCTTATAATCTCACTTTTACTCAATTCATCTTTCATTACCTATCTTTCTTCAAAACTTTTCCATGAATTTATCCTAAAACTATTCTAATATGGGTTATGACCCTTATACTCAAACTAAATATGATGATTAGTTAGGCTTCACCCTAAACCCTAACTCAATTACTCTCACCTAACCCATGAACCAAATTTAAAAGAGGATTCTATAACTATCTTGTACCATATGGGGTTTTACCAACCCTAATTTCAATACATCTTTGGTTAGGATGAAATCCTAACAAACCCTAGATTTGGAACTCCTAAACTTTTCTAGAATCCCATACAAAATCCATACATGATCCATAACAGCATCCATGTACCTAAGGTTAGTTCCATACCTTTTATCATGGCCCCTCTCTTTCTCTTCTCCTCTTCTTCTTCCTTCCTCTTCCCCCTTCTTCTCTCTCCTTCTCTTCTCCTCTCTACGGTTCCTTTCTCTTGGAGACCAAATTTGGTCTTCTCTTATTCATGTTTGTTAAGGCCATGTTTGGCCAAGTCAAAAACTCATTTTTTTTACTTTTAACTTTCTCATTTTTGCACTTAAGCCCTTTAACTCATTATTATTTCTATTCCATCTTTTCTTGAATTTGTCTTTAACCCATAACTTATTAAATTTCTATTTTGCATCAATCTTGTTAACTTTATGACTTTTTAAGTCCCTTGACAATTTACATATTTGTCCTTAACCTTGTAAATTTCCCTGCCCCCTCGTTTCCCATGTTTCGCATTTAACTCACTCTAAACATTCAAATTACGCTTACAAAATACCCTAAATATATCGAAATCGTTAGGTATATTTTTGGGGGTATTACAATCCTCCTCCTTATAAGAATTTCGTCTCTCGAAATTCATACTCACATTCAGATGTTCACGACCTTCTTTCATGTCTTTGTCGGAGCGTGATCTACTTGAGCCAACAAGGCCCACAAACTAAATTCATCTCATTCCTAAACTGGATTGGTACTTTATTCACTAACAGAGGATATAGATAAAGACCCATAATTATGCTTCACTTACTATGTAGGTACATCCTTAATCGAAGACTCTTCCAGAAAAGCCTAAACCTAGGCTCTGATACCATTAACTTGTGACGCCCCCAACCTGGCACCCGATGAGGTGTCATGAGGTGTCACGGGACCACCTTCAACATTTTCTATTTAATACTGAAAATTCCGTTTTCTTCATTCATATGCACAATTCTCCTTAATAATAAAAATTCTTTTACATATACATTATACATACCACCATAGTGGTATTCATGTTCTATGGCACGAGTCCCATTACTTCTCAATAAACAAAGCTTATACCTATTCAAAATACGTAGATTGCGGAAGCAGCTGGCGTTGAGCACCTATCTCTCGAAGCCGGGCTTGCTCGCCGACGCGGGACGCCCCGTCTCTATCCTCGTCTTCTCGCTTCGTACCTACACGGATTAAAAACCCGTACAAGCAAGCTTTACACTTAGTGGGAAAAACATATACAGGACGCACTAATAACTATGATCGCCCCAACAAATACACTTATCTTAGATCATTTTCTACATAGCGCACACTCTCATCATGTGACGCTTGACATATAACCTTTCTTTACTTACTACTTTCTATTTTTATTCTAGGTCATCATTTGATCTATTCTCTTTCTGTAATGGTTCATATTACATATCCTATTCTCGTGTATGTCATAATCGTATACATATATTACTTTCATGGTTATGTTACTTATACCACAGTATGTTCATTTTCATGTAATCGTTATCATGTAATCGTTATCATATACTCGTATTCATGTACTGCTCATGTACTATTTTCATATTTTCCGTTATACTTTCATATTACTTTCCTTTCATGTAATCGTACTTGTTCATACTTTTTGTGTACCCAGACTTGTACTTTCTATATACTGTGATTCATATTAACTTCGGGATCATTTTACATTCTTATACATTTTTATAGCATCATATCGATCGTATAATCTCATGTTACAGAACTATCATCACATAGCAATGCTGTGTTTCTCAAATCATATAATATCTTTTCACATGTCATATGCAAATCATTTGTTTTATGTTTCATGTCTGCATAAACCTTAGAAGTGGATAAAGGAAACTATAAGGGCCCGATATACTGTGATTTCCATCAGGCGAAATAAAGGAGCCTGCATAGGTCTGGTTGCGCCTCGTTATCACAGCGAGATAATGACCATCTATATGGCCCATACTGCTATCATCAGACGAGACAATGACCATCTGCAGGCCTGCGCCTCGTAATGACCCAACCGGGCCAACCGACGCATGTCACAGACTTATTTTTCCCTAATAGGCATGCCAATCTATCCCTCTACCAGGTCTCCTAAGCAAACAATCCATTTACATTTTCGACATATTCTATCTACAATGCACAACTATTGTTATCATGTATGTCGATGAGATATACACTATTTATTTCCGTCTCAGAATACCTTCACATATTTCTTAGCTTCGTATTGTTGTTCTCATATTTCTTTACAATACGTATATTCATTTTTTTTTCTATCATTTTGTTTGTCTTCGTATCATATATGTAATCCTATCATATATCATGAATGCATCTATGCACTCTTGTATTCATATATTCATATATATCTTTATCTATTCATATCCCTTTATATCATTTATGCATCATATCCTTTATGCTTCTATCATGATTTAGCTTATTATTCATGTACTTTCTATATTTCTATCATGTATGCTTTTACTTATTCATGTGTTTCTATCATGTTCCATCTATTCGCTTATGTATGACAATCATATATTCAAGGTCAGATAATTTTTTTATATTCATATCATGTCTTTACTCAAATATCTATATTTTGTTAACTTATATCTCATTTACTTTATCTACTTATTCATGATCTATGACTTATACTTCATACATCTTATACTTGTATGTTTTTCTTGTTCTTTATCAGGATTGTCCTATCTCCCGTGAGGAGTACGTAATGCAGATTCTTCCTTTGATACCCGTAGGTACTTTTCTTATCTATACTCCTTTACATATCAAATCTACATATATTACTATTTCGTCTCATATCTACATCCTTTCTGCAATATGTATGTCTAATTAACTTTAACCAAGCGATTAGCACACTTGAAACAACAATTCAATTTTCAGACAAGATGTGCCCAACAAGGTGATCCCGAATTCGAATTAACCTCATGAACCCGAGGGGACTCGCACCCAATGGATATTAGCAGAAATTTTTCCTCAAAAAATGGGCCAATTAAAACTATGGAGCGAACCCCTTTACAATCATTAATAACATATCTTGTGGTGCACGCGGAAGCGGCGGTAAATAAGTTTTTTTTTTTCTTTCTTTTTCAAACGCTTAGATTTCCGTGGTAAAAATCGTCGTATTTCTCTCTCGTTTTCGACTTTCCCACCCTTACAAAACCCGCGAAAAACATTTAAAAACACTTCTAATCTTCCAATTTTCAACTTCCTTGTTAGGACTCCTTTGTCCACAACTCCAACCAACCCAATATATACACATATACATATATTCATTTCAATTATCAAAACATTCTAAAACTTCTTCAATCTCCAAGATTTTTTACCAAAAGATCGGGCTTCGAAATGACTCAAGATTTAATCGCCTAAGTAGTTCCTTTTCAAAATATATCCATATGCATATATATTACGATAAAGTATTCGATATATAAAATATGCAAAACTATTTATACAATGCAGTTCATATTCGCCTCCCTCGATGGCTCAACTCCACGCACAGGATGGGTACTCTCTACCTAAGACACCCGCCTCGTCCTCGAAAAATATTTTTGGAAACATATGGAAAAAAGAAATTAATAAAGGAGCCCAATGAGTGCAGGCGACATTTTCATTAAAATAACATTTTCAGTATATATCAAAGTAATACATACTTATACAATTAAAATCAATTTATGCCTTGAACTTTCTTTCTTTCTTTATAATAAATACTTATACAATTAAAATCCATTTATGCCTTAAACATTTATGCCTTAAACTTTCTTTCTTTCTTTATAATAAATACTTATACAATTAAAACCATTTATGCCTTAAAATTTTCTATTTATGCCTTAAACTTTCTTCTTTATTTCTTTCTTCTTTCTCGATGGAACCTGTGGGAATAAACACAATCTAACAGCTTCCTCGGTAATCGACTGGAGGACAAATACATTCCGGGCCATAACCACTACGCTGCAGAGAAACTCACGTTTTGCATAGGGTTCCAGTCATAGCACCTTATCACGTGTAAGGATATTACCTAGACACCTAATTCCCCTCCCCGCTAGTAACCTATAACTTTACCCTGAATCCTTACACGTTTAAGGTACTTCTACGATATCATCATAATACTATATGGGTTAGTGGGTAAAGCATCAAGAAACATTATTTATCAAACACATTTATAAATCCATTTAAACTTTACTTTATCATGAAAAACTCATATATATATATGCAAATATATATGGCCTTTACACATTTTTAAACTTTCATAATGCCTTAACATATGCATACATATATAATTTAAAAACAAATATATATTGATGCAAGATAAACATGTACATTAAATTTTTCATTTACATCAAAAACTTTTCATTTAGGGCAATATAAACATTTAGCATTAACTTTCATTTTAACATCAAAATCATTAACTTTTAAAACTCAATTTGCAAAACATCATTTTTACACTCACGCCACCGCTCAATCTGGCTGCTCATTCAGCCTGCTTCGTCCATATCCTTTTCACCCTTTTCAAGAAACTCACAACAAACCATTAACCATAACTTCCATTTAATCCACCATACACATTCATTTACCCAACCACATCACATCTACTTAAATCTCATTTTAACCACACTTAAAATACGCTTAACCAAGGAAATGACCAAATTACCCTTTTACAAAATGACCTTAATGCCTCAATTCAAATCCCTTTTTTTTTCTCATAATCTACTTTTACTAGAAATGGAAACTGGCCCCAACTGACTCATCCAAATTCGTTATGGCATTTTCATGCCAAACTAGTCATTTTAATTAATTTTACACTCTGGACTGCTTTTAGCCACCAATTTTACAAATGTCTTGACTCCATATTTGACACTGGTTCTTTATACTCTTGAAGCTAAAGTGTTAAGGGTTCTTCCAATTGAATCACTCAACCTGAGCACCTAAACTCACGTTACGTCCAAAAACAACCGGGCTAATCTATATTCAAAACGAACTTTAAAGTATTGCAACATATCTACTTGAGTAATTTTTAGCCACTTATAATCGAATATGACGATGCCTATTTTCTATATGTTTGATTCTCAGCCCATTTAAATCCAACAACTTGAATCAATTAAATCGGATCATAAATGAGCAAAGTTATGGTCAAAATAACAAAATTGTCGAAATAGAAAACAGAAAGATCGCACCGAACCGCATGCTGGGCTTACACATACCTACTTTGAGTAAATTTTAGGCCACTTATATTCAGAATTTATGATACCTATTTCAATATGTCGGTTCCTCCTTGAAGTCAGCTAATTAGCCACTTGAATCACTCAAATCGGATAAGAAATGAGCAAGTTATGGTCAAAAGACGAAAATCGGGTCAAATGTGAAAACAGAGTATTTCGTATCAGCAATTCCTTGAATTTTTTTTTCCAGATTTGCTTCTTTTTTTTGCCACTTTTGCTACCAATTAACATCATACAACTTCTATAATTCATATACCTCAAGAATTTACATGAAATTCATCTAAAAACAACTCCACAACACTTGAAATGAGTGCTATGGAACCTCAAACCTCAAAACCCTAGGTGAAAAATCCAAGAACTCAACCTAGATCCACCAATTCTTTTTAAACATCATATAATTTGATGATTCCATGTTTATTTTCTCCCAATTGGGGTTTTACTCTCATAACCCCAACAATTCAAGAGTTTATGGGCTCTTTGCACAAACCTAGACTAAAGGAGAAACAAATCTTCATCCAAAACCTTAGGATTCATATCAAAAATCCAAACATAAAGAATTCCATACCTGATTTTGACCTTGTCCTCCTTCTCCTTCTTCTTCTTCTTCCTCTTCCTCCTCTTCTTCCTCTCTCTTCCTTGCTCCACTTCTCTCCACGGTTTGGTTCCTAGAAAAATGAGACCAAAATGAGTTTTGGTTTGTCTCATGGACTTTTATACTCTATGTTTCTTAATTCACAATTGGTCCTCCTTCTCTTTAATATTACAGTCAACTTGTTATTTCTATTTTGGCCTACCATCTTCTTTGATTCTAATTCCATATCCTTTTTGCTAAATGACAATTGTACCCTTGTTTTAATACCATAATTCCGGGTTCCATAAACTTTCATTTCCTACTTTAGTCTCCAAAATACTACTATGTGACACTTAGGCTTTATACGCCCTACAAAGATTGGCGTACTACACTCTCTCGGGATTCTTAGCTACACCAAATGCCATTGTAAACAGCATATGGTTAGATTCTAGACTCGATGAGCTTTCCATCGAATCCAAGAATACCCATAACGGAGTCCTAACGAATGAGTTATGCAAATTGTAAGCCATGAAGAAAATCAGCAACTTGCTAGCACCTGCAGTAGCAGCAGCAGCTACTGTATTTTGTCAGCTTTCTAGGTGTATTATAAGCTCAATATTGTATCAAGCTATATATGGATGGATTCTAGACTCAAAGGGTTTCATAGAGTCCAAGAACACCCCAAAACGTGAGTCCTAACGAAGGAGTTATGCAAATTCGTAAGCCATGAAGAAAATCAGCAAACTTGCAGCAACTGTAGTAGCAGCAGCAGCCACTGTCTTCGTCATTTTCTGACTTATTAAAGCTCAATATTGTATCAAGCTCTATATGGATGGATTCTAGACTCAATTGGCTTCCATAGAGTCTAAGAACACTCCAAAACGGAGTCCTAACGGCGAGTTATGCACATTGCAAGTTTCGGAAGAAAAAATCAGCAACTTGCAGCAATTGCAGGTAGCAGCAGCAGCTAATGTCTTTTTGTCATTTTTGGACTTCTTGTAAGCTCAATATTGTATCAAGATATATATGATGATTCTTGCACTGGTACTTTCCATGAGTCTAAGAACACTCCAAAACGGAGTCCTAACAAAGAAATTTTGACAAGATCTCCTAAACCCCAATATTTCCTTAATACAAATATTCCTCAATCGAGGACTACAATCAACTCAACCCAACAAAACACAACCAATATACCAAGTAGGGTTCTTTTATACCCAAATTCATCAAAATGGGTTTTATGGTAATTTTCATATAGATCTTTCAATCTCACCTAATCAAGGTCGCCTTTTTGGTTATTTGGAAAGTTCCAATCTATTCCTGAGTTGATTGTAGAGTTTAGAATCCATGGAATCTAAAGTCATTTCAAAACCACTTGGTAAGTATATCAAACAAACGCATGTTTGGAACAAATCTCAATTCCATCCAACCAAGCAAGGTCTTCAAGCACTACCAATTGACAAAACCTAAATCCATAGAAGAGCTCCTTTGTATAGAACTCAAATATATTACGAAATCATGAAATACCCTATGTCATCAATAAGGATACATAACTCCATTCAAAATTTCTTTTTCTTTTCTCAACAACCAAACAGAGGTGTGGGTTATTAGAATCAGCATGAAACTGAAAATAGCCTGGCAATCGGGGTCTTCTAACAAGATTTAAAAAACAAAACCCACATCATTTTCTCTCCCTAGGTATTTTCAAACTAACATTCAATGTATCGATCCCTACTCTTAAGTGTAAATGATGATAGTATATACCAAACATTCCATACTAAAGCCTATACTTCCATATTTTTCTACCCAATTCAACTCTATACTTATCTTACACCTCAAAACCACACCAAATTCATCTTATAATCTCACTTTTACTTTCAAATTCATCTTCATTACCTATCTTTCTTCAAAACTTTTCCATGAATTTATCCCGAAAACCATTCTAATATAGGTTATGACCCATACTCGAGCCAAATATGATGATTAGTTAGGGTTTTGTTCTAAGCTAACTCAGTACTCTCAATTAACCCATGAATCCAAATTTAAAGAGGATTCTATAACTATCTTATACCGTATGGGGTTTTACGACCACAATTTCAACCACATCTTTGGTTAGGATGAAATCACAACAAACCCTAATTTGGAACTCACAAACTTTCACAGAATCCTTACAAAATCCATGATCCTACTTGGAATCCATACCCAAGGTTAGTTCCATACCTTTTTATCATGGCCTCTTCTTTACTCCTCTTCTTCTTCTCTTCCTCTTATATTCTTCTCTCCTTCTCTTCTCTCCCTACTCTACGGTTCTCTCTCTTTTGAGCCAATTTGGTCTTCTCTTATTCATGTTTGTTAAAGGCCATGTTTGGCGAGTCAAAAAACTCATTTTTTACTTTAACTTTCTCATTTTTGCATGGCCCTTTAACTCATTATTATTTCTATTCCATCTTTTCTTTAATTGCCTTGAATCCATGCTTATTAAGTTCTATTTTGGCATCAATCTTGTTAACTTATGACTTTTAAGTCCTTTTGGACTAATTTACATATTTGTCATGCAATCTTGTAAATTCCGGTCTCTCGTTTCCATGTTTAGCATTTAACTCGAAACATTCCATTACTGGCACCACAAAATACCCTAAACATATCAGCGCTAGGGTATATTTTGGGGTATTACAATCACGGGAATAGAACCTTTGCATGCATGGTGTTTGATGTGTGATTATGTATAGCATGAGTTGTATATTATGAATGATGTTATAACATGGTTTGTGATATGTTATGATGTTGTGTGCTTAGTACTTAGCACATGGATGTGTTTAGAAAATGGTAGGAGTTTTACGATGTGAAAGCTTTGGAAGAGAAAAAGAAAAAATAACATAAATTGGAACAAATTTAATTTCTTGGGTTATTGATAGAAAACACATAAAATGAGGTGGAGAAATTTTTAGTTTCTGATGAAGTAAAAGCCCGGAAAAAAGAGAAGAAAATAAAGTTCATAATTTATTTGGTCTATTGGGAGAAAAATAATTTTCTAAGGTTTTACGTTGTAAAATTGAAGAAAATTTGGATAAAAATAAATTTTATAAATTTGTGAGTATTCTGGAAAATGAAAAAAAAAATAAAAATAAATATAATTTTTAGTGTTTTCCGAGTGGTGGAAAATGTGAAAAATTTGAAGAGAAGAAATATTTTTCTCAAAGTTTTATAGTGTGTAAAGTTGAAGAAAAATGAGTGAAAATAAATTTTTATAAATTTATTGGATGTATTGGAGAAAAAAAAAAATGTATATATATTTTTGTGTCTCCAGTGGTATAATTGAAAAAAAATATATATATATATATATATATATATATATATATATATATATATATATATATATATATATATATATATATATATATATATATATAATGGAAAAAAATTTAGTGCGAAGCGGATTTGGGCTCTGCGAATTGTATTAATGATAACATGTTTAATATTCTTGATAATAGAAATTGTATTACAGCCTAGGCCGCTAGGAAGAGTGGAAAATTGTATTGCAATACACTATATTCATGTCTGAGAAAGAAGGGTTGAGAAATTTGGAAGTGTATTTTTAATACACTTTGGTTTGTATTAAGTAGAAATTTGTGGGATTGATTGCAGATGGGTGTGAATGGGCTTAGCCTTCGTATTCTGTCCTGAGTTTATTATATTACGGGAGAAAATTTTGGGAAGAAATTTGGAGTTATGTCGCAATACAAGCGGTGTGCGATTGACAAACAGGCAAAGAATTTGTTTGTATTGCGATCGGTCTTGACGAGCTTCGACAGCTGCGTTCTGTAGTGCATGTGGCGCCTTCGGCCACTATATGCATGGGCGCTATGACCTGGCGGCCCTCTGCTTCTGACACGGTAAGGGGCGACTTCTTGACGGTCGAGGGCCCGACCACGATATAAGCGATGGCGACTGCGACTGGCTAGGGCCCACCGCCACGATCTGACCCAGGTGTCGCCGGCCTGGCTCAAAGACCGGGGTGTGACTGGTGCGCTGGCCCAGGCAATTTGGGCCGATTTGGTGCTCGTGCACTGGCTTGATTTTTCGACCTGATTTTCAACTCGGTATTGTTTAAAGTCCTCAGTTTGGACCGGTTCGCAGATACTTTGTTCATCACAAAAATTTTCGAAATTTTTTAAAAATTAAATTAATTAAAAATAAACAAAAATCCCATAAAATTAGGCAAAAAAAAATCGAAAAATAAAATTTTCAAAAATAAAATTTTGTTGATCTAAATGATTTAAATATGTGAAGAAAATGGTTCTGCATTGCTTCATAAATGCAGGGACTTGATATATACACTGGTTTTTGTGTATGATTAGTGTCAGTGTTTGCTTGATTTGAGCGTGGGGTAATTTGTAGGTGACGAAGTGGGTTTGGGTCTAATTTTGTTGGCCCAGAAAAAACCCCGGGCCAAATTTGGCGGCAGGTCATTTCTTTGGCTTTAATAAGTCGAATCGATTTGTAGATTTTCGGTGGCGGTTTACTGGAAAATTAAATAAAAAACAAAATTTTTACTTTACTTATCCAGTTATCACTTATCCTTCCAAGTTCCAAGCCCTAGTTTATTTTTTGTTTTTGGCTTTTGCAAAAAGTTCCCGGCGGTAAACTCTTGCCCTGCCTTCCTCCAGGCTCCAGCAAACCACCTCCTCGGCTCCTCGACGACGATCCTCCAAGCATTTTCTGTCTTCTCCTTCATCGATTCGATCAGTGATCCTCTTCCTCTATATTGTTGACCTCGAAGATCGTTTTAGGTAAAAAAAATCATCACTTTTGCTTTAAATTTGTTTTCTTGTTTGATCACATGAAACATAAATCTTAATCTTATAATGCTTTTATTTCTTTTTCGATCTTTGGAAATGGGTAGCGTGGTATCGGCTTCATCTTGACTTGGGACGATTGGACGGACCACAGAATAGGGTTATATTTGGTTTGAACCCTGCGAGTAAAATTGATAGAGGTGTTTTTTTTTAAGGTATTTGTTGTGTTGTTGCTGTTGCACATTGGTTGTTGGTATGTTCATGCATTGAAGTTCCCGGATATAATATAGTACTCAGTTTTGAAACCAGACGTGAAATAAAGAAACGATTTTCGAATAAAAACCGGTTTTGAGCCTCGATCTGGTAGAATACAGCTTGGTTTTTCATAATAAAACCGTTTTGATAAATAAAAACTTGATTTTTCATAATAAAAACCATTTGCTTGAATTGTGATGAAACCTTGAACCCTTTTGAAGTGATGGAAAATGGACTTATCATATTCTTTGGGGTTATTTCTAGAAAAGCGGGACTTATCCTTGATTAGTTAGGTTGATGGATTTCTTGGAAATGATATAGCTTAGCAATCTCGAGTCTAGATAACTAGCTGACAGCTAATGGACATTTCTTTCATTAGGAACTGTCTCCTTAAACTTATTCAGTTCTCAGTAGATAATGACATCAAATCCCACGACCCATTGGATGCGGTGTTGAAAGGTCTCACGTATGTGATTATATCACCCATCTACCGCGGAAATGACCGATTGTATAAGTGGTTGGCCTTAAAAAACTGCAAATAATTTAACCATATTGATTCAAGGCGTTTGTGTGCTTCTTTGTTGGCAATTTCTCCACATCTATTATTCTCGAAAAAATGTATCGGTCACATGACAAGGTGAAAGAATCTCGACATACCCTAATCAGAGACCTCCTAGGGCGTCGAGAATAATCGAAAACTTAAGCTGAAATGGGTAAATGTAGCATTAGACATCGAAATTTTATGGTTAAATTATTTGTGTTTTTAAGCAATCAAATCACTTATCTGATTTGTCATTCTGAATATTGTTTATATCCAATATTGATGTTCTGATTTATCTAAATGTAAGCATTTTTGGTTCTTGGATTTTTCAAGCATATTGAAATTGAATTAAATGATAAGGTCTATTTGATTTTGCCTCTAAATCATAGGTGTCTATGTGAAGTTCAAACCTTTTTTTCTGTTGTTGTATGGATGATTTCATTTACTATGTTTGTCTAGCTTGGTTTTGTCTTTGAGATAATCTTTTCAAGTTTATTCATTAATTTGAGGGTATTGCTGTATCTGTATGTGCATCTTAGGTTTACTTTCTTGGTTAAATTGTATTATTTGTCATAAATTATATCACTTGCTATTCTTACCTCATTCTTGTGTCGAAGTAATGGTTTACACATTGTTGTCCTTTTATGAGTGCATGAATTTTAGTATAGAGCGTATGTGACACGGGTAGAAGGCTAAAGCTGAGAAGAATGGCAAAGGCCCCGCCATTAGAGTTTGTTTCTTGAACCAGTGGAGCTCCTTCTTATATTCCATTGTGCAAGTAAATTACTAGCATAACTCTCTTGCTTTTTTAACTTCATTTCCAAAAATATCATTGAACGAGGTTGTATTCCAAAGTTCATGTCCCTTGATCAATTTGCCATTTTGTCATTGTTTGTGTCATGTTAAGCTCATTTCTTTTAAAAAATTAATTCTATTCGACTAACGAGGTTTTGTTTTCCTTTTCTTCTCGAGAGGTAAAATAATTTTCATATTTGCATTGTTACATTTTAAGAAGAAAATCTGCTGACATCCTTTCTTATATGGATTCGAGTAGGGTATGAGCGTTAATTTCTTCCCTACCCTTGTGTAGTTGTTGATAAAAGTAGCTTCCCAGAAAACCCGAAGGAAGGAAAGTCTTTTTTGGCTTGGCTTGCCCCATGTTGTACCTCTAGATAATTGATTTTCCTTGTTGGCGAACATGAAAAACTATCCTTGGCTTGGTGATGACGTGTACTTTTCATCATATGTGATGGTTTTGCGGTCATAGAATAGTAATGGTTTCTTGGCTTTACTGCTTAAATATTTTGCACAATGTTTTTCATTAAATGAATCAGCTTACATATTATGGCTTGCCATTTTAAAATTTGTATGCATTCTTTCACACCCAGCCAATTTGCGCTTGTCGCGAGGGTTATCACCATTGAACACATCTCTGACTTTCTTTTGTGGAGATGTTGATGATGAAGCGAGAAAATTGGTAGAGGTAGTGTTAAGTTAATTTGATAAAGTTCGATTTATGTTGTGATGTTTGTGCTTTTCTTGACATAATCAATTGGTGAATGCTAGCTTTGTTCCCATTATAGAAATAATTTATTGGTGGTAGTGAATAGATCTGAAATAAGCTCCTTATTTCCTCAAGAACCATTCATATCTTTGTATTAAAGTTGGCGTGTCAATTATTTTCTTTTATTCTATTTTTATTTGTTGTTTGTTGTTGTGTGTGTGTTTAATAGCTTAGCAAGGTTGGTATATTAATGAAATAAAATTATTTGAAACTCTTGGTGGCCAAAAGGTTTGTGGTTGTCATTTTTAGAGATGCCAATCATCTGAGTTTTGATAAGCTTAGGGCTTATGATGATCCGACTTAGGCTGTTTAAGTATTTGAGGACAAACACAAATTAGGATTCGATTTTAGGTGTCTTTGGAGATTCACCTTGCTTGGTGGTGGCTTGATCCCTCTTAAGGATTACTTTTGGCATTTTCGAGACCTACGTGAGTATGTAATAGTTTAGATTCTTTAGTTGAACTTTTTCTAATTGATGATTAACGTGTCTTTTCTGACCTTCTACATGACGATGTAAGCGGTGTTTACTTATATTTAGACTAAGTAAGTTGATTTTTTCCACATTGTGATTTTGATTGAAATTCAATTTTAGGGCATTTACATGATTGTGTCACGGATACTAAAATATTTTATTTTAGTCAATGGTATATAGCTAATAACAAAAATTTGGAGCAGGCTAGAGAGAACTAAATGATTGCGACTTTGAGAGAAAGGTTTATCTTGAAACGCGATTGTTAGTAGGAGGGTGGTACACTCTGTTTGCTTCTTGCATCGAATACTTGATCACATGGCCTTTTAACGATCTAAAATTCACTCCAGTTCATAGCTCGATTCAATGTATCTTTATGTGGAAATTATTGAACAATTTATCTAGAAATTAGTTGGCATAGAAATTTTGTTATTGATGTGTGGCAGTAGCATTGGGTGGCTGATTTGGATGTATAAATGGGTTGTCTTGGCGTTGTCTATCATGTTTCATCTTCTTTGTTTATTTTGTTTGGAGATGGCTCATTTACAAGAAGAATGCGCTATGGCTTCATTATAGTTGTTTGTTTTTCATTGATTAATAGTAGGCGAACATATCATGTGGACATATGGGCGAAAAAATAGAAATACAAAGCTGATGGGGCATTATTTGCAGAGAAATCCTTGTACACACGAAATAGAACAAATAATAGAGAAGGGAAAGTAATTTATTGAATAAAAAATTTCACATTTTTTCACATAAGGCTGGTAGCGCATTAGCCGATATAGAAGCGGTGGTCGGTAATAGCAGCCCTGTTTAATCGGGCATTGATCGCCCAGATTATTCCGCAGCGGTGTGGGCTGACCGGCCGTCGCGCCCGACTTACGGCTCTACTCGGGGTGTGTTTGCATGGAATCTTGTATTGTATTTGACTTACCGTGTTGATTGTGTAGATGGCTAGTAGAGGGCGAGACAGGGTCAAATCCACGGGGGCAGCTGGTCGAACACCTGGACATTTGACCCGGCCGCTGTATTCGTCCAGCGAGCCGCTCTTGAGGCGTAGGTATCGCGTGGTACGCTTCTCTTTCCCGCAGTGAGACATAGCGGTGGTCGAGGGAGGTCAAAGTAACCTCCAGGAAGTTTAGAAGCATCATCCTCAGAGCATTCACGGGGAGGAGATCGATGGTGGCAAACCATTGGTTGTCTGAATTGAAGGTATCATTAGAGGCTATAAGTTACCTCGGCCTTGACCGGGATCGAAATTTAGGCTGCGTTCCGGTAGAGGGTGAGATCCCGAGTGTGGTGGGGCTGGATTAAGACCTACAGGGATTTAGAGGCGATGACATGGGTAGAGTTCAGGAGCTGATCGCTGGGTGGTGGCCACCGGATCTTTGCGAGGCGTGCGAGAGCTCGGGGAGTTCTAGAGTGCAGACGAGGAGGTGGCAGTGATAGGCTACGTGGCTAGATTCCGCGAGTTAACGGGTTCTTGATGATTCTGCATTATTGCAGATGGCCCGAGTTAGGAAGTCGAGAATGGATTGAAGTTTGTCATTCGGGCCGGGATATAGGACTCGCTTTATAGGATATGGATTCCATGGTTGGAATGACCACGACATTAGAAAGTTGGGCTTAGAGGTTGAGACAGCCAAGGAAGCTTGGTTGTACGTGAGTTCTCCCTTGGGGATTAGGGCGAGAATAAGGATGATGTGTCGAGGATTCACAGATTTAAGTCTAAGGGCCTCCCCACTCATGTAGTGGACTGAGGATTTTGGAATGTATCAGGTTAGTGTCATCCCGGGGATGGATTGGGTGGCGGCTTATAGGGTGCGTTATCGATTGTGGCGTCGGAGGTTACGCTTTACGCGGGGCCCGGTACTCGTGTGGCATTGGGGATAAGCATGATATGAGTATTTTGCCTGATAGTATATATGAGTCCAAGAGTCGTGACGCTAATGGGCCACAATGGTTCTCCTACCCTGACGAGGAGACCTGCATTTAACTCCACCCCGAGTAAGCAAAGCAGGCATGTGGATGTTCTTCCGTATGAGCTACCCACTACCTCCACGAGGGTAGTGCAGACTCTGTGATCGAGCCACACCCCACATTTCACCATCCCCATGACTCCGCATAGGATGGCACCAGCTGAGTCATAGGAACTCAGAGTCCAAGCATGTGAGCTTACTGACAAAATTCATTGCATCGAGACTTCACCATGGTGGCGCTCCTGCTCTATTTCAGAAGAAGGGAAGACAAGACCCTTCACCGTGCATTGATTACCTACATTTAATCGGGTTATGATCAAGCATCGTACCCATTACCTTATGATCGACGTATTTGTTTGATCATAAGAGGAGCGAGTCTACTCCAAGATGTGACCTTCAGACCGGTTACCATCACTAAGGGTTGGGTGGGATACGCATATCCCTAAGACAATGCCGCCAGGACGCGTTATGGGCACTTTGAGTTTACGATGCCTTCGGATTGACGAACGAACCAGCCAGCATTCATGGATGTCATGCATAGATATTCAACCCTATTTAGGATCATTTATTTAGTCTTCAGATGATATTTTGATCTACTCCTACCGTGAGGGGGAGCGAGCATCACTTGAGGATCGTTTTAAGGCTGAGAGACCATCAACCAGAGTGCCAAGCCCAAAGAAGTGCCAGTTCGCCACTGAGGTGAGATTTTGGGACACGTGGAAGTCGCATCGGGAGGCTCACGACCCGCAGAGGGTCGAGGCGTTGATGAGTCGGGAGAGCCGGGTTGTCTCAGATACGTAGTTTCGGGATCGGGCCGGGCATTACGTGAGACGATTGAGAATTTCTCCTGTATGATAGCAGCACCTATGACTAGGCTGGACCTAAGGAGGTCAAGTTTAAATGGGATGACCTGGGGCGCGTAGAAGACATTCCGTGTTGAAAAGAAGACTTACTTCAAATTTTATCTCATAGGCCCCATTGTGGACAATGGGTACATGAGTATATGTGGATCAGGCCTGATTGGGATGTGCTTTGATGCAACCCAGAGGGTAGCCATGGTTCTCGTCGCCTGAAGAATCACGAGCAAAATTACCCCACACACCGACACGGAGTCATACCGAAATTTACTCAAGATTCGGGCACCACTACTTATACCTACGAGGAGTTCGAGGTGTACCGCACCATGTCCATATATTTTCACGCAAATGCAGACCTCAACACGAGGCAACGCAGATGGATGGAGTTTCTGGGGAGATTATGACTTCACTTTGCATTACCATCCCAGAAGGCAAATGTGGTGGCTGATGCACTCGGGCCTAAGTCACGAAGCGCCGCTAGTATACTTCTGAGTGGCCGATGCTCGAGACCGGGACCGCTGGGGCTACAGCACAAATGGAAGCGCACTAAGGTACCTGGAGTTTAGTGGCTACACCGCCTCTCGCGGTTGAGCGAAAGTGATTGAGTCCCGGCAGACGCAGAGATAGTGTCCATCGTGGACCGAGTACGGCCAGTACGGTGACAAGGCCGGACCGTCAATGATGGTAGTCTTCGACATAGGGACGGTAAAGGGTTCCCTGCTTAACCGGAGCCTGGAGGAGATTCTCGTGGAGTTTCTCTCGACGCCAGGCATCCAGTGGCACGAAGATACCGTGATTCTACACCAAAGATTTATCGAGTGGGATTTAAGAGACACGTAGGGGGATTTTGTTCGACGATGTCTCACATGTCGCCAGTTAAGGTCGAGCACCGTAGCCGCCAGGCTACTTCAAATTTATCGGAGGTATCGAGCGGAAGTGGGAGCACTTCATGATGGACTTTGTGGACCCACATGCCATGACGCAAAGAAGCATGACGCAGATGGGTGGATAAGGGACCGAGCCCATGGAAGTTTCCAAGACATTTTCTAGCCGTGCTGAGGACTCGCCTCGAGAGATTCCCGCTGCTATATATTCAGGATAGTCCCGCCAATGGAGTACCAAGATCCATAGTGCCTGATAGGACCGAGGTTTACTTCGCACACTTTTGGAAGAGTTTCCAAAAGCAGGGCACACCTAAATGACGCATGGAGTAATAACGCTCCACCCTCGCATGATGGTCGGGCCCGAGAGACTATACAGATATTAGAGGACATGCTACGAGCATACCCCGATCATAAGGGTAGCCGAAGAGCACTTTCTACGAATTCGCCTACAACAACAAGTATCACGCGAGTATACAGATGGCACCCTATGAGGCATTATACGGGAGGCCACAACACTGATTATGTCGACCGAGGTCGAGAGCTCCATCAATCGGTCCATATTTGATTAGAGACACCTCCGAAGGTGAGCTTAATATAACAACATTTTCTCACCTACCAGAGCCTAAGAAGAGTTATGCAGATGTTCGACGCCGACCCTGTGAGTTCGAGGGGCGGGATCACGCCTTCTCTCAAGGTGATGCCTAAGAGAGGAGTGGTCAGTTCTGAAGCTGCAAAAGCCATCAATGATGGTTTATCGGGCCTTCGAGATACCAGAGGATAGCACTATAAATGCATCTGGCTGGTGTTACCGCCAAGATGTCGTGTGTCCACAGAAGCATTTCACGCCCACGCCCTAAATACACCCGCATCCAAATTTCATGTGGTGGATCAGACGATTAAGGCTGGACACCTGATGGGACCTTCGAGAGGACCAATGCATCGTTGATATCCGTGATCGCTCTTGCCACGCAAGACCGAGGCCAGCGAGGGTACCCATGGAGGCACTACGTGGAGTAGAGGAGTCCACGCTGGGAGCACGAGGACATCGATGCGTCACCCATCCCTTCGTTTAGGATGAAGGTACGTAGTTTAAATGCTTAAGATTTAATGACTGCTTACATGCATGATAGAGTGCACGTTGTATATGCATGTGAAAGGACAGATTGTCCCGAATTTCGACGAAATCTCTTTGGGCGGTGGAGAATAAAACCCGAGAAATTTCAATTTATGGGAAAAAGGCAAAATCGTACTCTTGCTACAAAATTGTAATTTCGGTTAAAACTAAATTTATTCTCTGCATCTCAGATTTACCTAAACTATTTCACCGGGTTGAATCGCTCGAATCTACCGGGCACATAAAATTTCGTAAAAATTTCAAGATAATCAAGTTGACATCGCTGAGGCTAGCTGGCGGCTCGGGCCAGAAAACGATTTTCGATGCGACTTAAAGTCACATACAACATGTGCTCATGTGCCATAAGTGGCATGAGTAGAGAAATGATGAAAATGGACGGCCGAGATAGTGTCGAATGTCAAAACTGGGAAAAGAGGGACATAACGATCATTTTTGGAAAAATTTAAGTCACTAAATGAAAAAATAGTAAATAGTTCTCTTCCCCAAATGTTAAAAAAGGCCAAACAAACCGTGTGAAGAAAGAGGAACTAAAGATCAATTTTTGATGTTTTTAAGGAGAGAAGATCTAACTTCTCTGTAATATCGAAGATCCGACCGACTAGCCTTCGACAAGAAGGGAAAGTCAGTTTACGCGAGAGGCTTCGCGGTACCGGATTTAGGGGGTTTCCTCAAACTCCGAGAGGTAGGTTTCTCCCTACTTGGGTTTTATTCTCGCTTTAAGTACTTTACAAATGTTTGAGTCGAATGAGGGCCGCAAATGTTGGACGGCCCCAAACCTGGGACCTAATTGATATGAATTTTTGAAACCAAAATGTTTAAATTCAGAATCGTGAGGGTCAAGCTGCGTTTTAATTCACAAACTTTGTATAAATCATGTATCGATTGTAATGAGGCCTTAAATGGCCTGAAATGCGAGTTCGCCGCGTGAACCGATGATTGCGGATTCATTTCCGAATAAGAACGAGGGTTTTACTATTCTCGAATAGTGTTCAAAAAATATATTTTCAGGTGAAAACGTACTGGTCGAAAGTGATTCAAGTCGACCGCCAGGTTTGATCATTAGCCCGCTTTGTGCTAATTTGATGTTTGAAATGATAATTACATGACATGATTGCAGGATCGATATTATGCGGATATGTGCATGTTTACATATTTGTACGTGATTAGATCAGACAGGAAAATGGCATACATGCATTCCATATGCACTGAACATCCTAGACTATAGATAGTGCATGAGACGAGTTCCAGAGAAAATGGTTCTAGAGTCGGTTTGAAAACTAGAAATGACTTGAGGGTAGTCCATACTTAAATATCAATCGCTGAGACTACCACCGATATACACTGAGGGTAGTCCACTAAATACATAACATCCGAGATGGTTCACAATTTATAACATCGGAGGGTAGTCAACCAATAGAACATAATATTCTCATACGAGGCTTAAAGGAAAGTGTGAGGGAGTCTGGAGACCTGATCCAGCTGGTCATGACATTAAAGCAGATTCATGCATTTGCTCGAATGTGTGTTTAATTGAATATCAAGACCGCACCCTAGTATGAAAATTACTTATGGCGATTCCACTAATGAAAGCATTAGCTCACCCCGTCGAGGGACATTATTTTTACAAAAAGTACAGGAGGTGAGGGGACTACGTCCTAGAGACCGTAGTTTGTGAAGAAAGCCGGGTGTGGCTTTTGATGATTTTTCCACATGTATTAGAATTCTCTAATTTTGATATATGTTGTATAAGAGTAATTTACTAACTCTAGAACTATCGATATAGTTGATTCACAGTTGGTATATCAGGATGAGTATTGTTTATACCAGCGGCCAGTTTTACCATGTCAGGATTATACTGGACCTGTTTTGGGACGTGTATACGCAGTATCGATTTCGGCAGAGCTCTCCCGACAAAGGAGACTCCGCCCGGAGCTCAAGTATGTCTGCAACCCGACATCCACTAGAGCTCCATGAAGCCTGCATCAACTGACCCCCGGGCTCAGCTGCCACAGACAACCACCCACATTGAATAAAAAAATTGTTTTCAAAATAAAAGCGCTTTAACAAAAAGCACCATTTAGCTCACCGATTTAAAAATTGTAAAACTCATTACCATTTTCATGAAATTAAATGAAAATAAGCAAAGGAATACGCAGAGAGACGCATACACCGGGCCCAAATCGTAAATCGCAGTTGTTCAAATGGAAAAGGAAACACAAGCCCAAAGTAGCATCATAATGTCTCTCGATTGTGTCGATTCACTAATGGCGGAGAGTCAAATCATATAAGTGATATGAAAATACACGAGTTAAGAAGAAAATTGAGGGAAAATGAAAAAAGAAAAAAAAAACCTAATAATCTTTATAAACCAAACTCCGCCAGTGGAAATCAAATTGAGAGAGAGAGATATATATGTAAGTAGTATTTTGAAGGAGAAGAGCAGTGAGAATCTACATTTATAAATGTACAAGAGATAAAAATGAGGGTTCGCAAGTGCAAAGAAAGAACCGAGAGAGAGATGTTGTTTCTGTTTGTTTGGTGTTTTGAAATGACATTGCGATCAAGGCTGTTCTAAGAGACGAACGGCAGTGTGTGTACTGGAAAACTGAGAAGAGACCTAATCCATGAGAGTAAGGAACAAACCCACTCAGTCGAGACTAAGCTATATAAGGAATGGTTTCTTTGTTTCGTGAGACAAAAGCAGAGAAGAGAATATTAACTATAAGCTTAAGTATATCGTAGAAGGAAACGATGTCGCTTCTCGTTTAAGAACCTAATGACTTAATACTAATCCCAATCTAAATCGCTAGATAAATCCTCGCACATATGTAGCCAAAAAAATTGTGCATACTTAACGAAAAGGGATACCATCCCTAGCTAAATAGCTAGGGAATTATCCTCAAGAAATCAGTAAACTGAAAAAATAATTCGAGTAAATTATAGTGACGAATTATTCTCTAGTTATTTAGCTAGGGAAAAATCCCTAGCTAATTACAAAGAGTAAAACAGAAGTATTTAAAAGCCTCGATGACTAAGTATCCCTATCTAAATAGCTAGGACGTATCCCTAGCTAAAACAGCTAGGACATAGTCCCTAACTAAATACATAATTTCCTAAATGAGAAGAATTTTGAGGGTAAAAATAGCGACGGATTAAATCCCTAGCTATTAAGCTAGGGACAAATCCCTAACTAAATGCATACATTTTGTGAAATACAAATTTAAGGCAATCAATAGCGACTAGATATTTTCTGCTTTGGTTTCTTTAGCTAGTGGACCAATCCCTAGCTAAATATATAAAACAAACAAAAATTATTAGCTATAGACTTAACGACGAACAATATCCCTAAATAAATAGCTAGGGAAAATCTCTACTAAATGCATACAATCAAGCATACATATGACAGGATCGTCCCTAGTTATTTTAGTTGCATAAAGTGTCCCGCCATCAACACATAAATCAAACAAAAAAATATTTCAAGATAGACTTAACGACTCAGACATAATCCCTAGTTAAATAGCTGCGGAAAATCCCTAGCCACATGCATAATAGCAATTTAAGGGCACCAATAGCGACTGATTTGGTCCCTAGCTATTTTAGCTCGGGACCAATCCTTAGCTAAATATATAAAACAAAACAAAAAAATAATTCGATATGACTTCTAATCACTTTAAACAATCCCTAGCTAAATGCATATACTGTAACAATCATTCGAGAGTGTACGCGCACATGATACCGTAGGGTGTATAAGAGTATCGCGTCACATTGTAGTAATTTGAGACTAAAGTAGGAATGATAAAATTATGGAACCTAATTTCGGGGTATTAGTGCAAGGGTACAATTGTCATTAAGCAAAAAGGATATGGAAAAGCAAAATCAAATTAGAGATGGGCCAATACAAATAAAATAAGGTGATGAAAAATTAAAAGATGAAGGACCAACTTGCAAATTGGAGAAGCCTGAGGCTATAAATAGCCATGAGACAAACAAAAGTCATTTGGTCTCAATTTTGCTAGGGTAAACGTGGAGAAGGGAGAAGAGGGCAAAGAGAAAAGGGATAAGGCGAAAGAGGAAGGAGAAGGAGGAGAAGACCAAATTCAGGTATGGAATCATGTTTAATTTGTGTATTTGGGGATTCTTAAGGTTTAGTTTGGAGAATAGATGCTCCTTGGTCTAGGTTTTTTTGGAAAGATCACATAAACCTTGAATTGTCGGGGGTTATGAGATTAAACCCTAATTTGGGGAGAAATAACCATGGAATCATCACATTTATGTGGTTTTTATAAAGAATCGAGGACCTTAGGTAGAGTTCTTCCATTTTACCTAGGGTTTTGTGGTTTGAAGTTCCAAATCAATTAATTCAAGTGTTGTGAAGGTTTGGATGAATTCCATGTTGATTTTGAGGAATTGTTGTAAAAGGAGAATGTTGAATTTTAAAGGAAATTTCGTCAAAATTCGTAAACCCTGTTTTTGTTTTTGTTATAGATTAAGTTATAATCATTAATTGATTCCAATTGGTAAAGAACCATAAGAGATAGGGTTACAAATGTATAGAAGGAACAAAGAGCAAATTGTAGCTCTAAGGCTCCCAAATACGGACTGAAAGGTGAGCTCGTGTAACTCACTGATTATGCTCTGTTTTGGGTATGGTTGTAGTGTTTTGGCCATAAGTGGAGTTTCACTCATCCAAATTGAGTGATTCAAAATTATGGATAAAATATACTTCTAGGGGAATAAGTTATCTGAAGGAAGTTCAAGCAAATTGTGAACCCAAAGTGCCCAGAAACTTTTCTAATTGGAGCTATGTGCAGTGCAGTACCTTAATTTGAGTAATCTAGATATAAAATACAATAACTTGAGTTTTTGGTGATCCATATTGGGTGATTCCAATTGGAGAAGAAACCTTAGAATCCTTAGCTTCAAATGAGTGAAACCTTTCCAATTTATGGAGTTAAGATCCCGGAAAATCAAGGATAACAGTAGGTGATTCGGTGAGTTTGGAATCAAAAACATCTTGCTGTAACTTGTGTTATGTGGTTGAGGCCTTGAAGGAAATTTTACATTGAAATTTTAAAGAGATGTCATTGGATATATAAAGGACTGATCTGAAGAGTTTCATAATTTTTGAAGACCTTTTGAATAATTTTTGGGTAATAAAGTCCATAGAGTATTGTTGGAAAAATGTTACCAAAATGAGTGGTTTTTTTGTTATGGGCTTTTTAGTGCTCAAGGGTAAATTGTTAATTTGACTTTATGTGAATGTTGTGTGACCTTAAAGTGACTTGCGTGTGAAGTACGTTAAGTTTATACGCTATCTGTTAGGTGATTAATACGTTATTAAGTATTCGTTTGAGTATGTAGGCTAAGCGAGGCGACGAAGTAATTGGTTGTGCTCAAGTTTGGGAAACAAAGAAGGGTGAGTGTTCTAAACCTATTTTCCAGAAATGCTAGTGTATTATTATGAAATTTATTTCAACTAATTATTTAAATGGTTTTGATTGTAAACTACCATGTTTGAGGAAGAATAAACAGACAGGTTTAACAAGCTAAACAATAGTTTTAATTTTAGACATGTGAAAACAAATAAGTAATGGTTTTGATTCATTCAACCATGCTTTTAAAAAACAAACGATGAGTTTAGCAAGCAATGGTTTTAACTATAAAACCATATTTCAAAGAGCAAGCAAGCAAACAAAAGTCTATTTTTGTAAATAGGCCTAACAAAAATCCCTAGTCTTAAGCAAAGCATCTGTCGAGGAGGTATTAAAATGCGTGCGTGGTGGTGTTAGGATTTCATACATGCATTTTAAGATTTACTGATCGTGAGCTTAGAACATCATCATACATTTAAAGGAGGCCAGGTAGCGCGTCTTTGGAGTATATAAGGTTAAGGCTCTAGCTTCAAATTATGGTGATGGAGACCCGAGTCCAATTCCACCATATTCTAGGAAAGGTGGCGTGGGCGGGCGCCCTTCCACTAGGTGATGTGGACCCGGGTCCTTCCAGGCACGGTCGTGCAGGGCTCCGGAGTGTTCACTAGGGTACAACAAGCAGGAAAGGCCTCCAGTGGTTGATGATTTATAAGCATGTTTATACAGTTTTAAAATCAACCATTGGCGCGCAGTTGAGCGGGCTCAGTTGCATTTCAAAGCATGCGGTTGACCCCGGGCTCAGGAGTGTTTATGAAAGTTTGAGAAACTTTTTGAAGCAAAGGTTTATGAAAAGTTTTGAAGCGACTTTTAAAGCAAGAGTTGAGAAAAGTTTTAGAAACTTTTAAAAGTAAGATAAAGCAAGAAGCAAGCAGAGATTTTTTGAAAGGTTTATAAACTTTCAAGTAAGCAGAAAGCGATAAAGTTTCGAAACTTTTAAGAGTAAAACAAAGCAAAGAAGAATATTTCTGGAAAATATCATGTAGGAAGTTTCTGGAGTTTTTAGATGTTTTAGAAAAACAAAACATTTTCTAAAAGCATACACTCACTGAGCTCGTTTAGCTCATTATTTTCTCTTTTAAAAACTATTTTCAGTGCAGTCGTCGGACAGGCACAATAGGGAATCCCACGACATCGATTATAATTCTTTGTGTATAAATAGAATTTTGTATGGAAATACCTTGAACTTGTATAAAAGGAATATATGTTTTGTACATAATGTGGTTTATGAAAATGTGTAAGGTTGTTGGTTGCCATGTTTGATATAGTGTAAAATTGTGTATACGAGGTTTTTTAGGACATGTCCTATATACTCTAATTTGTTATCTTTGCCAAAATTACAAAATCCTACAAGTTTAGAAAAGAAATTTTTTTATACAAGATTGAAGCGAGCGTGCGACCGCTTCGCGGGGATTCTAGTCGTTAGGAGTAACGACTGGGGATTTCTATGAAGTGGCGGCACACTGTAGATAGAAGGGGTGGGGTGTGACATATATTTTGTGAAAATAACAATTTAAGGGCACCCGATAGCGACGGATTTTGCTAGCTATTTTAGTAGGGACCAATCCTAGCTAAATGCATAAATCAAAACAAAATATTTCGGTATAGACTTAATGCGGACATAATCCTAGCTAAATAGCTAGGAAAAATCCCCTATTAAATACATGCATAATAGCAATTTAAGGGCACCCAGTAGCGACGGATTTGGTCTAGCCTTCAGCTAGGGACCAATCCTAGCTAAATATATAAAAGCAAAGCAAAAAAATAATTAGGTATGAAACACTTGTGAAGCAATCCCTAACTAAATAGATAGGAAAAATCCTTAGCTAAATGCATATATTTTGTAGAAATAACAATTTAAAGGCACGATAGCGGCCAGTTTTTGCCACACAGCTATTTAACTAAGGGATCCCCTAGCTAAATACATAAATCAAAACCAAAAAATATTTGGTATAGACTTAACGCGGACTATCCTAAGCTAAATAGTTAGGGGAAAATCCCTAGCTAGAAATGCATACATTTTGTGAAACAATTTAAGAGAGGGCAATGTGCGACAGTTTTCTAGCTATACATATAAAATTGTAAAAAATATTTTCGGATCATGATTTATGTGGATTTGTTCTCTAGCTAATTTGCTAAGGAAAATCAGTCTCGTGTTGCTAAATTTGCCGCTAATCACTGTGCCAAAATCAACGACAATATTAGCTAAGGGACTTTATTAAGATTGCAAATTCCGTCTCTAATCATCCTGAATCCATTAAGTAAAATTGTCATTAATTCCATAATAAAAAATCTCTTGCTATTCCGTCGCTAATCCCTCACAAATTAGCTAGGGATTATTTCCGTAGCTAATTTTCGTAGCTAATCCGATAATTTCTTGTAGTGTTCTTTTTCCTCTTTCTTTCCCTTCCTTCTCTTTGAGCCAAATAGAACCTTGAATAAATGGAGAAAAGCAACCTAGAATGACTTCTCTCCCCAAAATCGTGCCCTAGCCAAAGGAAAAATGAGATATTTTGGTCTTATCATAATAAGGCCATGTTTGGCCTTATCCTCTTTTGGTTTAAAATTTTCCCTTTGCATTTTAGTCCCTCAATTTTATTCCATTCACACATCGACATCGATTCCTGTGTATATCATCTTCTTAGTTATGACCTTTGGGTCCTTAATGTCAAATTTTACCATTTTAACATTTTTACCACTTTACACTTAATTTCCAAAAAACGCAAATTTTACCCTCTTTATACCCTAAACATGTAATAAACTATTAGAGGTATAATTTAGGAATACAAAGTCTATCAAGATGGAGGCCCGATATGGAGGTAAATGGAATAAAAAGGCTACATGTTGGCTTAGAAGACCAAAAGGGCACACCTTCAACGTCTTCAAAGGAAGGGAACTCCACTACTAGAGCTTCTACAAAAGAGGAGGAGTTGATGGGAGATAGGAGGGTGGAGAGATGCTAGGAAGAAGAGGATGCGGAAGAGCCCCAGAGGTATGTTACCGTTGAGTCCCAATATCCTCTTCTCCTTCTTTGTTTGACCGAGCACACATTTGAGGAGAGGGACTCTTTGAGTCGAGGGGTTGGGTTTGTATAGTTTGCGCAAAAGGGAGGTAAAATCAAACCCGATAATGATTCTACTACTAGAATTGGATATTATCGAATTTGATTTGAGAAAAGAGAGATGATTATGGTGGAAGTTCTCGACATCCCACGGAAGAGGAGAAAAGTTTCCAGTAGAAGATCTTGAGAATTTAAAGTGGGAGGAAAACTGCCTTTTAAGGTTTAGCAAATTTCTAGGGATGTCGTCGGAGGGGTACGAATATGAAGTGTTGGATCTAATGTATAAAATAAGTGACATAAGACAGAAAGGAAAAGGGAAGAAGATGTAGGGGATGACCAAATTCGATAGAGAAATTAAAAAAACTAGCATGGACAATGCAAGAAAATGGGAGGTCATTAGGGTGAGAAAGGAAAGGCCAGGAGCTTCACTTTGAAGTACTAATGAAGATAGAATTCTCTTGGAATGTTAGAGGGGTAAATGACTCAAAAAAGAGGAAAATAATAAAGGCCTTCCTAAAAACTCAGAAAGTGGACTTAGTCTATCTTTAAGAGACCAAGTTGAAAGAGCCCTCCAAAGAGTTGGTTAGTAGCCTAGGGGTGGGGAGGTTTGTTGATTGGGCAGCAGGTGCTTCAGGTGGGATCCTAAATTTATGGGATTCTAGAGTGCTTCAACTTGTTGGTAAAGAGAAGAGTCAATCCTCTTTATTTTGTAATTTCAGAAATTGTGAGGACAAAAACACATGGGTGTTTACGGGCCCACTACCAAGGAGGGAAGGAATTTGATATGGGAGGGTTAGGGGGCATTTAGAGGGTTATGGGAAGGGTCGGGGTGTATAGGAGGTGACTTTAATGGAACCTGATTCCTTGAAGAAAGGAATAGGGAAGGCCGAATTTCAAATTCTATAAGAAGGTTCTCGCGTATCATTAATGAGCTAAAATTGAAAGACATTTCCCTACAAAGGGGACGATACACTTGGAAAGAGGGCTTAACAACCAAAAAATGGCAAGATTGGGTATAGGTTTCCAATCACAAATGATTGGGAAGTACTCTTTGGAGGTGCGAACAAAGTCACACTACTAAGAGCCTCTCTACGGGCCACTGCCCGATCCCGAAGCGGGGAGGGAAGGTACACGTGAGGTCCATTACCATTTAGGTTCGAAAATATGTGGCTCAAGGAGGAAGGCTTTAAGAACCTTATTAATGATTGGTGGAGGAGTTCTGAAATAAGAGGTAGTGGTAGTTGTGTTCTAACAAAGAAGTTGAAAGCCCTTAAAGCTCATTTCGAGGATCTGGAACAAGGAGAATTCTTTTAAGAAGTAGAGAAGAAAAGGCTTTAAGAAATAAAGGTTGGGATGATTTAGAAGTGTGAACATACATCTCGAGAGAGCGGAGTTGAAAATGGAGGTTGTGTAGGAGTTTAATCACTTGGCTCTAATGGAAGAATTGTCCTAGAGGCAAGTGATATGGTTGAATGAAGGTGATAGAAATACAGGTTTCTTTCATAGAATGGCAAAAAAAATACACTTATTGGCACGTGCATCACATGCATTAGCACGTGTACACTTATGATAAGTAGGAGTCCTCCTCGTGGGGGCCCCACCTCGTTAATTGTAGAAAAGATTGAAAGTCTAAAAGGCGGGGCTGTTCTTTGATCAAGAAATGAGGCAACCACCTCTTTCTTCTCATGACATTATGTCGCCAAAAATTATTTGGAAATGAGAGGGCTCGACCTTGGTATTCTACCTTTAAATAGGTAGTTCCTTCTTCAGTATGTATCATTCGAGAATGTGAGAGGAAAATAAGGTAGAAGAGAAAATTGTGAGAAAGAGCAAGGGGTTCTTTCTCGGGTTTAATACGGGATTTATAGTGTAGCTATCTTTGGATAATGGTAAACACTTGGTTATTCCGTGTTTGTATTTTCTCTTGTATTGGTCTCGGTTTTCTTATGGGGTGAGCGGTGAAAATCTATGTAATTGTACAAATTTATTACATAGTGGATTTTGTCTTGGTTAGCCCGTGGTTTTTTACAATAAAGGAGTTCCTGAATCCTTGTGTCATTCATTTCTCTGTTCTTGTTGATATTTTGCCTAAAGTTGATCTCGGGGTTTTTCTCAACAAGTGGTAGTAGAGCCATTGGTTCCTTGGCGATACAAATGTTAATGATGAAGTTTGATGTTGAGAAATTTGATGGGAGAATCAGCTTTGGCTTTTGGCAAGTACAAGTCAAGAATTTTTGATTCAATCTAGGTTACATAAGGCGTTGAAGGGGCAAGCCTACCACTACCTCGGTGAAAGATTATGATATTTGAGGTTTTTAAGTCTGCTATAAGTGATAAAGATTAGGATGAGCTAGATTTGAAATCTGCTAGTACCATAAGGCTATGTTTGGCGAAGAATATTCTAGAAAACGTGTTTGAGATTTATTTATGAGGACTTTGGGAAAAGCTGAAGCCAGATCATATATCAGCGAGTCTTTCAAATAGGTTGTACCTGAAGGAGTAGTTTCATATACTGCGCATGGAGGTACAAGGATATGAGACCACATGAGTATTCTCAATGGCATCATTTCAGATTTAGAGTCTATTGGAGTTGTGATCTCTAATGAGGATAAGGCACTGTATCTTATCCAGTCTCTTCTGACCTCCTATGAACACATGAAGTCTATCTTGATGTATGGGAAAGATACGGTGATTTATTCAAAAGTCACCATCAAACTCTTGTCTGAATAAAGAAGGCTTGGCAGTGAGAAAAATGCTTCAATAGTTGAAAATGCACTGGTGGTCAAGGAAGGGAAAAATAAGAACTTTGGAAAAGTAGTCTGCTAGGTGTGTGGACAATCTGGGCACATCAAGAAAACGTATCCAAAAGGTGGAGCTAGTTCGACAAATGGCTCCGACTCCCAAACTAACATAATAACAATTGATGATGAGATCTTCTAAGGAAGAAATGTGCATCCTAATGGCATAATCAGCTAGTTGCAATGGAAAGAGGATGTGTTAAGCGTTGCGAGTCCACATTGCACCACGGGCACTAGTTTCACAATTTTGTGCAAGGTGTGTGGTGGGAAGATTTTGATGGCTAAAGAACTCCTAGGGAAAGCGAAACAAGTGGAGTTCCACACAAGGATAGAAATATCGATTTCGACGGATATATCGGTACTTGGATTTTATGGATATATCAAACGTCTCGATTGGATATTTTTATGAGTATCTGATATCATAATTAACAAAAAGCCTTTGGGAAATTTATGGAAATACTTGCAAATGTAAAAATGACAGCGATAATCAAATATACACATTGAGATTACATTGCAATGAGCTTTTAAAACCAAAATGAAGATCGATGCGCTCACGTTGTAACATTTGATGAAGAGGATCCCATCTTAGTAGAAGACAATACTCATACCGGGACATGGTGTTAGATAATATTGATTATAGGATCGAGACATGACATGCATAAATGTCTTGACTTGTACCCACAACCTCTTCATGGATAGGAAATTCAGGGTTCACCCACATGCTCATTTGAAATCCTTATTGCATTTGATATGGAATGGAATGCCATTTGTTCGACATGAGGGTAATTTATCATTTCATATTCTTCATCAATGGAAGCCAAAGAGGTTGAAGAAATTTGACCATAACTCATTGTGTTAGGTGGAAAAATATTCTGTCATTTGATGAATCAACGTATTGGTGCCAATGCTTATGGACTCAAGGCAGCGAACAATGAATCCTCATTGTAGTGTGTCATCTTCGTTGTCGACCTATGTGGCTTTTCGATGAGTGTCTAAAACACTCATGCCAAACCCGCGTTTGTCTTACGTTTTTAGCTGTATTTTATATTTAAATTAAGTATTATTTATGGCCTGACATCTGATTTTTGTAGTGTGTGTGAACTGCAGGTGGAGCGGGGTTTGGATGCATTTTTGGATCGGAGGGTGGAGTGCGCCGGTGGCTAGAGCGTCAGCGGCGTCCCAGGCGATCCCACGTCGTGACGTCCCAACATCGCGACGTTGGGTCAACATATATAGAAGTCAACAAGCGGCAACGTCGCGGGGGAATCTCAGCGTCGCGTGACGTTTACAGCGTCGCTGACATTCGTATGATTCTTGCCTCCATCATTAAAAGCGAAAGGGGACGAGTGAGGCATCAACGATTGTATGAACTAGAACCTGAAATGAGCGACAATACCAGTCTTGAAGAAGTGCGAATCATTGTATTTTTCTTCTTTTGGATAGAAGTGCTCTTGATGTTTGATCTAGTTAATGCATTATATGTTAGTGTATTTCTGATTTTCTCCTAGGGTGTTGTTGAACTACTGTCACGATTGCATGGATTAAAGATTAGTATTTTATATTATTGATTGTTTATAACTTGTTAACATCCTTTATATCTGTGAGTCATTTACATAGTGATGTGGCCCGACATTAGCGTGATTATCTTGGATATCAGAGATTGATGAGGATGCCCGAGGGATTTAGTGAAGTCACGACCTTCGGTTGATTGGTAAATAGAGATATTCAGATCCAGGGGAGTGGCGATTAAAGTTAGAACATTTAAGCTTTTCGGAGTATCGAGTTGGGGTAGAGATACTCGACACTACTAGCGGATAGGCGGATGCACCTCGAGAGGGTATTTCGTAGCAAGATCACTAGCCATCAATAAATTATAATACATTGAATAGTATCATCTTTAGGAAATAATCCATGAAAGTGGTAGGGAGACATATGCTAGTCCTCCATTATCTGATGAATTCATTAAAAGATCGATTAGTTTAGTTGAAATTCGAGACATTATACTTTGTCACCCCTAAGCTAATATCGGATAATATTCAAAATGATCTACGTATTCAACACATATCCAGTGGATCGATAATTGTACCATAGGTACACTATATTACTTGGGGCGACGCGTGCACTTGCGCACATAGGCGTACATATATACACACCACGCTTTCGGCCTATCAAGTTTTTGGCGCCGTTACCGGAGATAGGTTGAGTGTGATATAGAGAATAAAGCAATTAGATATTACTCTGGAATTTTTGTTTTTATTTGTTTTTACAAGTGCTAGTAATTTGGTCTTTTTGTTTTGTGTGTGATGTGATGTGAGGTTTCGTTGAGTGCATGCGGCAATGAGGATCGGAGTTGACTACATCAGGTGTGATCTGAGCCCGGAAAGAACTTTACACGGAGAATCACAGGAATAGAGAACCTCAACATACTAGAAATCTAGCAATCATGGAGAACAATGAAGAGCGGGATCTTGGCATTGGGCAAAGCGAGAGTACGAGAGGGGTCGAGAAGTAGAGATAGCAACGGAAGAGATCGAGCACCGGGCCTTTTATACAGCCGGATGATCAATTTATGTTGCTATGAGTTTGCCCTACACTTCCTGAGTTGTTCGAACTGACCTGTCAAGAAGACCACCCATTTAGGCAAACAACTTATTTGAAGTCGGTAACACTTCTGGTCTTGAACATCTTATTTCATGGACTGCCCAGTGAGTCAAATATGCATCGACCGACCTCGAAGTCGACACGTCGAGTCCTGATGGGGTTCTTGAGGCACTCGGGTGAGATTGTTCCCACTTTCACTAGGTGATAGAGTGACATTGGTTAACAAAGTCGATACCGGATTCCATTACTTCATGGAGCGACTTAGTCTGAAATGCGACCGAGTTTTTCCCACCCTCGAAAATTGCACAACGTACGAAGTCACTTTTAGACGACTAGAGGAAGAACTGGCGGAGGCATGGGATAAATTTCATGAACTGTTGAGGAAGTGCCCACATCACGGACTGACCGGATGGATGCAAGTCCATACTTTCTATAATGAATGCGAGAGTCTGACTAGAGCAGGTGATTGATGCCTCGGGTGGAGGGGAACTAATAGAAGAAAACCACGGACGAGCGCGACTCTGGAAGATCTTGCTACTAATCTGAATCCGGTGGCCTAGAGAAGACTACACAGTGAGAGTCGTGGCGACGGATAATGAGGTTCTCAACAATCTGGTTACTCATGTTGCATAGGTGACTGCGGTCAGCTGGAGACGGTAAGATCACGCGAGGTGCCTCTGGTGACCCGTGGAGTTGTGGTCTGTGGAAGGGAACTGACCTGTGAGAGAAGAATGTCGGTCGGGGCTGACAGAAAGTGGGAGCCCGGTATGTGTCGAGTTTAATCAGTCGGTGATGAGGTGCTTCAAACCTTTCAGTTATATATCAGTCTTGCATTTTCATGTTGATTGGCATTATTTATATAATTTTAGTGTTAGATTCCTTATTTAGTTTGTTTGGAATACGAGGGCATGATGAGGCGAAAGAACAACAGGAAGCCCATTTTGGAAAGTAGGAGCATGCGAGAAATTTTGCCCACGTCGCGGCGTCTCCACGTCGCGACATCACTAAATCGACGTGGGGGTCAGCAATGCCGAAGTCAGCGGTCACCCGCGTCGCGATTACTGCGTCAGCGACGTCTGCATCAGCGACGATCATTTCAATCGCATCTCATCATTAAATGCGGGGGGCTCCGGGTTTTGAGGCGTGAAGAGCGTCTTTGACGGAGATCACGAATTGGAGACTGCAGCACGGACTTCAAGGATCTCTTGGACTTTTGTATTGTTTCATTATTGTTTTGATTATTTTGGATCACGCTGAGGATGTTCTTCACATTACATATTTATTTCTTTCCTTCATGATGTTTCTAAACTTATTTCTAGGGTTACATCAAGCCACATCACGAGACAATGGATTAGAATTTAACCTTTCTGTGTTAATCAATTGTTGTTAATTTATCACATCTTGCTCTATATGCATGTTGGTGTATAGTAATATCGTGATATTAACATGCCCTGCTGAATCAGGATTCGAGATGAAATTGATGAGGATGCAGGTAGAGTAGCCTTTAATGGGTCGGGTTAATAGGATATTAGAACTGAAGGTGGTTTGGGGTTGAACATTAAAGCATTTACGAGATCCCAAGTCGAGATAGAGATATACTTTCGATTCTATTCTGAGAAATAGGCGAATATACCTCGAGAGAGGACATATCTAATGTGAATCACTTACTCGCCGTTGATATGTTATAAGCAATCCCGAATAACAACATCTTTAGGAGAATAATCCATCGAATGTAATGGGGAGATTTAACCCTAGGCTCTACATTATCAATTCACCAAAACCAATAAGCTTAGATTACAAATTAGTACTTAAATTCCATCTTAGAATCATTTATTCGAATGTTAATAAGCGGAACATCTGTGAGTGATTCTATCTTTCCACGTGGATCGATGCACAAATGCGCTCAGTACACTATATTACTTGAGGCGGCGTGCACTTGCATTTAGGCATACATTTATACTTAAGCGTTTTTCGAGCTGTCAAGTTTTTGGGCGCGGATTGCTTAGGAAGGAAGGCTTAAATTGATATAGGTAGTAAGCACATAAGATAATATTCTGAATTTTCTTTATTTTTGTTATTTTTACAAGTGCGTGGTGGGTTTTGTTAGTTGGTGTGTTGTTGCAGTGCGGGTTTTGGTAGGTACATGCGGCGGTAATGAATTAATCCTTTATGTGATCGGGCGGAAGGCTTGCACTTGCAGTTGCGTAGAGACGAGAGACGGAGCAGTAGAACTCAATAGTCATGGAAACACTTGAAGAGCCAGCGAAGATTTTGGCGTGGAGCAGACTGAACCCTGTGAGAAGCGAGACTAGAAATCAAGCGCCTAGGCCATTCATACAGTGGACAGTCCGTACATGCTATTAGATGAGTTCGTTACCTCAGCGAGTTGTTCGGGCGAGCGTCGAGACGGCGCGATTCAAGCAAACAATTTGAATTGAAATTCGATCCTTGGTACAAATGCTTGAACATATTGTTCCATGGACTACCCCGCTGAGAACCAGAACATGCATTTAGTAACTTCCTCGGTTGCGATACCATCAAATACAGCGAAGTCCTTTGAAGAAGCCCTAAGATTGCGGTTATTCCCTCTCACTTTCGGGGATAGAGCCCAAACATTGGCTTCTTAGGTCGACACGATTCCATTACTACATGGAGCAATTGGAGTACGAAGTTTCGACCCGGTTTCTTTCCACGCCCGGGTGCTGGCAATGCGGGTAATACGTTCGGTCAATTGGGAGAGAACCTGGCGAAGCATGGGGCAGGTTCCATGAATTGTGCGGAAGTGTCCTCACCATCGACTAACGGATGGATGCAAGTCCACCTTTACAATGGTGCAGAATCTGACCGAACAATGATAGATGCCTCATTTGGGGATCATTGATGAAAACCACGGACCAAGCGTATGAGATGTTGGAAGATCACGCAATAGCACTAATCGGTGGCCTAGAGAAGGCTACACCGATAAACACGGTGGGTGCACAGACAATGAAGTCCTCGACAATCGGCCAAATCCTTGGCTCGGTGACTAAAGCACGGCTAAATAGGCGACGAGGAACGGCTACATGCTATATGAGACCGCTCCATGGGAGTTGTGTGAATTACGTGGAGGGCGGCCTGATAGTGAATGTCGGTCAAGGAACCCTACGGTGGAACAAGCTCGGTGCGTGCTCGAGGTTTAATCGGAATCGATCACAGCGGCAAGGGCCAGTATGGGGTAATAGCTACGAGAATCGAATCGAGGAATGAGGATGGGCGTAACAATCGGAACCCAGAACAGTCAAGCAGACCAAGGGTATGGATGGAGGAACAATCGGAACAATCACCTTGATCGAGGCAGAGCTATTAGACCACCCCACGAAGAAAATTTGGATTTAGAGCCAAGCTGCAGCACGAGATGTTAACTTCTCATTCCGTTTATGAATGAGACTAAAAGCAAATATCTGTGACCAGACAATTGATTAGACAATCAAGCGGCACGAGTTAGAGAAATTTAAGAGATTGAATGGGGCAAATGGCGTCTGTTGGCGAAAGCGGCCGAGATCATTGCGAGCAATTACGAAATTAAACCACACAGAGGAGAAGAGGAAAGAGTCTCTTTGCCAAGGCCATCACTTTCAGGAGTGGAAAGAGTTGAAATCTCGGAGTATGGCTAGCGGTAGAGAAGTGAAAACTAAGGAGCAAGACGAAATATCTGATAGGCCGGATGAAAGAGCCGGCTGACCACGAGATGTGAGGCGACGAGGATAATAAAGCGGGGAAGAAAGCAGAAGCGGACCAAAACGGAAGAACCTATCATACCCGATCCACTGTGCCTCGGAGGTTGAAGAAGGTAAATTGGGCTAGTTAGCAAAGTTTCTTGACATCTTATTGCATATTAATATACCATTTTTGGAAGCATTAGAAATTATGCCAAGTTATGTGAAATTCATGAAAAGATCTTGGCAAGTAAAGAAATTAGAAGAGTATGGGACCATTGCCTTAGAGAATGCGGTGCCATCCTGTAGCTTCCCCGAGCTTCAAGATCAGGGTAAATTTGCTATCTGAATTTCTCTATAGGGAATCGGGTATCGGAAAAACTATGTGACTTGGGGCCGAGCATCGACTTGATGCCACTCTCGTGTTTAAAAGGCTAAAGTTGGAGAACCGAAATCAACCACAATCGATTACTGACTTGCGGATAGGTCATACCGGCACCCTCAGGATATTCGAGTGTGCTCGTAAAAGTTGGTAAATTGTCCTTCCAGCAGACTTTGTCATTACGGACATGGAAGAAGATGGCTGATTCCCCATTATGCTTGGTAGACCTTTCTAGCCACGAGGAAAGCTCAAATTAATGTGCGAAGGGGAACTCGAGCTAAGAGTCCAAAGGAGGCAGAGATCACTTTCCATGTTTTCCAGCCCCTGTATGAAGCACCAGACGACGATCCAAATGAAGATATCTCGGAACGATTACAGATTGTCTGAGCGATGAGGAAAAATTCCGAGGGATCGCAAGCTTATTGCACGAAAGACAACGAGAAGGAAGCGGGCATGTACGGAAAAGAGTATTTCATCCACCTTGAGCATTGGGTGTAGGCACTATAAGGATCGCCTCAGCAGCTTTCTCGGTTTATCCTAAGTGTCTTGCACATTGAGATTCAGGGTCGTCGAGCTAACGACATTAAACATAGCTTCTTGGGAGGCAGTGAGTGTTCTTAGAATGCAGTTTTAAGTTCTATAAGTTATTTTCAGCTATTTTGGGTTCTAGTTGTATTTCATGATCAATGTTTTTGTTTTTTGGTTTAATTGGGACCGGAAGCGTGAGTGCGGGTCTTCTGACGTCAATGATCAGATGAAGTTCACACGTGGAGTTCTCGAAAAAGTGGGGTACGCATAATGTATCGAAAATTTCTTGAGACTTTCTGCAATCACGTCGCGGCGTGGGCTCCCACGTCGCAGCGTCATTTAACCGCTTCTCGTCGTCGCGTGAGTTCTCACGTGTGACGTGGGATTCTCACGTCGGCGACGTGCGGCTCGCGTCGCGACGTCACTTATGCGTCGCGGCGTCAGATTGTAAGGCTCTACGTCGCGTCGCGACGTGGGATTCTCCGCGTCAGCGGCGTGGACTTCTGCGGTCGCGGCGTGGACTTCCGCGTCAGCGGCGTCGTTTGGTCACCTCCTGCATCCCGTCGGCGCGTGAATCTCCCGCGTCGCGGCGTCATTTTGACCATGCTCTGCGCGCGTTGCGGCGTTGCCTGCGTCGCGGCGTCGCCAAATCAGCTCTGCATCGCGTCGCGTGGCCACCATTACTTGTCCTTGACGTGAGGCCCAGTTTTAAACCAAGAATAGGCCATTTGGCCTTTCCACTTGCTTCATCTCCTCAGAGCCCTGGCTCCTCACCTTGCAGGAGTTCACTGGACCGATAGGAGATCCCCTCTTCGCTCGCCGACCACTGTAAGTCACCCACATTGGCCGGTTTTGGACCATAGTGGCTTCTCACCAGCACATTGTCAGATTCTAGCTTGGGTATAGTCGTTTAGGGTTTCTTTATGTGTTTTTGTGTAGCCTAGAGGTCTTTTAGGAGGTCATTTCGGGTTAACTAGATTCATTAGGGTTTTTGAGTCCTCTTTAGGTCTTGGTTGAGTCTTTAGGTAGTGTTTAGTTAATTTCTTTTGTCGTGCATATTAAGTGTTTGTTATTTGGTTTAACTTGAGGATGTACGTAAGCAATGAGATTGCTGCCAGTCGGGCGTGAGGCCCGACTCCCATTCGATACCTCGCGTTTTGTAAGCGGATCACGCATGGTCGGTTTAGCATAATTTGCAAGGCGATCCTTCATTATAGGAAGGTTTCCACCACCCAGAGCGATTTTTTAGCAAAACTATCGAGGCGAGGTTGCGTGTGTGCCAACCCCTCATACAGTACCATGGCGTAGTTGAGGAATTCGCCAGCCTCGCCTCTCTCACGTCCTCCAAAAGGTCGAGTGCGAGGTGTAGTCGACTTGTTGTGGTGATGTACTTCTATGGCCTCGACATATCACCAGGAGCCCACTTTGATCGGCTCATGAGCACCACGACGCTACCATGAGGTCATCGAGTGACCAAAGTCGGGGGTGGTGAGCGGATCAATAAGCAGCGAGCCCTTGTGATAAATTTCAAGGTGGCATTTGGCTGCATTCCCCAGGTGTGGCATCACTTTATCACTTCGCGTCTTATCGCGGCGGCGAATGTGTGTGGTGGTTGCCCGGCGCTCTGCTCAACCTCGGCTATCTTAAGGGATACCATTTGGCGTTAGGCGGGTTGCCGCCGAGGATGCCATCCTCCATAGCAAGATCTGTGAACACAGGGCACCCGCACCGATCTTAGAAGCGTGCAAGCAGCCGTGATTATATGGCATTTAATGAGGCACAGCTATCCATTAAGACCATATCGGTCGAGCGGGACACACACGGTGTCCGGCTGAGGTTTATGACTGGGCCATGAGCCCTCGGACCGGGGGCGAGCTTCAGGCCCCTATCGGGCTCGCTGGATTCTGGGTGACACCGCGGGAGGACGTGGCCCGGGTCCTCGTCTCAGACCTCCCGCCGCCCCTCGCCCAGTGACCTCGGGCGGCCGGAGTCCCTCCCCAGTCCTTCCCCAGATGTGTGGGGACCGGTGCTCCCACTCCTTGGCGTTTTGACCGCGTGGGATGAGACCCGGGGAGCATCGAGTCCTCGTACCGAGACATGGGCGGCCCAGCGTGCGACATGCGCACGATTCTGGCCAATCGGGCCATCATTCCCAGCGCGGCGGGCTGTGCGGCCGGCTCGCGCGGCTCCTGGCTTGCGACCACAGCCACATGCCGCGGTGATCTACGGGGGAGTCCCTTACCCTCTATGTTTTTGGACCGGTCGGGACTGGATCTTTTGTTGGGAGGTATTTTGTTCGGATACTATGTTTTTGTTTATCGGCTGCTTTATTTGCGTTGTTTTAGTTTGGTTTTTGTTTATCCTTTGCTTTATTTGCGTTGTTTTGAACAGTAGTTTATAGTATTGTTAGTTGTTCGCATTTGGGTTGTGTTTTGTTTTAGTATTGCATGCGGTTGTAGGTCGTGTTAGTATTTGTTTGAGTTATTGTGCATCACATATTTTGTATGTTGAGTGAGTCGGTTGTTAGTTGTTTGTTTGTTTTAGGATATTCATGCATAATGTAGTAATTGCATTCGATTCCATGTTGAAAATTGAGGTCAGTTTAGATTGAATTCACACTAGATTTGTTGGATGCATACATTTGTTTGATGCTGTAATTAGATTGAATAGGTGAAAAGGCTAGTGAACGATTCGGGTAGTCGAAACCCGATTCACCAGCTTCTATCCGCACTCACACTAGTATTGATCAGTATGCATAATCTAGAACCAACTAAAATTAGGCTCCAACTTTAGGAGATTCGAACCATTTAAGTGATGGGACACCTAAACAAAGAGGATTGCCATCGAGCCCCAACTAAAAGAAAAATACAAAAACATGAAAAGACAAAAGAAAAGAAATAAAAATAGGCATATGCATAGAATAAGCGGGATCATCAATCGGAATCAGGGCACGATCTGAGAACTGTAAAATACAATGCCACGAGCCAGGCGGCGAGTCGTGACTTCCTTGCCCACGTTACATGGGACGAAGATGGATCATTCCGCATGACCTAGGGCCATCGAAGGTTTGATTTGAGTGTTAGAATTGAAGATTTGAAGAGACTTAATGTCTGGTGTATAACAAGCCCCGGTGAGAGTCACCAATGAGTCCATTCTGGGAACATGGCTAAAACTTGGCACTAGGTCTTCTCCATTTTGTTTTGGTACACTTAGGAAATTCTAGATATGTAGGCATGAATAATTGGTGCGTTCTATCCTTGTCTAGTTCGATTCTTCTAATAGGTGGGTTGAACTTAAGTTTGGGAATGTCGGAACTTCGGGGCATATTAAGGTCACCTACCATAGGCACATAGGGTTTTGAGGAACGGCCATTGAACACCTATGGGAGTGGATGCACTGATCGGTTTACATACCTCGATCGAAGTCAGAAAGTCAGTATCACGTATGCCTTCATTGAACATCGAGGTAAAGCGATTAGGTATGTGAATCGGGTCAAAGTGATCCTATTTTCGACATGGCATTCTTGTCTTGAGTGTGAGTTGCATAGTGTCGGGTGTGTGTCTGTTTAGAGTCGGTTCTTGCTTGAGGCAATGAGAAATTAGTTGGGGTGTGATGAGTGCTTAAAACACTCAGATTATACTCGCGTCAGTCTTGCATTTTCATGTTGATTGGCATTATTTATATAATTTTAGTGTTAGATTCCTTATTTAGTTTTTGTTTTGGAATACAGGCATGATGGCGAAGAACAACACGGGAAGCCATTTTGGAGAAATGAGGCATGCAGAATCAACGCCCGCGTCGGCGATCTCCCGCGTCAGCGGCGTCACTAATATCGCGGCGTGGGGGTCGACCGTCACGAGAAGTCAACGGTCTGCGTGGCGGCGTTACCGCACGTCGAAGGCGTCACCATCATGGCGTCACCCGCGTCATGACGTCGACTCAAATCACGCATCTCATCATTTAAATGCGGGGGGGCTCGGGATTTTGAGGCATTGAAGCGTGCGCGGCGGAGATCACGAATTGGAGAACCTGCTGACCACCGGACTTGAGATCCTCCTTGGACTTTTAATATTGTTTTTTCATTATTGTTTGATTATTTTTGGATCACATGAGGATGTTCTTCACATTACATATTTTATTTCTTTCCTTCATGATGTTCTAAACTTATTTCTAGGGTTACATCAAACCACATCGCAGATGATGGATTAGAAATTTAACCTTTAAGTATTAATCGATTGTTGTTAATTTATCACATACGCTCTATACGCATGTTAATTATATATGATAATATCGGCCAATATTAACATACTTACACTTTGAAAATCAGGGATTCGAGATGAGGGTGACGAGGATCTGGAGTAAATGCCTTTAGTAGGTCGGGTAATAGAGATGTCAGAACTGAAGGTGGTTTAGGGTTGAACATTAAGCATTTACGAATCTGCGTCGAGATAGAGACATATACGATTCTATTCACGAAATAGGCGAATATACCTCGAGAGGATATCTAGTAGGCAAGATCACCTACGCCATTGATATGTTATAAACAATCACGAATAACAACATCTTTAGGAGAATAATCCATCGAATGTGACGGAGGGAGATTTAACCTAGGCTCACATTATCAATTCACAAAACCAATAAGCAGATTCTGATTAGTACTTAAATTCCATCTTAAATCATTTATTCGGATATTATGCAGCGAACATACATGATCGATTCATCTTTCCTGTGGATCGATGCACCGTACTGAAATGCGCTATATTACTTGAGTAACGTGCATGCGCATTTAGGCATACATTTTATACCGCGTTTTTCGGCACGTCGGTCGACCCGACAACAAGGGCGGTGGGGAAGCAACTTCTCGGAACCAAAATCGAGGCCAAGGGTGAATATGATCAAAATCGAATATTCGGAACAATCGAGGAGGTATGGATGGAGGAGCAATCGAGCAGGCATGCCTGCACCTGGTGGCCCGAGCCACCTCCTAAAGAAAAGGTGGACTTGGAACAAGCCCTCGCACAGATTCTCACCTCACACTCTACCTTTATGAATGAGACAAAGGCGAATATGCAACAACAGGCCACCAAATTGAACAATCAAGCAGCACAGTTGAGAAACTTGGAGGTACAGATGGGTCAAATGGCGATCTATTAGTGAAGGCGGTCGGGTTTCCTTACCAAGCAACTCATAAGTGAACAGAAGAGATGGGAATGCACATGTTTAAACGATCCATTGAGAAGTGGTAAAGGAATTAGAACACGGGAGGCGATCCCGGTTATAGAGTGATGAGAAAGTTATCGACCAAGTCGAAATGATGATGCGTGAATGAGAACTGACTCAAGAGAAACGGTCATAGGAAACACAAATGAACGAAGGGACAACCCACAATATAGCCCCAATTCGTATCCACAACGTCTAAAGAAGCATAAGTTGGATAGAAGTAGTTCTACTAAGTTCATGGAGTGTTAGAAACTACACATGTTATCAGTTTCTTTGATGCTGCAGACAGTGCTTTCAGTTATGTAAAATTTATGAAGGACATCTGTCTCAAAAAGAGAAGATTGAGATTTGAAAGCAGTTAACCTAATTAGGGAGTGTGTAGTGCCATGCACTTGAGAGAAAATCTCTTGCATGGTTAAAAGACTGCGGTTTTTCACTATCCGTACACCATTGGAAATGCTATCTTTGAGAGAGCATTGGCATTGTGATTTGGGTGCCCGGCAGTAATCTCATGCCCTTGTCCATTTTAAGCATTTGGGATTAGGTGAAGCTCGTCGGACTACAGTCACACTTGAATTTGTGAGACCGGTCATCAAACATCAGGAGAGTGATAGAAGATGTCTTATTAAAGTTGACAAGTTCATATTTGACATATTTCATTAATATTAGATATGGAAGAGGATAAAGAAATACCCATAATCTTGATGAGGCCCATTTCTTGCAATGACGAGCAATGATTGATGTTTAGAGGGGTAAAATTGAGAGTACGGGGAGGGATGAAGTTAAGTTCAACGTGTTCAAGTTTGTAAGACATACAGCGAGAAGTGATACATGTTTCATGGCGGAGATAGTAGAGGCTAAGTGTCTAGCCAAAGTGGTCTCACTAATCCTTTGGAGCTAGCCTAGTAAGGAGATGATTAAATATGAGCGAAGAGCGAGAGGAATATGTAAAATTGATGGATTCTTCGAGACCCGATAGAAGGAAATACTTCGAATCTCTGGGTGAAGTACTAAAACGCCGGTGCCATCGATTGAACAACCACCCAAGATGGAACAAAAACCTTTACCTAGTGTTTTGAGTATCGTATCTTGGGATAGCATCCACCTTTACATTGATCATCTGAGAATCCTTAATTTGAATTAGAGTAAGAGAAGTTATTGAGGTCCTTGGGATCATAAAAATGCGCTCGGATGGTCTCTAGCCGATTTAAAGTTAAGCCCTTCCATGTACACATGCATCGTGTTTCTTTGGAAGATGGTCATAAACCTCGGTGGAAGCACGGAGGGGAGTTGAATCCAGTATGAAAGAGGTAGTTCGAAGGAGTGTTAAAATTGGTGCGGATCTTGGGAGTAATTTATCCTGTTTAAACCAGTCTTGGGTAAGTCAGTTCAAATGAGTACCTAAGAAGGGAGACATTGTCATAGGCAAGAAAGTAACATATTCTTGCCTTCTCGAGCAGGTTCTGGGTGGAGATTTGTATTGATTATCGAAGTGAGACCGAGGCCACTCGAAGATCATTTCCATTGCCACTTTTAGATCGGATGTTGGATCGATTAGCCAGGTCATGAATATTATTCCTTTTTGGATGGATATTCGGGTACAATCAAATTCTTTATGGCCCACGAAGATCAGGAGAAGACGACATTCACATGTCCCTATGGGACATTCGCATTCAAGCGGATGCCCTTTGAAATTTGTGTGCAATGCGTAGAGCACCTTCGGCTTGATGCATGATGGCCATATTCTCATATATGGTTGAAAAGAGACAATCAAGGTCTTCATATGGATGATTTTGGTTTTGGGTAATTCATTTGACAACATGCGGAGAATTTGCGATCGATGTTGATAGAATGCGAGAGACCCGACCTTGTACTTTCGATTGGGAGGTGCCCATTTCATGAGTACGAGGGTATTGTACTCGGACATCGAATTTCGGCAAGAGGAATAGAAGTGGAAACGAGCAAAGATTGAAGCAGTTGAAAAATTACCTCTACCCTCATCGGTAAAAGGAATAAGAAGTTTTTTTGAGACCCACATTTGGATTCTATAGGTGATTCATCGAGACTTTTCTCAGTTTCAAAACCGTTGTCTAATCTCCTAGTCAGGGACTGTTGAGTTTAATGCCCGGTGTTTCTTGCGCATTTGGTGTTAAAAGATAAGTGGTATCGGCTCTATTGTGAAGTGGCTCCTGATTGGTCTTCCATTTTGAGCTTATGGCCTTAGTGAGATTTTGCGGTGGAGCGTGTTAGGGGCGAGAAGCGAGAGAAATTTTCGAATGTCACATGCAGTAGAACCTTGAATGATGCTCGATTGGATGCGCCACTCTGGAAAAAGAACTATTGGCTATTGTCTTTTTGCTTTTGACAAATTCGGGCCTTATTTGATTGGTAACAAGGTCATAGTTCTATGATCATTACGCATAAAATACTTGATGACTAAAGGCGTAAACCAGGCTAATCCAGGTGGGTTCTTTTGTTCTGAAATTTAGTAAGTGAGATAGAAAGTCTGAGAGAACCTAGTTGTAGATCATCTTTCACGGTTGGAAAGGGCAAGTGATTAGGTTCAAGTGAATGACGATTTTCCTGATGAGCAACTCTTAGCTAGTGAAGACAAGAGGGCGGTTCCATGGTTTCTAGATTACGCGAATTATTTGTTGCTTGAGTAATCCCTCGGGAATTGGCTATCAGAAAAGGAGGTTTTCGCACGCGAAACACTACTGTGGGAGGAGCCAATTCTCTACAGACATTGCGCTGACCAAGTGATCTGGAGATGTGTGCTCGAAGATGAAATGAGCGATATTTTGAACCATTTCCCACACTTTACCATGTGAGTGGACATTTGATTGGCGTGACGGCCCGACAAGGTGCTTGATTGGGGCTTCCTACTTGGCCCGCCTTATTCGAGGATGCTCATCATTTCATATCCCATGTGACAAATGCTCCAGCGAATGGGGGCATTTCTAGAAGGGCGGAGCAACCCATGCATCCCATTACGGAAGTAGAAGCTGTTTGATTTATATGGGGAATGGATTTCATGGACCCATTTCCCCCCGTCTTACTCTTGACTTGTACATCTTGCGGCGGTGGGTGTAATCTTCGAGTGGGTTAGCAATTGACACTCTAACGATGTCAAGGTAGTGGCTGTTTCTTAACTGACCACATATTCTCGTGAATTGGCACCCCCTCGAGCACTAATACGGATAATGGTACTCATTTACTATGATAGTTATTAATGAAGTCTTATGTATAAGTGCGCCATCATTACATCCTTGCATATCACCACGGTCGAATGGAAGCGGCAGGAGGTATCAAATTGAAATCAAGTCCGTGCGGAAAACGATTCTTGATTCTAGGAAGGGTGGTCTACAAGATTGAAAGATGCACTCTGGGCATCTTAGAAACGACATTTAAAACACCCTTGGGTATGTCGCACTTTAAAATTGTTTATGGCGAAGCATGCCACCTTTGTAGTGGAATTGGGCATCGAGCCTGCTAGGCAGCTCGGCGATTGAACATGGGCCAGTGCAGCGGTGAGAAGCGATTGCTACATTTCAGTGGAACTAGATGGTCGGGAACAAAGCATGAAAATGCCCGCATTCTGAGGAAAGACGAAGCACAGCACGATAAACATATTACGGGAAGGAATTCGAGGCGAAAACTGACATGTCCTCTTGTTTAGTCCGTCTCAAACTTTTCACGGATGAAGTCTAGATGGAGTCGAGGACCTTTCCGCATTGACCAAGGTCTTTCCACATGGAGAGGCGAGTTCATGCAGAGAAAAGGAACATTCCACGGTTAACACCACGGTTGAAGCCATATTTGGGCGAGTTCCATGCGGATAGCGGACCATTCAATTGATTACCATAGACAAATACGATGGCGGTCCTAAACTCCGGGTTCATTTTATTGAGATCGAGTCGTCGAGCTAACGACATTAAACATAAGCTTCTTGGGAGCGTGAGTTTTTCATGAAATTTTCTTTCTATGGTTCAGTGGCCCATTGACATTTTTTAAGTTTATTGGTTTGTTGTTTACATCGTGTCGTAATCCTTTGGATCTCTATTTTTCGGGACCAGCGTCCAGTATTGTGGAGGATGCGCCTTTCCCGAGAAATTCGCCCGGAGTTGAAGGGAGTTACATATTGCACTAGGAGTTTTCTCTTACTTCAGATATTGTTGAGATATTTTGCATTTTAGGCCTTCGTCCGCGTCGCGAAGTCTCAGCGTCGCGACGTCGAGTTCAACCCTCCTGCGGAGCGTCGCGGCGTTGGATCTCAGCGATCGCGACGTTGGACCTGAACCTTCTGCGGAGCGTCGCGGCGTTGGATCTAGCGTCGCGGCGGTCATTTTATCTTTCCTGCGGAGCGTCGCCGGCGTTGGATCTCAACGTCGCGACGTTGGTTTTGTACTCTTCTGGAACGTCGCGACATTGGATTTGAACGTCAGGACGTTGGCACGCTCCTCTGCGGAATGTCAGCGGCGTTGCATTCGCGTCCACGGCGTTAGCCTGTTTAAGGCCAACACCACCCTCATTTGCTCTGCCTCATTTTCCTCCTCCTGATTCTATTACACATCGTGCGTCCCATCGTAGATCACAGAATCCACCCTATCGGAGGCCATTGTTTTGCCCTCTAATTCCCTCGCCGAATTTGCTACCACCATTCACGCATTACCAGTCCATTGTGTCCACTGTCTCCCTCCATCGCTACATTCGCTTGAATTTGTTCTTGACTAGGATCGGTTTAGATCGTCCCTGTTAGGTCTACTCCTTCGTGTTTGGTCTAGTTTGAGCCAGTAGGTTATATTGTTTGCTAAGTTTGTGTCTCAGCATTGTTGCTTGTTTGGTCTTAGTTTTCCTAGTGCCTGTGGTTATCATAAGTGTCTGAACCGTCTGGCGTATTGCCAGTGCCATTGATTCCAAAGTACTCCTAGGAGCTTAGGTACTGCTTTATGTGGATCAAGAGGCAAAGTTGCCCACTAAGCGGTCGGGTTAGTGAGGACCAGGCCAGGCTTTCGGCGATCGATTTGTTAGCAGGGGTGTGTGGATCGGTTCGGCACCATCTGTAAATAGGTCCTTTATCAAGAAAAGGGCTTCCACCACCCAAACGAGCTTCTTGTTAAGACTAATTGTGTAAGGGATGGGAGTGCTTGCCAACCACCTCATCCGGCTGCGATGGTATGGTGCGAAATTCTCATGACCTCGCCTCCCACATCGAGAGATTAGGGTGCGGGGTGTGTTAGTAGACTTGGTCTTAGTCTATCGGTAATTTTATAATCTTGATCTTGTCCCCCCTGAGCCTTTCGATCGGCTCTACGAGCGGCTCGATTACCCAGAGGTCATTCGGGTCTTGACAAATAGGCGGGGTGAGTGGTAGCTCAACAATGATGGGCAGATCACTTGAGGCCAAGCATTTGGCTTATATCCCCCGAGTCGCATCACTTCATCGTAGCCGTCTCATTCCAGCGGCCAGAGCGTGTGTGTGAGGTGACTGCCAAGCGTGCCTTACTCAATTATGCCATCATTCGGGACATTCCTTTCGATGTTGGGCAGGTTATAGAGGATGCCATCCTCCATAACCGGGATACTAAGATGAACTTGGAACTGCTTTTCTCATTCTGGCCTATACAAACAGTGGAATTGCCCTTAGATGACTTTCTTGAGGCGTGGTTACCCAATCAAGGCTATATGGTTAAATGAGACAAGCCAAGATTGTACCCGACTGAGGACTTATGATTCGGGCCATGAGCCCTCGGGCGAAGACGAGCTCCATGAAGCTATCAGACACTTTGGACTCTAGCAGGCGATCCCAGGGTGACATTAGGCGATCCTCTACTCACCGCCACCCACCGCGCCTGGGAGACCTCGGAGGCGGCCCATCGATCCACGACATAGGGGACTGAATTGCTCGCCCTTGCGGCGCTTTGATGCATTGCAGGATGAGACCGGAGCGAGTCCTCCTTACACAAGATATGGAGGCCCGCCGGCGGCGAGCATGCGTGCGGTTCGGCGGCCGAGCCATTATTCTCAGCGTGATCCCTCAGGACCCGGCTGCGCATCTTCTTACCACCACCCGGCCTCGCGCCACCGCCGCGATGACTGTCAGATCACTAGGGGAGTTCCCTTCACCCTATCCTGTTCTTTTATTGCTAGTGAGGACATCGAGTACTTTTGTTTGAAGTGTGGGGTGGTGATCGAGTTTATTAGATTAGTATTGTTTTGTGATGGTTATTTTTTTTATTTTTTTTATTTTAGTATTTGTGCTGTAGTTTAGTTTCGTTTACGCGTGTTAGTTTGTGTTGCAATTTAGTTTCATTTACGCTTATTCATTTTAGGTTGTTGAGTCGTGTGTTTAGTTCCTGTTTGTGTTTTTGGTAGATCATATCTATGTTTAATGGTGTCATGTTTAGGTAGTTTGTGTGTTGTGTTGCCATGTTTGAGAGTCGAATATCACTTTTGGGCCGAATCACTATTATCATAGAAAACAGTGTATATCTCTAAAAGAGGATTCATTGGGTGTTTGTTATAAAGATTAGGTTAAATAGGTGGAGAGGCAGTGAATCACCTCCGGATATTCAATAAAGCTGTTTCTCGATAGACATACACTCCACACACGGATGACCTCTAGGGATACTGAGGCCCGAACACAAACTACTAAGGTTCAACAAACCACAGGAGTCTAAGCTTACGAAGAGATGGGACAGATTAATAAAGAGGATTGCGAGCTTGAAAATAAAAAATATAAATATAAATATAAATAAATAAATAAATAAATAAATAAAATAATATATATATATATATATATATATATTTTCAGGCATAGAATAAGTGGGATCTTCCAATCGGAATCCAGGGCGATCAGGGGCCTTCAAAGCTGATGCCACTGAGCTGTTTGGCCGGGTCATTGACTTCCTTTGCCGGATTACAAGGACGGAAGATGGAAGTTTCACACGACTTAGGGCCTTTAGGTTTAGTTGAGTGTTCGGGTGGCGTTCGAGGGAAGCCCAGATGCGGTGCCATAACCAACTAGTGGGAGTCTGACTAAGCCCTAGATTACATGAACACTTAACATAAACTACGGGCACTAGTTTGTTTGATGTCATGAGTAAGGTATGTCGGAAAGAAAAGCGAGTGCGTTCCTATCATTTCGTAGTTGGAACCTGATTAGGTGAGTTGAATTCAAGTTTGTGGGCGTCGGAACCTAGGTATAAACTAGAGGTCATTTATTCAAAGCACATAGGTTCTTTGGGAAAGGTTATTGAATAACTCTTGGAGGATGAGGCATTAGTGTGATGCGATTTCAATCTAATTCTTTCGAAGTCGAACACCATTGCGAATCCTGAACCGAGACAAAATGGCAAAAGTGTGGAGTCGATCGATTTGATCCTCGTCTGCTCGGCATGTGCGGCACTATCTAGTGTTAAGCTATAGTATGTAGTGTGTGTGTGTGTCGGGTTAAAATTAGTTCTTGCTTGGGGATGACGAAGCTAAGTTTAGGGTGTGATGAGTGTCTAAAACACTCATACCAAACCAGTTTGTCTTACGTTTTTAAATTTGTATTTTATATTTAAATTAAGTATTATTTATGGCGAGCATCGATTTTGTAGTGTGCTGTGACTGCGGGTGGAGCGGGGTTTTTGGATGCATTTTTTGGTTAGGAGGGTGGAAGTGCATAAGTGGCTGGGTGCGACGATCCGTGTCCCAGCGTTGTAGCGTCGGCGCGTGCGTCCCCACATAGTGACGTCCCAGCGTCGGCGTTGAATTGACAAATCATGAAGTCAACAAGCGACAGCGTCGCGGCGTATCAGCGTCGTGGCGATCTCAACGATCGCGACTTCTCAGCGTCGCGGCGTCACCGGCCGTCATGATGTCTCGGCGTCGCGACGTCTGCAACGGCCTCCTTCGTCTCATCGTCGCGACATCGGTATGATTCACGCCTCTCCATCATTAAAAGCAAAAAGGGGACCAGAATTCGAGGCATCGAAGATCGTATGAACTAGGGCACGAAAATCAGAACAGCAGCGACCTTGATCTTGAAGAAGAGCCCGTCATTTGTATTTTTCTTCTTTTTGGATAGAAGTACTGATGTTTGATAGATTAATTACTAGTGTTCTCATATTCAATATGTTTTAGATTTATACCTAGGGTGTTGTTGAACCCTGTCACGATTGCATGGATTAAAGATTAGTATTTTATATTATTCAGTTGTTTATAATTTGTTAACATCTACTTTATGTCACATTGAGTCATTTACATGGTGATGTCGACGACGATGGCGTGATTATCTTGGATATCAGAGATTCGAGAGATGAGGATACCCGAATTTGAAATAAACCGACCGGTTGATTCGATAAATAGAGATATTCAGATCCAGGAATTGGCGATTAAGGTTAGAACATTTAAGCTTTTGGAGTATCGAGTTGGGAGTAGAGATACACTCCCGACACTACCAGCGAGATAGGCGGATACACCTCGAGAGAGAGAATTATTTAAGTAAAGCAAGATCACTAATCGATAAATTATAAAATAAAGGCCCGAATAGTATCATCTTTAGGAAATAATCCGTGAAGTGGCGGGGAGACATAACCTGGTCTCCGTTATACATTAATTCATTAAGATCAATTAGTTTAGTTGAAATTCGGACATTAATGCTGCGTCACCCAAGCTAATATCCGGATAATATTCAAAGCCAATCTGCGTATTCAACACGCTTATCCCCCAGTAGATCGATGTCAAATTCCATAGGTACTATATTGCCAGGCAGCATTGCTTATATGGCGTACATATATACACACCACGCTTTCGGCCTATCACTTTCCAATGACTTCAATACCTGGACTAGCTCTCCTAGACCCGTGGTCTTCATCTTGTGTAGCATGTGAAATCATCTTCACCAATGAATGGACTCAATGGATATTGACTTATTTGTCAATTTGTAATATCCCCACCATCATTTCCAGTATAACTACCATCATTGGTCCCTTCTCCTCTTAAGCCGTCATGACTTTTTGTAGTAGAAGTACCGACCAAAACTAGGTCTACTACTATGTTTAGCACTTGAATCAAAGGGTCAGAAGTAACAACGAGTGAAACAAATCTCTCATGTCTTGACTGAAACTTTCACTATGAACTTCTTCAGATAAAACACGGTCAACATCAACACCTGCTTCTCGAACATGTGCAGCAATTCGTGGATCGGGATTTCCATCTTCATCATCCAAATGGAGAGATCTAACCCATTGGAATAATTGATTATCCTCTTCTTCACCAAACTCAGTTGAAATGTCAAGTAAATCAAGGTAATTCTTTTCGGCCTTTGTATCGGGCTCTTGCTTGCATATCACGTTTCTTTAGTTTCATGTTATAGTAACAAAAAACTAATTGTTGGAGCCTAGGGTAAGCAAGTCGATTTCTTTGTTTTGTATGTATTAGAGCAAATGTGCTCCAATTTATTTCACCCTGCTTGAAGAGATGCGGTTTGAAATATATGACAAATTCCTCAGTATGGGACGTGGTTCCCATACATAAACACCATTCAATTATGATAAAAATAACTAACATTCAAAATCTAATAATAACATTAATAGACTTTACTTTTAAAGTTTTAATGAAATAACAACGGCGGGAACCATAAACTCTTGGGGCTATTCTTTGCTCTATCACTTAGAGATTACTCTTTTCGCATCTCGAAACATTATAAGTTATGAATTGAAAATGTACTTGTCAAATCAATATAAGTGTAAGTGTAACCAAATAAATTGAATCAATTAATTTGAATTGTAACCTATTAATGTACCTCATTTCCAAAATCACCAAGGCTGTGTGTGAAGGTAATCTTGCAAATACTTTATGAGCGGCTTGGGTAACTGAGAGTCACTACTAACTCCCGAGTCTATATTGAAATCTTGGATTCAAATAATATGCTACAAAGTGATTTAGAATTAGTAGTAAAAGGAAGATAATATACATTAAATGTGATTATGATAATAAGCAAACTACTTTAGCATGAAGATGATGTTTTGAGGGGTTCTATCCTATGATCTGCGATGAATATTTTGACCCAATCTTTGGCATTGAGTTGATGTAAATTTTGTTTCATTACCGAATCAGCTCATACACAAGTAGCATTGTTGGGACGGCGAGAATCAACAATGCAAAGAGCATATGAGTGCCTCATAGATTGACACTAAGCAGAGACCCTCCCAATATGGCTGTGATCAAACCGCGAGTACTTGACCTCGTGTCCCGATGAATTGATCATTAAGAAGCTTGTGAAGCCATTCATTATTAATAAAGATCTTCTTCAAATCAGCCCTCTTTTTTAGAAGACTTTCTAGGGCGATGTAATTTGTCGCAAATCTTGTTGCCCTCGGACGCACAATATCTCCACCACAGACCTTTCTCATTTTCGCAAGCAACCAACCATGATTGTAGATGAAGTTTATGATTTTCTGTGCATGGTAATCAATTCCAAAGCAGTAGCTCTTTTACGATGTCTTCAAACATCAAGTCAAGCGATTGTGTTGCATGGATGTCTAATATAAATTGTACTTCTTCATTAGCAACTTCCTTGCCTTCACAAATGTTGATCCATCGTGTAACAATTTACCTGACATTTGCTTCACCAGCACCTTGATCCACGTCCTTGACAAACCATAAATGTATTGTTGTCTTTTATCTTGTCGGATACATCAACGGACTTGAGGAATATTGTACTTCCTTTCGAATATATCATGAAATTAATGATGCTTAATTTCGTGGGGTCGATCCATCCATCACACATAATTATGCACCCATAAGTCTTTCATTTCTCCCTTTGGATATTCACATAATCTTTCATGTCTTTATACTCCATATCCAAGTATTTGTTGTTGATTTCATATGGAAATTAGTGGCTCTATTCCCATGCCTACAAGTAGAATTAATGGAATTAATTATAGTTTTCAATTATAATATAAGAGAATAATTTATTAGAAATGAAGCGCGATTGTCACATCTTGGTTGTTGTGCACCAACAATCATGTTCTTGAAGTGGTGAGTATGTTTTGTGAGCGTAACACTCTCATGGAAGAATTTGCGATTAGTCGATCCATTGTTTTTTTATTGCAGCCTTTGAAAGATTTTAATGTTCTTTTGTCTTGTTGCCGAAAATTTGTATAATGATGGAGCAAGAGGTGGTGATGGATCCGATTGTCTCACACTTTGAGATCTTTGCATGCGGCTTATTGGATCAGTTGGATGTGATTGTGAAGGCTCACATGTTGCAATATCTCAATTACAAATCGAAGTGAATTCGTTTATTTTATAAAAACTAATTTAAGTTAAAGATTCACTCATTTTTCTTTTGCCTCTCGTAAATCCTTCTTCTTGTCGGTTCCATTCACTAGCTTTTGATGCATGACATGCTACTCGAAATTCAAATATCTCATCAGGGGTCATGTCACTCAGATATATATATATATACATCCTCCTCCTCATCCTCCTCATCCTCATCATCATCAATGTGATGTCTGCTCGCGATCCCCCATTGTACCCTCGTAGTTTAAATGCGAATTTCTTCTATATCTACTGCTTTCTTCGCTTTTGCTTTATTTTTCTAGTCTAAAGTTGCCTCATTTCTTGTTTCACTTCCGGAAGCACATTTGGGCACTTTTTTGTATTAGAGTGGGGATCCAAATGTGATAAGTGAAATTTAAAGCGAGTGATCCCACCACACTTTATCACCAAACCACAGTAATTACATATTGTACCATTTCTATTCCACTCCACATGTGTGCATTATTTCAATACTAGATCAAGGCCTCCAATATTACTTCCACCATCCATCCTATTAAATTGAACTTATATAAACTATATTATTATACAATTCCAAAATGAATTTATTTTTCATATAAAACTCTGATTTATAATATGCATACACAATATTAACTAATATATAACTTAATTTAAAATGTTAACTAACATGAAAGGTTAATTGTTATTAATATATTATTACTAAATTAAACTAATCTAAAAAAATATGAAAGCAGTATAAAACTATAAATTTATAATATGCATACACAATATTAACTAATATATAACTTCATTTCAAATGTCAATTAACATGAAAAGTTAATTAATTAATATATTATACTAAATTAACTAATTGAACATATATGAAGAGTATAATATAAACTATCAAATTAAACTAATATATAGTTATTTTAAAGAAGACATATATAATTAAATATATAATTTAATACAAAACTATATTATTAAATTTATGTACTATATAAAAATAATATATTTCTATTTTATTAAATTTATAGTCTAATATGAAATTGTAAAAATAAAACTTAATATAGTTATTTTAAAAGACATTACTATTAAATTTATTATACTTTATAAAGCTATAGTATTATTCAATGTTTAAAAGCTAGGATTAGGACGGTAGAACAGGGTGATCGAGGCAGTCGATAGGCCACAAAAACAGGTTCGAGTTCGATCAAAACCGGTTTGCATTAGGCAGGCATTCCCGTATGAGCCGTGATTAGGACCAGATGAAGCTGGATGAGCCGTAGGTTAAGTGACAAACCGGTCGGCGCCACAAATTTTTTTTTAAAAGTTAAAATGACTTTTTTTTTTTTTTCACGTGAAGCTACGTCGTTTCAGCTTTAGGATTAGAAGGCACATAGGGTTAAAGACTTATAACTAAAAAAATTCAATTAAATAATGCAGGAGTCATGGATTTGAATATGAGAAGAGGAGTTACAAGAGACCATTCTACTCTTTGTCTTGTCATTGTGATTATTTTAGATATTAACAAATTATATATTACTACTAATTAAGTATATATTTATATAAATAAGTTTTATTCCATTTTTTAATATGTTTTCATATATCAACATTATACATATTTTTAAAATAAATTTTAAAATATTTTATTTATATAAAAAGTAATAAATAATATCTTAATGTATTAGTATATATTTTAAAATATAAATAATATATTTGTTGCGTCCACTTAGAGTTCAACCACGGATTTCGACCAGGTCAAACCAGTGAAGCCGTGAGCAAGTAACTTTTTAGGTTAGATCAGGTCAGGTTTTAAAACAGTAGTATTATTTAATAATGTACTATATATGAAATTACCTTAAACTAATATAAAATTTATATTGTTATATAATCTAATATGAAATTATAAATAAAACTAATATATAGTTATTTTAAAGAATACATTACTATTAGCTTTATTATATTTTATAAAACTATAGTATTATTTAATAATATACTATATATGACATTACCTTAAACTAATATAAAATTCTATTGTTAAATTTATAATCTAATATGAAATTATAAAATAAAACTAAAAGATAGTTGATGGGGTTTGAAATAATAGGTGCGCAAGCCTAAGACGCAAGCCCAAAACGGGATTAAAAACGGGCCCAATACTAGCAATAGGTCTTTGATGACATCCCCTAAATATAGAAGTAAAAGCAAGGACCAATTCACCTTTAAAGTGCATTTCTTAAGGAATCGTATTAAGGAAACTTGCTCAATTTGTATTCGGAAAGTAAGATATTTCCCAGTGTGCCACTCCAATTATCCTTATTAATGTCGATTTCGATAAGGTAAAAAATCTCCTACCCGATTAGGAAATATTTTATCATCATCCAACAAGGAAACATACTATTCAGTGTCATCATCCAACTAGGAAAGTCATCAATTATCCCTTATTAATCGATTAACAATAAGGAAAGAAAATCTCCTGATGGGAGAATATGATATCATCATCCAACTAGGAAAGTCATCAATTATCCCTTATTAATCGATTTGCGATAAAGGAAATCTCCATGATGGAAAGAATATCGTATCATC
>JAEQBH010001928.1:0-109164 GCA_016808115.1 Tetrastigma voinierianum | reverse complement strand
TTCTGCTCTAAAAAAATTCACATTCCCCCAAACTTCAACAAAAACTTGTTGACTGATTTTTTCATAGACTAAAAATCGACTAATAGTTGAAGAACAAATTATTCATATGATGAAATTGATGTGTGCCAAATTCTGGCTCTCTTGCCCGCAATGAACTATTCGGTCCCCAGCCAATGGTGTCAAAAACTTGTTAAGCGATTTTTACATAGACCCAGCCCGGCTAATAGTTAAAGACCAAATTGACTAAATATGATGAGGTTAGTGTGTGCCAAATTTTTGGTACTGGCACTAGAGACTATTCAGTCCCCGATAGCTATGCCAAAAACTTGTTGATTGATTTTTACATAGACCAAAAACTAACTAATACATGAAGACCAAATTGACTAAATATGATGAGGTCAATGTGTTCCTAATTTTTGGTACTGCCACTAGAGACTATTCAGTCCCCAGCTGCGGCGCCAAAAACTTGTTTGCCAACTTTCCAACACAACTACCAAAGACTAGCTAAATCCCAGGCAACGACGCCAAAAACTTGTTGACTAAATTTCTAACACTGTTACCAAAGACTAACTAAGTCCCAGGCAACGACGCCAAAAACTTGTTGACTGACCAAAGATATAAAATATGTTGTTTGCCTTGGATTAGAAGGCTTCAATTGAAATTGAGTTTTGGGTCTAGATAATTGCAAGTGCACAGGTCATTCAAGTAATAAAAGTGAATTTAAGTCCAGATATCGTTCCCACAAGGATTGATTGAAAAATCTAAACATCAATTACCCCATCTACTCAAGATCCTTGCTATTTGAACTCTAAAGTTAAAAGTGATTTGGTTTTAAGCTAAAGAAAAACTGAAAATGAAATAAAATTCTATAACTATATAAAAAGAATTTAAAATAGTTAGATTAGAAAGTTCACTGGGTAAGTTAACACTGGGAAGTAGATCAGTGTACAATTATTAATTTCTGCTTCATTTTATAGCATAGTTCAGCCACTAGTTTAAGATCTGAACTTGTCAAAGATGCAAGGTAGTATGGATTTCTTCATACACCATACATTTCACTAATTAGAGATTCATGTTCCTTCGGATACATGGAGTCCTAATCGATTACTGTAGAATATAAACCTCTTTATAAGTTCTGGGTATTTTTCCTTTTCAGTACTTCACACCCAATTTTTAGGACTGAAGAATTCTTACCCCTATAGACCAGATTATGCAAGCATTTTCAAATCTAATTGGTATCTCGTCTTTCAAATCTAATAAAATTTTCTATCTCCTTGATTAGATCCTTGCGAACATGAGATCAAGATCCTTTCATCAGATTAAGGAGAAACCTCTGATCAATTAAATTGATACATCATCCAACTATCCTTACACCTTGATTAAGTTAATGATCTATAGAAGTAATCTTTCAGAGTTCATTAGTTCCATAATATTAGTCTAACATACCCCCAAATAGCTGCTCTGTACTCTTAAGATTCTCCATCTTTATGTCACTCAGAGGGCTACTTGGAAAACAAAGCAAGATATAGTCCCTTTCTGGGCACACACTACTAATATTATGAACAAGTAACTTTAAGAACAATACCAATTAAATAAGTTCAAGAATTCAAACTATGACATTCTTTTAAGTCGAGCCGAAATCAATAATGAACATCGATCCAATCCTAGAGGGAGCTCGGTCTTTCAAAAATGGTTTACAAATAGCATTGACTCACTGATCAGGAAAATTCACTGAAATTGCAAGTGAACTGAAATAAATGAACTCCAGAAAATTTCCAAATTACATTCAAGTTAAAGAGTAATGAAAACTAAAATTGTACAATGATCCCAACTCGAACTTCACACCAGATCACTGTTCAATCCCAAAAAGAACTAACTAAAACTAAATTGATGAAAAAGAAAAAAAAAATATAAGGAGTCTCCAGCTACCCAGAAGCTCTTGGTTTTTGCAAAAGCTGCGCACAGTGCCCTAGATGCTCCTCTTTATAGATTTTCAAATGATGGGCCACATTTCAAGGTTGAAATTGTGGATCCCTAAAACTTCTGGCCCAATTGGTCACTTTGTCGCAACATAGAAAATTATTTCGTGACATAGTTGTCATCGTTGTTCCTCAGCTCTTGTTGTGGCTTGCATTTTCTTTCACGACATGGTTTAGTGCTTTCCTTTTTAATTCTGTCGCGACATAGATTGACAATGTCACGATGGATTCTGGCGAGGATTTAATGCAGTGATTTTCACTACATGAGTATCTTGTGTCGCGACATAAGAACCTTGTTCCAATCAACTTGTCATCCTTTGTTGCTCCTGAAAATTGTCGCGACAAATATTTTTTCCTTTCCACTTTGTCACGATATTCTTTGCTATGTTGCGACATTCATAATGGGGTTCTTATCTACCTTTTTGTCATGACAATATTTTCTTTTGTCGCAACAGCGTTTCTCACTATTGCATGTTGATGTTGTCACGACAAACTTTTTCTTTGTCGTAACATAGTCTTGTTTTCTTGCACTGCTGATACTGAACTCTGTGTTATGACAAACTCTGAAGATGTCGCTTGCTTAACTTTTTGTTGTAACATTGAAATCTTTGTTGCGACAAACTTGTCTTGGCTTGTCTCATTTCTCTTCCATTTTCTGTCTTCAGTTCTTCATTATGTCGCGACAGAATTTTCTGCGTCGCAACATTCTTCTTGTAATTCTTCTCAACTTTTGTCGCGACAATAGATGTCATTGTCATGGCAGAGTTCTCCTCAACCTTAAGTTATGTTTGTTGAGACATAGAACTTCTCTATCGCGATAATGTCTTCTTTCCTTTCAATGCTAACCATGAATTCTTTGTCTCGACATAGTTTTCTTTTGTAGCGACAAAGCTTTTCTGCCATCTTCAATTCTTTATGTTGTGATAGAGTCGTGAAATGTCACGACAAAGTTCCACTACCCTTCTCCTTGATCATTGTCGCGATATAAAATTCTTTTGTCGTGACAAAGTTTTGTCCTCTGTTTTCCTTTATGTCTAAACTCACACTTCTTTGTCGCAACATTTATCAGGCAATCTCTCTCATATTATGTCGCGACAGAGTTGTGAGATGTCGCGATAATCTTCGTTTCTGGCTTTAGTTCAGCTTGATCTTTGTTGCGACATAACGTTGCTTGTTGCGACATAGCTTCTTGTTGCCTTTTATATAGGTAAAGCCCCTCAAATTCACGTAGTTACAAGAACCTTACACTTCTCTTACTGACCATGTCACTTTGGATAAAATTTTCTTGATAAAATAATTTTTCTTAATGTTCATGATTTAAAAATATGGGTCTAGTCTATGACACTGCAAGTGCACAGGTCATACAAGTAGTAAAATCTGAATGTAATTCCAAGTATCATTCCCACAGAGATTTACAAGAATTAGATATCAACTACCCCAACTACTAAAATTCTATGCTATTTGGACTAAAAAACTCATAGTGAAAGTTTTATCTAGAAAAATAAAGATCTTAAACTATTGACTAACTGTTAAGCTAAAACAAAACAAAAAAATAAATGACCAAAAATAAATGATAACGGAAATACTTGACTGAATCAGTTTCCTGTGAGAAACGAAAACTATCAAAGAATTACAATGAAACAATCAATTCCTACACAAAAATACATTGCTCTGTTTTATGTATGGATCTGGATTTGTCCAAGATTGCCTAAATGTTGCAATTGGATTTCTCCATATTCACTGGTTTGAAGCCCTTGCTTCTCTCGAAGACAAGATCAAACCAGTTACCTGTATTTCTAATTCTCTTGCAAGATCTGGGCATTTTTCTTTCTCAATACTTCACACCCATTTCTTGATAATTTGCGAGATCTTTGCTTTCCCTTCTCAGGATTTTTTTGCAAAATTTCTGCACCATAATTGGTGGCTCATCCTCCGAGATCTATTAGTTATCCCTTTTCCTTGATTAGATCTCGGCTAACACGGGTTGGGGCTTCCTTTAGATTAAAGGTGAACTCTCGATTATTTATATTGATAAATACTCTCCTTCAACTTCAATTATGAGCGAATGGGGGTTTGTCGAGATGAACTTCAGACCTCGGCGAGTTCATCAATGGTAGTCTAACATACCAGAAATTGAATGTTCTCGGCTCGGGAATCTCCCGACTGTGTCCTTGTGAGAGGAATCCTGAAATCGGAAACGAAATACATTCCCTCAACTTGTATTCGATACTACCATTGGGAACTTATCGATTCAAAAACGACACCAAATAAGTAAATCTCAACCCAAATAATTTTCTCCATATTTTTTTCGAAGGCGTAACTAAGCGTATATCCAAATCAGACGAGGAGTTAGTTCCAGTGCGATACAATTAAAGGCATGGAACACCGTCATGTACATCACTATAATCACAATGAGGCGAGAAAATGAATTCGAGAAATTTGTCTAGATTTCATAAATTTTCAACAGTAATTTTAAGAAAATAACATAAGCTAAAAAATCAACTCCACTCGTTTTTCTGAGTTCGCGGTGAGATCAGAAAAGAATTGAGAGAAGAAAATAAAAAAAAAAAAATAAAGAAAATAAAATTCTACTGAAGCTATACAGGTTACACTTCTTTCCCACTACGGGTAGTGAGAAGGCGGAGAGCTCCTTTACTAATTCTAATATCTGTTATAGGCATCAAAGAACTTGGGCCCGATCCCCGAAAAACTCCGGTGAATTCTCGAAAAGAAAAGCGATTCGGCGTCTCGGTCGCGACCTCGGGTTGATGTCGCGACACGGATTCCTATTTGTTCGGTCGATTGCGACCAAGTTTCTTGCAGCTTCGTTGATTAGTGGTTGCGACCTCTCTGGCTCAGTTGTTCTTAAGAATTGATGTCGTGACCTTAGTCTCACGTCGCGACCTCGTTGTAGTTCCCATACATTTGCAACTCTAAATCCGACTTGATTTTAGAGTTGCAACCTCCTTTTAGTTGTCACCACTTTGGTTCACGGGTGGGGCTTCCTTTCCCTTTATTTGCTTGCATGTCGTGACCTCAATTTTAGGTTGGAAAGCCACATTTCTGTTTCTCTTGCCTTACCTCGGTCGTGACTTTCTTTTCGAGTTGCGACTTCCTTGCCCCAGGTCTTTTGCTTTGATATAGCGGAATACATGTTGACCTCGATAATTGGTGCGTGGCGCACTGATATTGCCTTTGAGCGGTCGAGACCTCCAGTATGATGTCGCGACCTGTTCTCCTCTCGGTTGCGGGTTGTCTCGGTTGCTTTAAACATAATTGCGACGGATGTTGATACTTTCGAGTGTATTCGAGGTCACGACCTCGATTGATTGGTCGCGACCTCCTTTTGAGTTCTTGGCCCGATTAAATTAGTGCATTGACTCCTTTTTGCTTAGTAAAGACTTCGTTAGCGAGTTTATGTTCACGACCTCAATAATGACACGACGTGGCACTGTAATATTCGGTGTTTCTTTAGGTCGCGACCTCCTTTAGGAGTCCTTGAGTAATAACATGGTTTGCAACCGATTTCCCTAGCGGGACTCCGGCAGCAAGCCCGGGTTTCTGATCGACCTGAATGATGTCGCGACTTCATTTCTGATTCTCCATCTCTTATAGTTGCAACTTCAAATCTCTTTGTTGTGACTCCTTATTCAGTTCTATGTCGTGACCTCGAGATGATGTCGCGACCTCTCTTGGGGTTCTTCATTTAAGAACTGGTTGCAACTTCAAATTTGCTTGCAGAGACCTCATCTGTGGCTTCATCAACGGATCAACGTCGCGACCTCAGCTTCTGCTTTGAATATTTTCTTTTGTCTCAACCACGTTCTTGGTCGCAACCTCATTAACTGGTCTTGGTGATGTTGTGACACGAGTGCGAAACAAAAAGAGCTCCTTATCGCGACTTTCTTTTTTCTAGTTCGACCTCCTTTCTATTGCCGGTGAATTCTTCAGGTTTCTTTGGGTTTTAAGCCTGTTGTATTTTACGCAAAATTAAATTTGAGAAAATTACCCGAGGTTTTGTATATGAATCAACAATTAACTTGTAATAAGCTTCGAGAAAAATGGATTAAAATCAAATGAGTTTTAGACTCATCATAACAGTTTGTGAGGTTATGTCATGACAATCTGAAACTATGTCGCGACATTTTTGCCTTAGCAAACTTTTCTTTTTTTCTTGCTGGAATTGCCTTTTTTCATTTAAAACCTGCAAAATACAAAGCTGGTGAAAATTCCATAATTCAATGTCAAGCCAAATAATAAGCTTCTACAAATATACGAGGAAAAAATGGAATAAAAATAAAAGGGGTTTTAGACTCATCAATAAGGTTAGACCAGTGATTTGTCAATTTCATGGAGATTTTCAAAAAGCTCCACATTATTATTCCATCGATGCATTGGAGAAAATTCCCTCTTACGTAAAATTCATGAAAGACATCCTTGCAAATAAGAGGAAGCTAAGTGACTATGAGATCTTAGCTTTTTCCGAGGAGTGTAGTGCTATCCTTAAAAGGAAATTGCCTCCAAAGCTAAAGGATCTAGGGAGTTTTATTATACCTTGTTCAATTGACAATTCAATTTTTGAAAAAGCCTTATGTGATCTTAGTGCTTGTATTAACCTAACGCTTTTGTCTATTTTTAGGAAACTTGGTTTAGGAGAAGTTAATCCTACAATTGTTACTCTTTAATTGGCGGATAGATCTCTCATTCACCCTCGGGGTATTATAGAGGACATGCTAGTGAAGTGGGCGAGTCAAATCGTTCTGTCGGGTTCATAGTCCTCATTGTCGATGTCATCATCACTGGGTTAATATCATTAGTGTCTGTAGAAGAGACTCAGTGAGTTAAGTGTGTTGTCAGATATGCCTCATTGATCTTATTGGAGATATGTTGCTTTGAGGTGACATTGTAGGGACTAATGTTACAATAAAAATCAACATGTTATTGTCTAAGCCGTGTTCATAAGATTAAGCAGTTTTGTTGATGGGAAGCAAGGGACTATGTGATGTGGATGGATCTTTTTAGGGTGAGCGATAGAAAATATTTTGAGAACTGATTTAGTCCTACCATTTTTAATATGATTGAGATGCCCCCAGTTTTTGATGAGAAACTACCTCTAGCTCATCTTAGATATGTCTACCTTGGTACTTCTTCCACTTTACCAGTCATTATCTTGTCCTATCTCTCTCAAGTGGAAGAGGAGAAGTTGTTGAGGAGTCTTAGGGAGGACAAAGTGGCAATTGGGTGGTCTTTGGTTCATATAAAGGGGATTAGACCGTTAATGTGCATGCACTGAATACTCTTAGATGTTGATAGTAAACCTGATTGGAAGCTGAAGGCTGACTTAACTTGACTACGAAGGAAGTGGAACGGAAGAAGTTTTAAAATAAGCTTGATGCGGGAGTGGTTATCCCATTTTCGAGCAACCCTTAGATGAGTCAGGTCCATAGTACCAAAGAAGGTGGAGTGGGGTGATTAAAAATGAGAACAATGAATTAATCCTAACAAGAACAATCAGTGGTTGAAGGATTTCTATTGACTATAGGAAGCCGAACAAAGCCACTAGGAAGGATCACTTTACTTTGCCATTCATTGATCAGATGTTGGATAGGTTGGCGGGCCATGAGTTTTATTGCTTCGTAGACAGATATTATAGCTACAACCAGATCACTATTTCTACTAAAGACCAAGAGAAGACAACATTTCTTTGCCCCTATGGTAATTTCTTTGAGGAGAATTCCATTTAGGTTATGCAATGGTCCTAGCACATTTCAGTGGTAGGAGCCTCATTTGATGACTGCTTTAGCAATATGGAGTTGGTCGTAAAGAGATGCAAGGAGACCAACCTCGTCCTTAATTGGGAAAAATGCCACTTCATAGTGAAGGAAGGCATTGTTTTAGGACTATGATATCACAGAAGGGTTGAGAATTGAATGGCGAAGGTGAGATAGTCAAATTGCCACCTCCCCAACCGGTCTAAAAGGATCAGGAAGTTTCTTGGGTCATGTGGGTTTTTACAGAAGGTTCATCAAAGATTTCTCTACAATATCAAAACATCTTTCCAGCTTATTGATGCATGGAGTCCCATTTTGCTTTGATGAGAAATGTGTGACCACCTTTACTACGCTTAAGGATAAGCTCACCTCTACACCCATTGTTATAGCTCCGGATTGGGAACTCTAATTTGAGCTAATGTGCAATGCAAGTGATTATGAGATGGGGGATGTTTTAGGCCATCAAAAGTTAAAGTGTTACATGCTATCTACTATGATAGCAAGACTATAAATGAAGCATAACTAAATTATGCTACCATTGAGAAAGAGTTTATAGTGATAGTTTGTGCATTTGACAAGTTTTGGCCTTACTTGATTGGTAATAAGGTCATAGTATTCACGAATCATTCGGCTATAAAATATCTAATGACAAAGAAGAAGGCCAAACCTCGCCTTATAAGATGATTTATTCTATTGCAAGAATTTAATGTTGAAATAAAAGATAAGAAGGGATCATAAAACTTGGTACCCGACCACCTCTCAAGGTTAGAGTTGCCGGACAACGAAAATTCCCTAGTGCACATCAATGATAGCTTTTCGGATGTGTAACTACTAGCCTTGTCCCATACTGATGGAACTCCATGGTTTGCGGACATCGTGAACTACCTAGCTGCCATAATCATTCCTTCAGACTTAATTTCTCAACAAAAGAATAGCTTCTTTGCTGGATTGAGGCACTGTTTCTAGGAGGATCCCATTCTCTATAGGCATGGTGTTGACCAAATGAATAGAAGATGTATCCCAAAAAGTGAAATGCATTCTATCCTTCTTCATTGTCATTATTTGGAGTGCGGTAGTCACTTTAGTGGACAAAGAACAACTGCAAAGGTGTTTCAGTCAAGATTTTATTGGCCTACCTTATCTAAGGATGCTCACTCATTTGTGAAAACTTGTGATAGATGCCAAAGAATAGGAAATATTTCAAGCAAGAATGAAATGCCTTTGAATTCAATTTTAGAAGTCGAACTATTTGATGTTTGAGGTATAGATTTCATGGGCCCATTTCACTCCCTTTGTTTTTTGGCGACAAACACATACTTTTAGGCGATTTGTCCAGTATGTAGAAGCTATCCCAATTGTAACCCAATGATGCGGGTGTGCTCAATTTCTCCATAAGCACAATTTGTCTAGGTTTGGAATTCCTAGGGAAATTATGAGTGATGAAAGGACTCACATTTGTAATAAGTTGTTCGAATCACTTTTGTCCAAGTATGGAGTAAGACACCGCACAACTTTCTCTTATCATCCACAATGTAATGACCAAGTTGAAATTTTCAAATAGGAAATAAAAAAGATCTTAGAGAAAACTCTAAATGTATCCTAAAAGGATTGGTGAAACCAGATGGATCTTTGCCTTTTAGGCGCACTAGACAACTTTCAAAACACCAATAGGGACCTCTCTATATAGGTTAGTCTTTGGGAAACCATGTCACTTAATGGTAGAGCTTGAGCATAGATCTTATTAGGCAACAAGGAAATTGAATATGGACTTCCATATGGCCGCAGGAAAGAGGCTGCTACAACTCAATGAACTTGATGAATTTCGGCATGAAGCCCGACTAAAATGCGAAATTTCTGAGGAAAAAACAAGGCATGTCATGACAAGCCATCATGAGAGAAAAGAATTTCAAGCGAGGCGACCACGTGCTACTCTTGATTCAAGGTTAAAATTGCTTTGGAAAGCTCAAATCCAAGATGGTCTTGGACCCTTTGTTATTACTGAGTGTTCCCCCCATGGAAGTGTGGGTGCACATCCAAAGAAGGGGAAATTTCAAGATTCGATGGATAAGGTCAGGCCCAGGTATTTTGTGGTGTAGATGTTGGCCCGAAAGCAAGGAGATCACCATTTTGAAGACACCATGAGGAATCTTTTCAAAGTTTTAGTATTTGATTCATCATAGCCGAGTAAGTATAACATCGAATGTCAAGGAGGTCGAGCTACCGACATTAAACTTAGCACTTTTTAGGAGGCAACTCAAGCTTTGTGAGGATCTCATTTCTCTTTCTTTAAGTTTATTTTCTTTATTACATTATTTTTTTAGTTTTTTATTTTGGGGTTCTAGATATGTTAATGTTTTTTTTTAATGTGTTTTGATTTCATGTCTTGTGGTGAAACAAGAGGAGAGCACTTGTAGAGAAATTGATTCAGTGGAGTATACATGATTGATATTGAGGAAGAATCAGAAGCAAAATAGAAATTTGAAGAGTTTCAAGAACTAAGATGTTGAATGACATGAGTCAGGAAGGTTTCCTAATGACGGGATTGAAATTGAAGAGGTCAAAGGATTTGGAGTTTCAAATGCAAAGGAAAGCAGGAAAATTTAAGTGAAATTTCGGTCTTGTCACGACATTGAGCTCAAAATGTATTCCAATTTTCATATACTTTCGGCCATGTCGCAAGACGGACACTTATGTCGCAAGATGAAGCTTTAAAATAAAATTCTTGTATTTGAAAATTCTCGGCCACGTCACAACATCATGTCGCGACATGGACACATGTTAGAGTCTTTATGTTTTTCCATCTTTCAGTTATGTTGTGACGGTTTTCAACTTCTTGTCTTTTGACATTCTGGTGTAATGATGACATGGGTTCAATAATTTGAATTAAAACCCTCCATCTCCCACATTTTGTCTAACTCTTCAATTCCTCTCCACCTCTCTCCTTATCTTCTTTTTCTCCTTCCATAAACCCTAACCCTACCTTCCACCATACCTCCTTACATCTCAACCACAACCCTCCCTCATTTCATTCCTCTTCTCCATAACCTAGCCCTATCCTCCATTGTTGAAGACTTTCATTAAAGAATGGCTAGTGTACACGGTTGAAGAACATATTTTTGTTGATTTTAGTTATCTTACGGGGTTAGGATGTTTGGGGTGTTTGGTTTATTATTGAATATTGAGACTATTTGGAAGAGACGAAGTCAGTTTTGAAAGAGTAAGCTTGGAGTGCACAGCCAAGTGTTGAAAAAGTCTCGAGTGACTAGAGAGATGGCTCCAAAGAAGAGGAAGACTAGTTCTAAGAATGTACACCTCCCGTCTCTGCTTCCTAAACTCGAGTAAGTTCCTTATCTCAGTGGTGGAGGAAAAATGTGATATCCTCAATGTACGACCTTTCATGCAAGAGCAGGGGGAACAAGGAACAATTGTTAGGTGTGCTTTAGGTTAGCATTATTTAGGGAAAAACATAACATAAATCATGATTTTGATGCTAACAAAGCACTTATTTTGGCTATTTTCATGTATAACCCCCTATAGCTGTGTATTTTGAATAAACAAAGACAATGAGATGGAAAGCAAGCAATTTGGGGGAGAAATGAAGAAGATAGGCTGAACAGAGATTCACGGTCATGACTTGGAATAGCCACAGTCCATATTGCAAGACAATGCGACCATGGGAGCCATGGGGTCCGCGGCCGAGTAGAAGCAAGGAAGACTAATTGCCAAGGATGGCCCACCAGTGGGGTTGCGTCGTGTCGATCCACGGTGTAAGCTTTGTTATGAGTTAAGCTTATACTAGGTCACGACCGTAGAAAAACTTGTTGCTTACTGAAAACATCCAGCCTCTGTGAAGTCGTGACCGTGAGTCATCATGGTCGCTATTGTGAAGCATACTACTGAAGATTGTTGCAACCATTTTTCGGGTGGGTGTGGCTAATGAGTCCTGATCGTGACTAAGCGATGTTGTAGATATTTTTTATAATTTTGAGTTGTCGTGGCTTTAAAGGAATTTTCATACATTTCTATGATTGGATTTTGGCTGGAGGGGAGGAGCTCTCTCTTAGGGTTCCTCGCTATGAAATTTTGTTCCATTTTCTTAGGTTTAGTTTCCAGTTTTGAGTAGATTCTTCTTTGTTTTATGGGATTGTCTATGTTTTGGTGAAAAACTGGAGATGTTATAGAGATCTAGTTGGAAGGCTTGAAGACCAGATTCCTCTCAGAGTTTCTTTTGCTCTCCTCATTATGCTTTCAATCCTTTTTGTTTTATTTCAGTTTTTAGTTATGTTCTAATTCAGTAGTCTAGGGTTTTGATTTTAATATGTATATGAACTTTATATTAATAGATGAACCAACCTAGTTTTAGATATAGATGAACCAACCTAATTGATTGGATAATAGAGATATTAACAATAATTAGGAGGTTTTGTGGTTCTTTGATCTTAATGCATCTACAATGCTTGAAGGTTTGTTTGAGAAGCAAGAAACTAGTGTTAATGTCAGTTGTCGACCTTGAGAGAGGCTTATAATCAAATCAGGTAAGAATCGCCTTGGATAACATTTTCAAGAGACAATGGAGAGGAATCTGGCATAGATATAATAGGGATTATCCATTTATATCAAAACCCAAGAGCCCTTTATCCATACTTTTACCTTAAACATAATTTTTGTCATGTTTTCTTTTGATAACTATTTTTATTCTCATTTCTCAATTCACCTTAATTTCTAGCTTGAATATAAAAGACAATAGCTTAATTTCAGTAGTTAGCACCCAACTCCTTATGGTTCGATATTCGGACTCCTTGAGTCCACTTTATTACTTGTAGGCCCTTATACTTGTGAAATTTAATAGTTTAATCTCTTTAAGAGAGAGAAATAACCTAACAAGTTTTTGGCGTCGTTGTTGGGGAGGCTGGCAATTTGTGTTAATATTGATAACAAATGTTTCTCTTGTACTTCAAGCAATTTTTATTTTTCTTTAGTTGTTAGAGCTTTTGATTAGGATTTTTAAAAATTGTTTCCTCTTTTCTTGTTGAATTCCAGGTACCATTGATTCATGTAAAAGTTTGGTGATAAAGATCTAGCACCCTTTGACCTGGATTTAGAAAGAACAATGAGACAAATTAGGAAGAACGAAATACTTGGCTGAATTTGAAGCGGCCGATCAATGGAGAGAACGTTGAAGGTTGTAGAAAGGAAGAGGTGAACATGTAGTCTGAAGTGGAAGCGTACTTGATCATCTTTTCCCATGGAGGATTTGGTGATAGAGTTGAGAGATTATGCTCTTCCTCTTGCTGTCATCCCTCTAGTGATTAGGTGATTGGCTATACAAGAAAACAACTTTGAGCTTAAGTCTATCACTTTGCAATTGCTTCAAAATATTGAATTCATGGGATTTCCAAATGAAGATCCCAGCACGCAAATTTCTAATTTCTTAGAAGTGTGTGACACGGTGAAATATAACGGGGTGAATGATGATGCTATCCGCTTGAGACTTTTCCTGTTGTCATTAAAAGACAAAGCGAAACATTGGCTAAACTCAGAACCTCCTGACTCTATCACATCTTGGGACACCTTGGAATGGAAGTTCCTTTCTAAAATTTTCCCTCCTGAAAAAGCAACAAAGATGAGAACTGAGATGCACAATTTTGGTCAAAATGGGGAGGAGCATTCTGCCAGGCTTGGGATCGTTATAAAGACCTCTTAAGAAATGCCCTCACCATGGTTTGGAAAAGTAGTGCAAGTGCATCATTTACAATGGATTACCAAGGCTACTAAGTCAGATCTTAGATGCCTCAGTTGGAGGTGCATTGATGAGAAAGAGTGAAAATGAGGTGTACCAACTCATGGAAGATATGGCTTTTAATAACTGGCAATGGTCGAATGAAAGAGCAACACCTAAGAAACTGAGTGGAGTACATAAATTGGATGCTTTCAACAATCTAAGAATCTAAGTTTCATTGCTTAAAAAGCAGCTACAGTTCACTCAATTAAAAAGTGCCCAAGCTATGGCAAATGTAATCCAAGGACCTACCCTTTGATTCATGCCCCAGTAGGGTATTAATCAAGAAAATTTATAACCTAATACCTCATACTAGCGTAGCATAGCTACTATAGCATCGTGGTTCTAGGATCATCCATAGAGATGGGTTTTCTTCATGGAAATGACTTACGGTGAGGCTTATACTGGTGATTTCTCTTTGGATATCGAGGTTGTGATAAAAAGGGTTGGTTTTAATGGTTAAAACTGATAATAAAATAGATTAAAATATGGAATCAGGTCCCTTAAGTATCAGAACTAGGCTTAGGTTCCTTAGGCAAATGAGGGGTCTTCTAGGTCTTTTCCTCGCATTAAGGAGGATAACATATAGTTATCTCCCAAATCAGATCTTCATTTATTATAAGAAACTAGCCCTCGTTTAAATATCTTTGAAATGCTTCACTACCCATTAATGGTCTCAGTCAGTAAAAACACATGTCTCCTTGACTCATCTTCCAATGGCTTATAAGTGATAACTAACGGACATCACTGGATCTAACATTAAGTACTCTGATGAGCCACTGAAAGCTTACAGGTCATTAGCCATTCAAGGTGACTCGAAGGGATCAAAACCTAGAGTTTGAAGGAAAGAACATTAATGACAGTGAATACCTACTTGAAAAACATGGAAACCTTTGGTTTGCCTTAGGATCCTTTGCCTAGTGGCTTTCTACTTCAAAGAGGGAGGAGTTTTAGCCACTCATCCTTTGAGAAATCATCTTCAAAGGGTGTTTGGCCAGTGAGAAAGAGAGAAAGAAAATGAGAGAAAAATGAGAGAAAAATGAAAGAAAAATGGGAGCTTCTTGAATAAGCTTCACCCAAAACTTCAATAATAAAAAACTTGTCTATAAAGTCTTCTTTTGGGAAGTGTATCACCACAATCAAATCGGAGTGCAAAATATACAAAATAAACACTGTTACATGGGGAGAAATTTGGAAGAAATAAAAAAGAAATCAAAAAGTCACATGTGGCAAACAATTTCGCAACCCTTGCGAAAATTTAGTAGGGTTGCGAAAATTTTGCAACCCTTGCGGGTCTAGCAAGGTTACTTGCATCATACTGGTTTTTTATTTTGCCCCTTCTTAATAACTCTAAAGCTCTAAATTTCTCTTTTGATTTCTTCATCACTTTAGTTGAATCCCTTTCTTCAAGATATATACCCTTTGAAAACAACAAAATTTTGCCACAAAATTTGATTAGTAGCCTTTCTACGTCCTTAACATACCAACTGGGTTAATTAGGCTAATTACTACACAAAAAGTACTTAAAACCTGGAGTGTTAAGGGTATGTGATGAGTCAAAAACTCATTTGATTTTTAATCCATTTTTCTCATTTATATTACAATATGAATGCTGATTAATATGCAGAAATATGGATGTTTATAAATATAATTTTGTAGAAATTCTGACATAATCAAAAGCCTTGTAAGAACCCGAGAAGAAACCAGGTCTAATAAGCGGGGGTAAAGTCATGAGCGAGGGGTGAAGTCGCAATTGAGAATTGAAGTCGCTGACACGAGATTTCTTCCAATTCCAGGTTAATTCGGTCTACGGCACACAGAGACTAGTCTTTAAGAGAGAAATGGAAATTTGCATCGAGCAGTTGCGACGAAGGAAGGTTGCGACTAGAAATACCAAAGCACCCATCAATAGACGTTGCGACCAGGAAGGAGTTCTTGAGACCGGAAGGAACATTGAGGAGAATGCGAGGTCGTGACCTGCCCGATCTAAGGTCGCGACGTAAATAGAACAACGCTGAGGTTGCAACGCAAACTTGAATTAGCCGACGTTGATGCGTGATGAAGCCATAGATGAGGTCTGTAGGAAGGTGGAAGTTGCAACTAGTTCTTAATTGAAGACTCAACGAAGTCGCGGCGTGCTTTGGTCATTCGTGAAACAAAACCGAGGGTCTACACATGGAGGGTTTTCGAGGACTAATCATTCCGAGTCCTGGCTACATTTAAGCGGAATGAAAACCTACTAGAAAAAGAGCAACCATAAGGTCGCAACACCATTTTGTGGTTGCGACCTGAAATAGAGGCTGAAGCAAGGAAAATGATTGCAACTAAAAAAATATGGGTTGCGACCATAAGGAAGGCAAGGAGTATCAATTAGGGTGGCGACCGGAGTTTTAAGTCATGACCAGAAACCGGTGCGGTGAGGATAGAAGATTACGCGCGAGATGATCGATGTCGCTAAGTATATGGCGAGAAAAGACAAAGATTCGACAAGGTAACAAAGTCGCGGCATTGCTTGGGTGCGACCAGGAACATCGACAGAACTAAGAAGGACCTGTTATGACAAAACGTTAAGGTTGAGACTAAATGTAAAGAATTCAAGGTCGCGACTTGCTTTTGAGGTTGCGACCGAAAAACATGCAGAAGAAATTGAGTCGCAACTTTGTTATCGGCGTTGTGACGAGCAGCATGTATGAGACGAAGCTCCAACCAGAAAGAATTAAGTAGCGAAAAAGAAGTTATGACTAGAGGCGAAGACATGGCCACGAAATGTGGTCGCGACACGAAATAGAGTAGCCTTGAAGTCTGTGAGAAAGCAAAAAGAGCCATGTCGCGACTCCATTTTGAAGTCGCGACCACTAATCAAGGCAGCTGCAAGGAATCTAGTCACAAATGAAGATGTCGAGTCATGACCAATAAGTCTGAGATGAGAGATTGAGTCCTGACTCCATCTTGAGGATCGTGACTTGAAAGCGACAAGTGGGCCTTTCACTAGGAAATCCACCTGGAGCTTGGAATCAGGCCCAATTTTGGACAATTATAAATAACCCTTATAAAGTTTTGAAATGCGCCGACTCGGAGTCTTGATACCAGGCGGGAAGGAGGAAAGGATTCTTAATATATTTTAGAATAGATTTTTTTATTTTTCTTTTCTTTTATTTTCTTTTACGGATCCCGAACCGGTGACTTGTGCTTAAGCGATGAAGGCTGGATTTAATTTCTGATCTTCTCTTACCATTACTACCTGAAATTAATGGAGTCTGGACAAATTTCTGGAATTCGTTCGTTTCAGTTTATTACAATTACAGTGGGTGTACTTGATCAGTGATCCATTGTCGATTGTAATGCAGTATTGAGAACGCAATTTCACTAGATTGGATTTACCGTTAGTTACGAGTCTTACGCATCATTTAGAGAAATAATTGGATTGGAATTTATTTGATTGATATTGAATCGACCAGTTCCAGTAAGTAGCATATGATAACACTTGAGGATTGTTTCTGCTCGATTTCGGGAGGCCCTGGCATTGACACGAGATGGAGATTTTGAGAGTTAGAGACATTCACTTGTCGGTATGATAGACTACCATTGATGGTCCTAAGCTACAAAATTTCACCTCGATAAATTCCTTTTCACTCATAATTGATGTTGGAGGGCATTTATCCAATGTAAATATTGAGACTTCACCATGTCGAGGGGAGTTCTTAATAATGTTAGCATAAATACAATCAAAGGGAAAGGAAAGAACCATTAGATTTAAAGGATGGTCAAATCAATTGAGTTGTAGAAGTTTTGTGGTAACCTACAAAGGGGCAAGAAATTTCTTGAGTCTCGAAATGGGTGTGAAGTATTGAGAAAAAAAAAAACCCAGATCTTGCAAGAAGGTCAAAAATACAAGTAGCTGGTTAGATCCTTGTCTTTGAGAAAAGCAAGGGCCTCTAACCGAGTGAATATGGAGATCCCAGCGAATTGCATTGTAGGCATCTTGGACAAATCATCCAGCAGTGAAATAGAGTAATGCATATTAATGCGAGGGGTGGGTATTTCTGATATCTCCTTGATAATGTTCATTTCTCATGGAAAACTTATTGATCGATATTTTGTTCTTTATTTTAATTTTGTTGTTGTTTGTAACATTTAATCTCGCGCATATTCATGTATCTTCTAGGACTATTATCTTGTAGACTAAACCATCACTATCCACTTGGGTTGAATGGTGTGGATGCGAGTAGTTGGGGTAGTTCATTTCCAAATTCTTGTCAATCTCATGGGAATGATATACAGGACATCCATTTACTACTTGCATGATCACATTGCACTTACGTGTCTTAGATTAAAACCATTTTCAAATTAAGCAATATTAAGTAATTTTATCAGTTATATCCAAGTAATTCCAATTAGGCAGGATCTTGAGAAATTGTAAGACTCTTGTAACTATTTTAATTTGAAGGTTTTAATCTATTTAATCATAGGCAAACAGTATGAAACAACACTTTTTGGGTAGTAATAACCCTTTAATGTGATTTTTGCAATGGACCTCATTCAACTACAGAGTGTCAATTAGGGAACCCATGTAGGCAGATGAGTGTGGAACAAGCTCGATAAGCGAGCCGATTTCCTCGACCTGATTGATCCATTTTCGAGAATGGCTTTTGTCGGGATGGAAATCATCATAACTTCTCTTGAAAAAACAATCTGAACGTGATGCACCCGGGGGAGCAAGTTAAACCTTCACCCCCTTAAGAGAAGAAAGCGAGCTTGGAGAACACAATGAGCGAGTTAGCTAAGTATCAATTGGAATTAAGAAAATCTCAGGTTCAATTTGTCAATGAAATAAGAACCTCCCTCACTAATCAAGCCACTCAGCTAAAAAAATTGGAAGTTCAAATGGGTCGAGATGGCTTCCTTGTTCAATGAGAGACAACAAGGCAATTTGCCTAGCACTACGAAGGTGAACGTTAAAAGAGATGGCAAGGAGCATTGCAAGGACATCACACTTAGAAGCGAAAAAACGATAGACAGACCGGTCCAAGACAATGTTGAAAATAATGAAAACAGTGCTGGAAATTTTGCAAACGGTATGAACTTGCTGAAAAGATTTCTGAGACGATTGGAAAAATAGAAAAGTTATCAAAACATTTAGCAAGTAAGGAGCAAAGAAAAACTGAGTTGAAAGCTCCTTCAAAAGAAGATACTCCAGTTGTCCCTTATCCTCAAAGATTGAAAAAGAACAAGTTAGACAATCAATTTGGCATGTTTATGGAAATTTTCAAGAAGCTTTACATCAATATTCCATTTTCCTATGCATTGGAGCAAATGACTTCATATGTCAAGTTTATGAAGGACATCCTCATGACGAGAAAGCAGCGATTATGAAGCCGTTGCTCTTTTCGAATGCGTGCTGCTCCCTCCCAGCTATAAAGGATCAATTTTACTATTCCATGCTCAATTGAATATTCAATTTTTGAAAAAGCCTTATGTGATCTTGGTGCTGGTATTAACTTGATGTTATTGTCTATTTTTAGGAAACTTGGTTTGGGAGAGGCAAATCCTACAACTATTACTCTTCAATTAGAGGATAGATTACTCACTCCTCGTTATGGAATTATAGAGGATGTGTTGGTCGAATCGAAACAAGTTCATCTTCTGACATATTTCATAAGTTCTTGACATGGAGGAAGAGATAAAGAAGTGCACATTATATTGGGAAGACCCTTCCTAGCTCACCGTCGAGCCCTTATTGATGTGTAAAAGGAGACTTAGATTGAGGGTGCAAGATGAAGAGGTGACTTTCAACGTGTTCAATGCCATTAAACATCCCATGAAGAGTGATACCTGCTTTAAAGTAGACATTATAGAGGCTATAGTGTCTAGCCAAAAGGATCACATAGACCATTTGGAGACTAGCCTCATCTATGGTGATTCTCCTGACATTGTTAATGATGAAGCAAGGGAATATGTATTGTGGATGGACTCTTTTGAGCAAAACAAATGAAAATACTTTGAAAGCTTAGGACCTAGTTCTTCACGCCTTATCCCTTTAATTGAAAAACCCCTGGTCCTCGAAGAGAAACAACTTCCATCTCACCTTAGGTATGCTACCTGGGGGAGTCTTCTACCTTACCAGTCATTCTCTCTTCATATCTCTCTAAAGTGGAAGAGGAAAAGTTGTTGAGAGTGCTTAGAGAGCACAAGAAGGCAATTAGATGGTTTGTTGCCAACATAAAAGGGATTAGACCATCAATGTGCATGCATTGGATATTTTTAGAGGAGGATAGTAGACATACAATTGAAGTAAAGAGAAGACTTAACCCAACCATGAAGGAAGTCCTAAAATGGCTAGATGTGGGAGTGATTTATCCCATTTTCGACAGTCCATGTAGTGCCAAAGAAAGGTGGGATGACAGTGATCAAAAATGAAAATAATGAGGTAATCCCTACAAGAATAGTGAGTGGTTGGAGAATCTGTATAGACTACAGGAAGTTGAACAAAGCCATTAGGAAAGATCACTTTCCCTTGTCATTCATTGATCAGATGTTGGATAGGTTGGCGGGTCATGAGTTATACTGTTTCCTAGACAGATATTCTGGTTCTAACCAGATTGCTATTGCTCTTAAAGACCAAGAAAAGACAACATTTACATGCCCCTACGGGACATTTGCATTTAGGAGGATGCTATTTGGGTTATACAATGCACTGGGCACATTTCAGCGATGCATGATGGCAATGTTTTTAGATGTGTTAGAGAGGTCAATTAAGGTTTTCATGGATGACTTTTCAGTAGTAGGAGCCTCATTTGATGATTGCCTTAGTAATTTAGAGTTAGTCTTAAAGAGATGCAAGGAGACCAACCTTGTCATTAAGTAGGAGAAATGCCATTTCATGGTAAAGGAAGGCATTGTCTTGGGATATCGAGTATCCGAAAATGGGATCGAGGTGAACAAGGTGAAAATAGAGACAATTGAGAAATTGCCACCCCATACTTCAGTGAAAGTAATTAGAAGTTTCCTTAGTCATGCGGATTTTTATAGGAGGTTCATTAGATACTTTTCAACAACAACAAAATATCTTTCAAGCCTATTGATGCATGAATTCCCATTTTACTTTGATAAAAAATGCATGACAACATTCACCACTCTCAAGGATAAGCTCACCTCAACACCTATTGTTATAGCACGAGATTAAGAACTTCCATTCGAGCTATTGTGTGAAGCAAGTGATTATGCGGTTTGAGGTGTTTTAGGGCAGCAGACGAATAAAGTGTTTCATGCCATATACTATGCTAGAAAAACTCTAAATGAAGCATAATTGAATTATGCCACCACTGAAAAAGAGTTGCTACTAGAAATAGTATTTGCTTTTGATAAGTTTTGACCTTACTTGATTGGCAACAAGGTCATTGTGTTCATGGATCACTCAACCATAAAGTACCTTATGACAAATAAGGATGCAAAGCCTCGCCTTATATGATGGGTCGTTCTTTTGCAAGAATTTGATGTGAAGATAAAAGACAAGAAGGGATCAGAAAATTTGGTGGCTGACCGCCTTTCTAGACTATAATTAGAGGATAATGAAGCTTCACAAGTTCACATTAATGATAGCTTCTTAGAAGAGCAATTACTAGCTGTTTCTCATGCTGAATGGAATCCATGGTTTGCTGCCATTATGAACTATGTAGCTACTAGAATTATACCTTTTGACTTAACTTCTCAACAAAAGAAAAGGTTCTTTGCTTAATTGATGCATTATTTATGGGAGGATCCCATTCTTTACAAACATCGTGTTGATAAAAAGATTAGAAAATGCATACTAGAAAATGAAATGTGGGCCATCCTTCTCCATTGTAGTTCCTTGGAGTGTGGTGGACATTTTAGTGGACAAAGGACAGTTGCAAAGGTGTTGAAATCAGGTTTTTATTGGCCTACCTTATTCAAGGATGCTCACTCATTCATGAAAACTTGTTATAGATGCCAAAGAACATGAAATATTTCAAGAAAAAATGAAATGCCCTTGAATTCAATCTTCGAAGTAGAATTGTTTGATGTTTGGGGATTGATTTCATAGGCCCATTCCCTTATTCTTGCGGAAACAAATACATACTACTCGCAATAGACTACGTATCTAAGTGGGTGGAAGCTATCCCCACAATCACTTGTGAAGATAAGGTGGTGCTAAAATTTCTCCACAAGCACATCTTCTTGAGTTTTGGAACTCTTGGGGAAATTGTGAGCGATGAAGAGACACACTTTTATAACAAGCTGTTAGAATCACTTTTGTCCAAGCATGGAGTAAGACACTGCACAATGCTTACTTATCATCCTCAATGTAATGGCTAAGCTGAAATCTCTAATCGGGAAATTAAAAGGATCCGAGATAAAACAGTGAATGTATCCTAGAAGGATTGGTCTACAAATATTGATGATGCAGTTTGGGCATACCGGACAACTTTCAAAACTCCAATAGGGACCTCTCCCTATAGGTTATTTTTTGGAAAATCATGTCATCTCCTAATGGAACTCGAGAGCATAGAACTATTGGGCAACAAAAGAAAATTGAATATGGACTTCAAGTGGTTGGAAAGAGGTTATTTTTCCAGTAGACTTGATTAATTTTCACATGTGATGAGTGTGAAACTTATATATTTTTAAGTCAATTTTTCATGTATATTTGAGTATTAAAAGTTCAATTTAATATAAAATTATGGTATCTTCACCCAAGATTTTTGTTTTGTAGAGATTTACTGCAAAAGAGGCAAAATTAGTAAGCAAAGTAGCAAAAGTGGCTAAGGTAGGAAAGGATGAATGTTATAAAAAATTTCATCATTATTGCGACAAAATTCAAGGCAAGTAACAGAAGAAATGTTGCAACAATCGGATCCCTATCACAAAAACACTTAGAAGAATCCTTAAGGAAGCAGCAGAAACCTTGTTACGATATTTTCCAGCTTTGTCGTGACATAGTTAAGGTAGAAGACAACTTAAAGAATGTCGCGACATTTCATAGCTTTGTCGTGACATATTATGTGAAGAAGGCAGAAAAAGTTTCTTGCAACAAAGAACAAGGCACATGGCAACAGAACATTGTTACCACATTAAAAAATATGTGATGACAAAGGATCAGATGAATTCCCAAGGAAACAATGGAAGAATGTCGCGACATAGAAATGAATGTCATGACAAAACAAAGGATGAGAAGAGAAGAATGTCTGACATATAAAGTTTGTCATAAATATGAGCAAAGAGAAGAAGCTAGAAAGTTTGATGCGACAATGAATAGTTTGTTGCGACGGTCATCAAAGAAGAATGTCAAGCCACATTGTCACGACAAAGGCGAAGACATAGAATTTGCATATATGTCGTGGCATTTCACGACTTTAATACATACGAACACTTTTGTAAAGTAACATCAACAATTGTTGTGACAAAGCAACAACAAAGAAAGACGCTCCAATGTCGCGATAATGTACCTAGTTAGGCCTACACTGAAAACCCACAAAGTTTTCCTGGAATTCCGGCCTAGTATTTATGAGGCCTATAAATAGAAGGAGATAGGGCAAAATAAGGATATACATCATCGAGGGCAAAATCTTAAGAGGAGAACATAGAGAGAGAGAGATTAAGGTTTTGTACATATTTTTATTTTCTTATTTTATTTTTATTTTTCATTTTCTTTTTGAGGATTAGAATAGTTGATTTGAGCTGGGATATTTGTATACCAAGCTTCATTTATGTCTGAACTTGAGTGGAATTTGGAATTAATTCAGGAACCCATTTTCATTCAGTTTTGATTACAGTTTCAATAAATTTGTTTGATCAACTAGTCATTGTTTCTTGTGATCCAGTTACGGAAGGCTAAAGCTCCCTACAGGAAGGTTGGTGTTTAGTTACCATTTTTTAGTATTTAAAATGAATGTTGTGGTTTGAATATTGGGTTGATCTAATTGGTATTGTTCTTTACAAAGGCACATTACAGTATTAGTAAAGTATACCTAGAAAGGAGATATATATATGCTTTGATTTCCAAGACCCCTTTAAGTTACATAGAGAACTGAGTTCATGAGAGTAGAGAGCAGTAGCATTAGGGGTATGTTAGATTGATATATTTAGAGCTAATATACTGTAAGTATCACTTTGATGAATCATAGGTGGTGAACCTAGCCTCCTAACTTCAAGGTTCCCTTCTATGTGATACTTGAGTGTGTTCTCGAGGAATAAGAGTTGTTTGTGATTTATTAGTTTAATATTTAGAGGTTTCATCCCAATTTGGTTGAATGTTTGTGCTCTATTAATATGGGAGTGATTATTCTGACCAAATTGTAGAGTGAGATACCAATTACTTTGAAGAAGGCTTGTGTTGTCACAATGCATGGTTGTGAAATCTTGGTTTAGGAAAAACAACCAAATCTTAGAAGGAGGATCAAATTCTAAAAGTAGTTGTTTAAACCCATTGACCTGGTTTAGGAATATGGTGTTCTAAATAGTGAAATGTATGGTGTTAGGAGGTATTCCAAGGCTATACTACTATGCTCTTGGACAAATCCAGAATTCAAGCTCATGACTATGTTGTTTTTGAACAATATGCAAATTGATGATCATAACACTGATTCCATCCATAGTGTTATTAAATCTTAGTGAAACATGTAATCCATTTAGATTTCATTATCTTTTTCATTTAAGATAAAAATTCAGTCCAATCATTAAGTTGGAGGTTCAAATAGAGATGAACTTGAGTAGTAGAGGTACTTGATCTGTAAATTTTCTCACCAATCCTTATGGGAATGATATATGGACTTATAATTCACTTTATTACTTGTTGACCTGTGCACTTGCATTGATTTAGACCAAATAGAAATTTAAATGTATTATTATTGATAAACGATAGAAAATAGTTTTAACAGTCAAACAAGTTGTTGCCATTATTACTGGGGATTCTAAACAAGTTTATAGTGGCAATGTTCAAACAATTTCATTAATAGTGCAATTTGGTCTATGTAACAGAAAAACAAAAATCAACAATTTTTTGGTGTCGTTGCCGGGGATAGAAGTAGAAATGTATAGATCAATATTCTAGCCAAAAAGGAAATTGCTAATTTGGACATTTTTATGTTTTTACCAAAATTTTTAGAAAAATTGAAAAAAAATAGTTATAACTGAAGATAGTGGATTCAGTTGCATGTCTTTCTATTATGCTAACAAAGTTATAAGCAAATCTACCTAGTAATCTCACTTTGATTTTAGTGTGTTATACCTCAGGTCTCTATTACATGCATAGGATGCACTGAAGGTGGGTGTGCCACTAGACAATGAAATAGAAATAACACTCGAAATTTGAAGAAGCGAGGAAGCAACTAAGCGGCAACCATAGCGAGCTAATAGAGAGGTAACGAAACGTTCTAAATTGGCCACTAATAGACCTTAACAAGATAAAGAACTGGGAGAGTTTTGGAGGCGGTTATAAGGGAAGAGTACTCGATGGTAAGGCAACCACAAATAGAGGCAAACAATTTTGGGCCCCGAAGCCTGCCTTTATCAACATGGTGCAGCAAACACCGGTCAGTGAGGATCGAATGAAGCGTACGAGGCGATTTTGAGAGTGGCCAACATTGTGAAGCTGAATGGAGTAAATCCTGATGTGATCAAGTTGTAGTTGTTTCCTTTTTCCTTAAGGAAAAAGCAGCAAGCTGGTTTGAGTCCTTACCTTATGGATCAGTGAACAATTGGGAGGCGCTGGTAGAAGCATATTTAAGCAGATTTTTCCCTCATGCTCTCACTTTATAGAGGAGAGGAAAAATCATTGCTTTCAAGCAAAAGGAAGATGAATCCTTGTACAATGCTTGGGAGAGGTACAAACAGTTGCTGAGGAGATGTCTAAGGCATGGTATTGAGCAGATGAATCAGATGGATATGTTCTACTATGCCATGAAATACACTTTTAAAGGACCATTGGATGCAACCTCTGGAGGTGCATTCAGAAGAAAAAGTGTTGAAGAAGCTACTTAGCTGATTGAAGAGCTAGCTAAGAGCAACTACAGAGCTCCATTTGAAGCTTCAAGGAGAAGTGGTAGACTGAGAGTGTAACACCCTAAAATATACATAGTAGTTTTATAACATGTTTAGGGTATAAAGTAAGTTAAATTTGTATTTTTTTTTCAGGAAATTATATTTCTAAGAACAAAAAAAAAAATGATAAAACCCGGAATTAATACAAGAGTCAAGGTTAAATTGGTAAAATGTCAAAATGAGGACACAAAGGCCATAAATGAAGATGAGTATATGCCAAAGTATAAATATAATAAGTTGAATGTCAAATATAATTGGGAGTTTAAAGTTAAAATGCAAAAATGGAAACTTAAGCAAAATGGGAGCCAAACATGGCCTTAGACCAAAAAAGGGGGTTAAGACCACATTTGGTCTTAGAATGAGAGAGTCAAAGAGGAGAGCTAGGGCATGTTCGGTGGAGGAGAAGAGGCGATTAGTTGGGTTTTGTGCTCTCCAAGTTTTTTATTCAAGCTAAGTGAAGGAGAAAGCTAGGGTTTTAAGCTTCAAGAGATTTAAATTATGGACACTAGCCCTAACTTCCTTTTTGATTGTGTTTGGCTCTGGTAAAACCATACTTTTGTATATATATGATTGAGTTAGAGTTCAAGCAGCCTTTTTTCTTTGATTAGGATTGGTTTTGAGAAATTTTTGTATAAAGGAAATGTTGGGGTTTTAGGGGAGATGCTATCAAAATTTTCCAAAACCCATGTTTTTGTTTTGGCCATAACTTAGCCATTACTCATCCAAATTGAGTGATTTAAATTTAAGGGTAAACTAGTCTTGTAAGGGAACAAAATTCCTTGAAATAAGTGTATTCAAATTTGGATCCCATTGGACCCAAAAATTCGTCAAAATGAGGCTTTGTTTGGGAAAATATTTCTTCTGGTTAGGTACAGTTTTGGTATTTAGGCTATAAATTGAGTTTAGCTCATCTAAATAGAGTGATTCAAATTTTTGGGTAAACTAGACTTCTAAGAGAACAAATTTTCGTGAAATAAGTGTATTCAAATTTGAACCTCATTGGACCCAAAAATTCGTCAAAGTAAAGCTCTGTTTTCGGGCAAATTTTGATTATGTTTTGAAAAAAAATAAAGTAGTCCCGGTTGTTTAGAACATATTTTGAATTTTGGTGCTCCGAATTGGATGATTCAAGTTTCTGAATAAAATAGATTTATAAAGAAACAATGGACTTGAAGGAAGTTTGGTAAAATATTGCTCATTTGTCTCCAGAAAATTTTACAAGTGAAGGTGTATTGGGTAGAAATCAACCCTAACCAAAAACACTAGCATGCATGATTGATATTTTTCTCTGTTTTTTATGGATTAGGGGTTGGTGATGAAGAAACCTGTGTAAGATCAGGATTCCAAGGATAGGAGTCAAGGAGCGACAACCTTTTTGGTTTGTTCTTCTCATTTCTTTTCTTATTGCAGCTTTGTATTGGATTTGTCAAAAACCGAAATGATTTACATGGGAAAACTGCATGTGTGCTTCATTTTTAACCATAAACAAAATTGTCTTAAGTGATTGGGAAATGGATTGCAAATGGATTGCAATGAAAACTGCATGAGCATCAAAATATGTTTATTTAGGTATATATGTATATACAATATTGTAATTTACTATGGCTGAGTATTAATGCCCTTAAGAGAATGTTATCCATCATATTCGAGTTAATGATAGATTGGTATACCAATAAAGGTTAATGTAGCAGTACTGCAAACGAAATGATTTATAGTGGGATACTGATTCGTAGCCTAGTGGGATAGTATCAGTAGTGTACACAAAAGAATTTGTAAATAACTGAGTCATGACCCGACGGAGTTCTAGCTGTGTTATTAAATGTTTTTAATCGACTGCTGACCCAGTAGGAATGTCTTGGAGTGATTCCATTATCTACATGCAGAAGTCATGGTTAAAATTCGTTTTAGAGCGAGCACCTTAAGTAAATGTGTGGAAATTCATAATTTGAGCTTTGAATGAAAAATTAACATATATTGTTTGTGCATTGACCATTGAAAATATGCGAAATGTTGTTTTTGAAAGATACATATTTTGTGTTTGATTGGAAATGAGAATAGAAATGCATAGAACCACTAAGCAGAAAATGTTTTTTTAGTGCGTTGTTTTATCATAGTGCGAATGCAAGTGAATAGGGGGTAAGATCAAGGACATGAGCAGAGTCATCGTCGAATCATCACAGAAGTATAAGTAAATGCTCTGTCTCATGTATACATTTCATTTTAAAAAGAAACATGTAATTGTTTTGCATTGCAAACGAAGATGTATAAATCTTAATGGGAAGATGATGAGTCTAAAACTCATCTCATCTATTTTTAATCCATTTTTCTGGCATGTTTTTAATCGTTTAAGATCTATTTTTATGCCAAAATATGGAATATTAAACAACTTTGTGTTTTACAGGAAATTATTGAAAAATGAGAGAAAACAAGCAGAAAAGAAGCAAAAAGGTGGAAAATGCAGCAGTCTGTGTTGCGACATAAGTTTTGTATGTCGCGACACAAAATTCAAGCAGGCCAAAGGAACTATGTTGCAGCTAGCAACAAAATGTCGCAACAAAGCTCAGACATAACTCAAAGGCTGAAGGAGAATTTTTGTCGGTAATGAAAGATTTTTGTCTCAACATTGTCGAAGAGAATTATAAAAGAAACCGTTGTGACAATCCTTTACTCTGTCGCGACAAAGATTAAAACAAAGAGAAAAGAAGCTGTGTCGCGACAATATAATTTTTGTCGCAACATTAAAAGTTGAAGGCTAACAGATGCACTATGTCATGATAAAAGACGATTTTGTCGCGATAGAGCAATCAGAATTCACAGCGAGAAACCTGATCTCTGTCGTGTAGATTATTTTGTCTGCTTTCTTAAACAGAAGGAGGTGAATTCCACTATCGCGACAAGAAAACAAACATACAGAAGAATTGTGTGGCGAGAAGTTTTGTTGTGACATAGAAACAATCATTGAAGGCAGAATTTCGATCGCGACAATAAAAGCTAAGGAATGATGAAATTATGTGGTGACAGGAATGAAACCGGTCATGGCTTGAAGCGAAGAAGAATTGAGATGAGCGAAAGCTGACTATGTCACAACAAGGATTTCTATGTCACTACCAACGACTCGACAAACAGCCGAAACGAGAAGACAATCTTTGTTGTGATATAGAATTCTGTAAGTGACGAAACAAATGAGGTGAGAGAGATGTTGTACGAACGAAAACTTGGTCTTGATAGAGTACTGAGGCTAAAAGAGGAAAATGTTTATCATGATAGGAAAATTATGTAGCATGATAGGATCCAAAGTGGCTATAAATAGATTTTGTGCGCGACAAGCCCGATCATGTTGCGACCACGATTAAAATTTGCTACACCCACGGTTAACCATTGACGGTATCAAAGTCTGTCATGATAAGAACTGATGTTAAGCTTCAAAGTAGTCAGCGTGAGAAGATTACAAGCTACGACGAGAGGCGACAGGACTTAAATCTATGTCGCGACATAATTTTTTTATGTCGCGGAAAAGCGAATTTATGTCGCGACAAAGCGACCATTTTAGGCCAAATTTTAGGGATCCACAATGCAATTAATGAAGTGCGGCCCAGCATTTGAAAGTCTAAAAATAGATGCCTCTAGGGCATTGTGCACAACATTTGGTGGCTCCAGGATTTCTAGGTGGTTGAAGACTCTTGTACATTTATATTTTTATTTCATTTTTATTTTATTTTCCATTTTAGTAGATTTAGCTCATTATAGTTTTATTTTGTTAGTTTTTCTGTAATTTTACGGATTGGGAATTGTGCCCTAAAGTACGACTTTGAGCTGGTATTTCTTTATAAATTTGTCTTTTCCATTATTGTTTGATTTAAATGAATGATGAAAAATTTGTAAAGTTCATTTCTTTCAGTTTGTTCATGATTTCAATGAATTTTCCTGATTAGTTAGTCAGCATTGTGAAGAGTGAACCGGTTTGGTTGAAGCTCAGGAAATGGGTCACAGTGATGATAGTCATTTCTTTATAGGTGGAAGAAAGCTTTAATTAGAGATTCTTGAATTTATTTAATTAGTATTGTTTATAAATTTACTTGTTCTCGAGTACTAGTAGGTGTACTTGATGCAAGATCTTGTATCTCACCTCGATTTCCGGGAGGCCCTACGAGTGACAGAGATGGAGGATTACGGTAGACTAATACTATGGAACTAATGAACTTTGAAGGATTACTCAAATAGATCACCAACTTACTTATAAGTTGAGATAGGTTGAATGAAATATCTGTTTAATCGCTCATAGGTATCTTCTCCTTCTAATGAATTGATTAAATCACATTGTTAGGCGAGATCTAATCGAAAGAGATGGAAGTACATCGAAGTGTAGGATGGGGTGTCAATCAAATTGGAGAAGGCTTGTAATATCACAATACATGGGGCGAGGTGCTAGTCCTGAATCGAGTATGAAGAAGTCTTAAAGGAAAATACTTAAATCTTAGAAGAGGGTTATATATTAAAATGGCGAAGTTAGAATCATGTCTCATAAATGAATATGAACCTATAATCGATTGAAAGTATGGTTGGGAGAAATCGAGCTATACTTCCTTGCATCTTTAAACAAATGCGGTTTCGATTGATGGTTGGTATGAATCGAGAAATGATGCGAAATTGATTATTATTAATTGATCCATTTCGGTTTGCTCAACCCCTAGTTTTATTAACCTTTACTTTTTGTATTAGAAATTCGATTCGGGACTACATTTCAGTCCTATTATCATCATATGATGGAGTTGAATAGTAATGATCTTGAGTAGTTAATTAGTTAGTTTTGATTTATCATCCTTCCTCGTGGGAACAATATGGGACTTTAAATATCCACATTTATTACTTATGCGACTTATGCACTTGCGATGATCTAGACCCTGAGCACAAATTTTAAATGAGTCATTTTCAAAGAAAAACAATTCCTCTTTTCATACACACTTGAGAAATGGTTTTAACAAGTTTTAGCATTTAATTTTACTTTTACATATAGACTAAAACCCTCAATTAACATAATTACAAGAGCCTTACACACTTCTCTTGTATCCATGTTACTGGATAATTTTGCTGATAAAATAATTTTCTCTTAATGTTTCATGATTAAAAATAAGGGTTCGATGTGACAACTGCATTTGCCTGAGCTCTCTAGTAGTAAAATAGAATGTAAGTACAGAGTATCATTCCGTGAGATTGATAGTGAGCCTGGTCAGCTACCCCAGCTACTAAAATTCCATACTATTTGGACTCAAAACTCATAGTGAAGGTTTATCTAATCAACAAAAATTAAAAATCCTATAATATTGAATAATGTCGAACTAAGCTTAAAACAAAATGCTTGAAAGAAAAATAAATTGCATATATAAAAATGGATTAAAAATAGGTTTCTGCGAGAAAGCCCAGCTATCGGTGAAATACAATGGAAACAATCAATTCCAATAGTTAAGAGTACATTGCTTTCTGTTCTATATATGGATCCTGAGTTATTCTCCAGATTTCCTAATTATTAGTATTCGTTTCTCCCATATTCATCGATTAGATATCCTTGCTTCTCTCGAAACAGATCAAACCGATTACACATTCCAAATTCTCTTTGCAAGATGCAGGTATTTTCTTTCTCAATACTTCACACCCATTTCTGTTGGCAATGAGAACTTTTACTTTTTCCTTCTCGAGTTTTAGTAAAGTTTCTACCATGGTGGTGGCTCGACCTCTCTAGATCTATGGGTTTATCCCTTTCCCTTGATTAGATACAAGCTAACACGAGGATTGGAACTTACCTTTAGATTAAAATTGAACTCTCGATTATTTATATGGTTAAATACACCCCTCAACTAATTATGAGAGAATGGGGATTTATCAAAATGAACTCTCGGTGCTCGCGGTTCTTGATGGTAGTCTAACATGCCGAAGAATGCTCTCGGCTCTCAGGGAATCTCAGTCCTGCATTGTCACGCATAGAATTCCACGGATATCGAGTAAGATACATTCCCTCAATGGTATTAGGTACTACTATTGAGACATCCATTCAAAAGCAGCTACCAATTAAGTAAGCAGAACCCAATTAATTCTCCTAATTGTGCGGAAAGAAGCCCAAACAACTAAATGTAAATCAAATCCGGCGGAAATTTGCGCTCACGATTCTTCAGTGCAAATTAAGAAATGGAGCAGATCCACGCACAACCATTGTAAGTACCAATAAAAGCGAGAAGAAATGAATTCGAGAAATTTGTAAAGTTCCTACCATAGAATTTTTAGGCGAGTAATACTTAGAAAATAATAGAACTAAAAATCCGGCTCTACTCGTCTCTTACGAGTTCGATTCAAGCAGAGAAAATGAAACTAAAATAAAAAAAATAAAAATCTATAAAATATACCTTGAGTTCCTCTTCTTTCCCTTTTAAGGTAGTGAAGACGAAAGCGCTTTACTCTTCTAAAAATTTATCTATTTATACTGTAAAAGAGAATTTAGGTCGAATCAAATGCTCGAATTGAACTCGAAAGAAAAAGCCCGACTCCTTTGTCACATGTCGCGACCTCAAGTTGATGTGACATGGACTTCTCTTGATTGCTCGTGATCAGTCGTGACCTCTTTCTTTAAGATGCAACCAGTTTGTCTTGCAACTGCTTTGATCAGTGGTCGCGACATCGTTTGTGGTCGCGACCTCATTGCTCAGTCTTCTAGCCGGTGTTGATGTCGCGACCTCACGGTTACATGTCGAGCTTATCGTGCCTCTTCTATTCTTAGCTTACGAGTTGCGACATGTGTTTTTAGGTTGCGACCACTTTGTTATTTGTTTGACAACTTCATGCTGTGACTTTGATTTCTTGGTCGTAATTGTGTTGGTGGTCTTCTTGCCTTCCATATGTTTTAATTTTGTCTTCGCGACCTCATGGTGATGTCGCGACCTCTTTCTTCCATTTCTTTTGCCACAGTTTGCGACCTCAGGTTCTTCGTTGCAGCAATTTCCTCCTTCCACATTTTCCCGGTCGCGACCTCAAGGTGGTGTCACAACCTTAATTTCTTATGCTCAACTCTTTTTCAGGTCGCGACCTTAATGAGTGGTCGCGACATCATTCCCCTAATCTAAAGGTCGCGAGTTCGAGTTCTTAGCAAGTGCTTCATTTTGGCTGGGTTGACCTCCTTTCGAGCTACATTTTGGTTGTACTTTGAATCTTCTTGTTTTTATGTCGCAACATCATAGTGGTGTCGTGACATGAAATGGAGCCTTGCATTTAAAAACTAGTTGAAACCTCTTTCTTTTTGCAAAGACCTCTCTTGTGGCTTCATAGACGGATCCTTATCGCGACCTCAGAATGGTGTCGCGACATCATTCATATCCTTTTGGCGTCACGACATGAATTTCTTCCTTTGATTATTTCCTTTAGTCTCGACCACGTTTTCTTTGTCGCATCCTCCTTCTTAGTCACGACTTCTTGTTCCAGAGTTTTCTATTTCTTCTTGGCCGAATTTGTTGATGTCGTGACTTGGAATGGCTGGCAACTAAGCTTCCTGTCACGACTTAAATTTTCAATTGTGACCTGATACGCTCAGGAGCTGGTTTCTTCTAATTTTGCTAGATTTGAGCTTCTTACGTATTTTCATGCAAAATGAAATTTGAGTAAAAATATCCACATTTACGTAAGCAAATCGACATTTATCACAAGTAATATACTCGAGAAAAATGGATTAAAAATCCTAATGAGTTTTTTTTGGACTCATCAAATTCCCCAAACTTAAAATTTTGCTTGTCCCGAAAAGAGAAGAAAAGAATTGTTTGTCCTCAAACAAATAAGCTTAGAAAAATTTAAGAGTTCGACCTACGATTCACACCACGGTCTTTCTCATTCCACGCCGATGCAGATTAGAGATACGACATCATTTTAAATTTCAGTTTGGATTCAAGAATAAGACATGGTATACTTATATCACAAATTTCTTGATGAACTAATGTATTTAAACAATTTATTCAACAAGTCTTGTTCTCGTATTATTATTATGCGGGTCTTGATCCTTTTCATGCTTCATGTTGAATGTAGTTAATCTTCTGGGAGTTTTCTTGGACTGTTTGTCAAAGTCCCATAGGCTTGTTTTTCATATTGATCTCCACTAATGTAGGTAAATTCAACCTTCAAATCAATGAGGTCTTTCAGGCTTGTAATGTTGGGCTTAGGTAATTGGGTAGATAATGGAAAATTTAAGTTAATAAATCTTTTTAGTTTCCATTTTCTCTATACTTGTTGTGACTTTCACCTTTTTCTTCTTTGTTCTTCTGATTCTCTTGATCTGGCACGATTCATCTTCATGTTGAATTCTTTTAGGGAATTTCAATTTCATGCACTTTATTGAACCGGTTCCTTTTTTTTTTTTTTTTTTAACTCTTTTGCTTTGTTTTTCTAAGTTGGGAATAGTGCAATGTTTGTCTTCTTGAGCTTTTATTACTCTTAGAACTTTGAGCTAGCAACTCCCATACTAGTTGGTATTAGGGTACTAGGTGTTAAAACACCCCTACGGTAATTGTTCGGGGAAATAGGCCCTGAAGATGAAACTTATTCCTTATTTCACTAGCTTACCTTCTTTACTTCTTCACCTCCTTCATTGTAAAAATTTGGAAATATTTCTCCCCCAAACTTGTTTCTTTCTTTATAGTAAACTTTTAGAGCCCAGGCTGGATAATTTGGGCTCTTCTTTGCGGGTTTATTGCAAGGAAGGGAATTTGGGATTTTCGATTCTTGTTTATTGAAGAAATAAGGCTTATTTGGCTCAAGCAAGGAACTAGAAAATATGCTTAAGCATATATTGAGGGTAGGCTTAGAAAAGCTCAATCTGCCAAGGATGGCCTCTATCATTTCTTGTTGGCTGTTTTCACCTAAGATTTCGCCTCAATCAATAATCTAACAAGTTCTAGGACTATGGACTCTTAGTCTTGAATTTCCCAGAAGATGTTCCTAATTCCTCTCAAAGTTTCATAAGTTTTGTTGACTAGAGTGTATTATTTCTTCAGACTTGTATTTATTTCTTGTTTACTTACATTATTTCAACCCAGTATTTTGTTCCATCGACCAATAACCAAATTTCAAATTTTTGCAATCTATCACGAAATTAAACAATGTAGGCAATACTCCCCAATTTCAAGTTTAATGATTCACGCTACGATTCTTCACGAAATTGCTTTGTTCTTAGGAAAGAACATAATTATTTATTTGATTCTTACCGCAGAAAAAGGCATTTATTTATTTATCATGTAAACGAAATGACACAAAAAAAAAAATTTCATATATCATGTTCATCCAATTCGGAGATCAAGAGAATTTTATTCAAATATCAAAACATTTCGATATTATTTGTCTGCTTTCCTTACAAATAAGACTATAGCAGGTGGAAAAACTCTACATTTCTTGATCTAAAATCCTATTTCTTCCCTGCGAAGGTTTGATTCACCGTGCCACAGGTAGGGTGGTAAGAGTAACAAAATTTATATACACTGGTTCCTACTACGCATTAGTCAAACTCACTGCCAGTATAGTGGTCTAGGGTCGAACACGAGGATGGGTTTTCATCCAAAATGGTTTCATCAGTGCATGAAGGTAAGGCTTCTATTTGGACTCTTTGGAATTGTGTTTCAAAAGCGGTAGAATGGTTTGAAAGCGAGAATTGTAAGCGAAAGTAAAAGGTGAAAAGTTAGCTTTGAAGATTTAGGTCACTAACTTGGCAAGTTAGGACGAACAAAGTGTCCTCGGGTTTTACCCTCGCGTTATGACATCACGACCTATAGTCCGGCTAGCATACTTGGGATCTATATTTAACTAGCAAACCTCACCCATGAAGCAACTCTGTTGAGTCAATACGGGTAGCATGCAAATATGGCCCCTTCTTGTTTGAAACCTAACATTCAATATCATCTCGGGAGGCTCGTAAAGACCATCTAAAGAGCAGCCAGTACATCTATCACTAATTATACCTTGTATTCTAAAGCATGGAAGTATTAGCCCGAATCAATAACATTAAGTGCTATTCAGCCCCTCACTTTGAAACCTAACATTTTAAACATCATTAAAGGCTCGTAAAGACCATCTAAAGAATCACGATTAATACAACACTAGGTATGCCTTTGATCTGAACATGGAGAGTATTGGCGGTCGAATGACATTCAATGTTACTTAACCATATTTTGAGAAGATAAGGGCATAAAAATACACTACGTGGCTTTTAATACAAAGAGGACAACATGCATATGCCCACCACCAAGCTAGCTTCCTTCCTCTTCAAGAAAGGAGGCTGCCATTACTCTCTTGAGTTGTCATCCTCAGAGGGTGTTTGGCCAGGAAAGTAAGAAAGAGGAGAGAAGAGAGGAAAGCAAAACCTAAATAAAAATACGAGACTTTATTTACAAAATGAAAACTTACAAATATCTTCTCCTCCTCCAAATTGTTCCAAAAAATTGTTGCTTAGGTTACAAAACAAGAGGGGCTTATATAGAGCCTCGAGGCATGAAAATACGAAACACATGAAATTGGCTAAGTTATGGAGCCGATTAAGTAATACACCAAGTTTAGGCGGTTTGGCATTAATTACAAAGCATGAGGCATCAATTTTCGCTAGGGTGAAGAATTTGCGGCTAATTAGCGAAATCCAACGGTGCAGCGAAAGCAATTCATTAGCTAGCGCAGGAAATTTCGCTAAGCTAGCGGAATTCTTGTGAGAAGCGAAATCGGGTGTTGCCCCAGCTGGGAGCAGTGCTAGCGGGGGTGTTGGGTGGTCTAGCGGGGTGGCATTTTCACTTAGGTTGCGAAATTTTAGCTAAGGTTGAAATTTTGCAATCTTAGCGAAAATTTTAAACTGCTTTGCGAAAAGTCTGCATTGACCCTTCCTTTAACTTTTCATCACGCCTTGGCTTGCATCGAATTTTCTTCACTTGCCTTTGTTTTCTCATTGATTCTTAAATTTGGTTGATGATTTGAGACTTGAATTCCAACTTCATGATTCATCCTTTGTATTGAGATTGAACTCCCAGTGTGCAAAAGCCTCTGAAAACAACGAATACCCTCACAATTGGCATAAGTGCTACTAAGAAGACTAGAACACTTGATTGGTATAAAATGGCATGATTAGTGCTAAAAAAGCACTCAAAACCTATCTAATATAGGGTTCAAAGTACTTTTAGGCAACGTCACACCCCAACCAAGAAAGCGTTGCTAGTCCTTAGCATTAAAATAAAGAAAAAGAGGAGAGATGCATGTGGTGATTTGCGGGTTTATATACATATAAACAATACCTTAGAATTGAAAAATTGAAATCAAATTTAGCTTAGAAATGAAAAGAATCAAAACCATACAAGAACAATTCTAGGTCAATATTGGATCCATAATTCTCGACTTGAATTTCCACCTAAGTCACAATGATTCTTTATGTAGCAGTTAAGCTAATAAAAGCTGAAATTGCTACCTCCATTTGACCTAGCACGACATGGCCTTAAGTTGTTGAACAACCTAGATAGGGCTAGTTACACTTACTATTTTTCAATTATAATGTAGGATCTGATGCTTAAATTCGACTTCACGAAGTCAGGTGCGAGTTCCGCAGATGACTCAAGACGATTAAGGTTTAGGGCATCGAAGCGAAAGGATCCCTTGACCACTAACTCCACGGGCTTCACGAGCGGGCCCGCATCGCGGCGAACATCAGTAAAAGTTGCATCAGTGGTGGGCTCCTCTCGCTGACCAGGAACATGAGGAAGACCCAGGTGGGTCATAATGCGAGTCGGCCTCAGAATGGCAGGCTGACCTCGATCTGGGCGAGCTGTGTAGGCTGCGAGTGAGGCGGATGGCATCCATCACACGTATCTCTCTCAGGCTAGCATGGATGTACTCCGTTGAATGATGTCTTTGAATAGGAAGGCACAGGAGTATCTCTTTACTTGTTAACTGATGTAGTATGTGGAGGGAGATGGAGGTGAGCGATCGACATGGGAGTCCTGCGTACCTCGGGCTCGGGGGTGGGTATATCATCTACGTGGTAGTCAGCGACCTCTGACCGGTACCTCCTCTGGTCTACGTGGTCGTATATGAATGAGACGGGCATAGTCTGCTTGGAATCTCTTGACACTCGTAGGCATCTAGCTCATCTCTCTTTGGGCTCCTGCGGGAATCCCATGCGCTTTCGAGAACATACTTGAGGAGTCTCGGCATCGATGGCGGGATGCTCTCATTCGTGCAGTCCTTCAGATGGACCTTCTCCTCAAGCTATGATAGAGAGGTCATCAGCTCGGCGGGGCTGAACCGAATCCCTCAGAGATCGGGTAAAGAGCCTCCGTATGGCTCCCCTCCCGAACATAATCTTTGCGGAGAGCAATTTCAGTCTGAAGAAGATGGTCGATGAAGGCGGCATACGGCGAGGCTGCCTCACGTAAAATGCGGACCCGAATTTGTAGCATCTACGGCCGGTCTTTCGAACCACGTCTCACTTTGTGCGATTGGATGGGCTGACTCTGTAACCCTACGAGGTTGGCGATATCACGCGATCCCGATCTTTGCTGAAATATCGGCTGGTGCAGTACCGGGCGGTCCTTCTATCTTGGCCCGAATCTACAGTGAATGATCTGTCTCCCTGCTTGGATGTCATGGAGTGGTAGAGCTGCGATTACCACTCTTGGGTAATAAAAGCGTCGTAGTCGTGAAGGGTAGAGTGGGTGCTCCTCGATCAATCTCAGACTCCGGTATCGGGGTCGACCCTCCCGTGCGCGGGGATGTCATAAAATGACTCCTGATGAAACTCTCTACGGTGGAGTCGTACATTCCCCGGAATGGGGTTCCCTACGAACATGGGCCTCCTGATCCTCGATGCTGGCGACAGCTGAGGTGATGAAGTCGCCTCCGCTGTTTGAAATGCTTGGAGATGGTGGGGGCTGGTGGAAGATGACTTCGCCCCAGGCTCGATGTGCGGGCCGGCGGAAGGCTGGCCCTCCCAACTCTCCTCAGGAGTGCAATTGAGTGGGCCGGGGTCCCATGGGTGTGCGATGCGTCCCGGAATCCCTGGGAAACTCCTCGGATGCCTGCAGGGCCGTTGATGGTGCGAGAGGCTTTGGGGCCGGAGGCTGGGACCCTCTCGGGCGTCTTGAATCTCACCGGCGACGGGACCCACCCCGAAATACGAACCATACTGGAAATATGGCCAAAATTACGGAAAAGCTTCGACTCACAGAAAATATAACTCTTTACCTTGTGAAGTCTTGAACGGAAGCTCTTTGGAAATCTTGAACCACCACAGCCAAGCAAAAGCGAACGGGGCTCAACGGCCATGGTAAAATGGCCTGAGCGGCAACTCGGGGGCTCGATAAATGTCGAGATCTTTGGGGCGGGGCCTGCTGCGAGCAAATTTGGCGCGGTGAAGGCTCGAGAGTGAGCAATGAGCAATCGGGGCTCGATGCGTGCGTGGTGGGAAGCTCACTTGAAGGCTCGGTCGAGTGATGCGTGCGTGGTGGAGGTGGCTATACTAGAAATTGATCGGGCAAAGCACAGGGTGCGGGGTGGCGGCTCCCGGTCTTGGGACACGAACTGCGATGGGAGCTCAGAGGCCGGGGGTGCGGCGATAACGGTCGGCGAATTTGGAGAGGTGGACTCAGGGGATTGACCCAGGGCTCGGGGCACGACTGGGAGGGGGAGATTGTGAAGTGGCATTCTAAACCAACCCCTCCTTGTTTAATAAGCTTGTAACGACCAGAAGGGTCATTCACCTTGATTTCCCCATTTATTTTGGCGAATTGGGCTCCACTGATGCCTTGCTGCGAGTCGAATTTTAAAGTTAAAATGAAAATTAATATATTACTAAAAGTAAAAATTAAAATTAAAATTAGGAAATAGAATATGTCTAATAATTTAATATAGATAATATAAAATACTTACCAACTTGCTAAAAATGGAAAGGCACTAAATTAGAAACATACTAAAAATAGCTAAAAATGGAAATTGACTAAATTAAAATAAAAAAACAAAATTGTTGAGCGCAATTTGGTTTTTGAGAACACGAAACAGTTAAATATACCAAAATTACTCAAGGAGGGTCGAGAGGATGATCTCCTCGGCCTGGAGTTGCAGGCTAATTCCATGGTTTTGGGTGCCCGATTGTCGATGTGGTCCTTCTTGATGGCTTTGGAGATTGATCGATTGGCTTCAGGTTAGTGTTAGCCCAGACCAATATTTTTTCATCTTCTTGGCTGATTACTCCTTGCACTTCCTGGGTACTTTGTTTTCTTGCACACTGACCAATTAAAACACTTTCATTTGTTTTTTGATTTTCAATTTATAGCAACTCATGGTTGTTGTTCAAATGAAAGATGTTCAACTCCATGGTCATGTTACCAAAAGTTAATTGCATGACTCCATTCCAGCAATTTATTATTGCATTAGCGATTGGCGAAAATGGTCTTCCTAAGATGATTGGTACATGATTGGGTTCACTAGCAATTGGTTGGAGTGTCAGTCTACAAAATCCTCTTGGGTAGTAAAGGTGTATCTTCACTAAACATCCTCGGCTATCCCCTTAGGAGTTTTCAACGTCCCAATGACGATGAGGGTGTGATGTTGGTGAGTTTAAGTTCTACCTAGACCTAGGTCTTTGTATCACAGAATCGGCGTGGTTCCTGCGGCTCCTAAATCAGCAATGATTTTCTATGCGGTCCCACAGTGGCGAAATTGTGGAATCGGGATCTTTGTATTTGGGGTATTTGCTTTGGATTATGGCGCGATATGTTCGATGAAATCTTTCTTCTCAATGCCTAATCCCTTCTTGATTGTGCAGATCTTTCAAAAAATTTTATAAGCGGGGACTTGTTTGATTAGGTCGTAAGATATGTTAACCTTTACTTGCCTTAAGACCTTTAAAATGCACGCTTCTTTGAGATGCCTTATTTCCTCTAAGTGCTTGTGAAATGGGGTGGTATGCGGTATTTGATTGAATCATTTAGGAGAATATGCTCGAGGGTTGCAATTCTTCTCCCTCACAGATTCTTCAAACGGACTTTGGCATGGGCAGTCGACCTCTTTTCCACTTCTCAGGGTGATTACGGCGCCCAACCTCATCCGTGCTGGTGTTGGATGATCTGCCTCATGAATTCCTTTAGGGTTTGGAACTGTTTGGGAAGGGAACCTCCCTCTTTCTTGTACCTCCAGTAGCTTGTTGATCTTGGTGATTGAATACGTAGGTTGTCAATTTTACGGTTGAGATTGCTCTCAAACCCGTCTATTCTTTTGTTCGATGTATTCTCTACGATTATCAATTCTTTGTGCAAGTTGCACGTTGATTCCTTTTGTTCCTGTGAAAGTTGCCCACCACCTTGCTGGAATTGATATAGCTTGTTCTCTTGGAGAGGGATGGTGGTTTGTTGTGGCTTGTGAGAATAGCGGACTGGCACACAGGGGTACATAGCGGGGGGTTGGGTCTCCGTCTGGAAGGTTAGGGTGATTCCTCAGTGGAATTGTAGGTATTACCATATGGAGCATTGGATTGTTGTGGCTTGTATTGTCCCTCACGATGTTTGCACATTGCGACATCAAATCCTTCAGCACGGGGGCCATAGGACCGCTGTTACGTTGGGTGTACGAGTTGGAAATTGGTGCAAGGATTGGGCGTGCAGGATTTTCGATCCGCGCATGCACCTCTTGGGTTGTTGCGCCCAGCTCCTCTACCTTCCTAAGTAGGGTTGAAATCCACAGCTCTCATTTCCTATTTCTTCGAGGCGGGTGCGCTGCATCCCACCCCTTAGGTGAAGTGGTGGTCTCATCCTATCCAATTCTCTAGGGTTGGGTTCATCCCGACCCTTAGAAGTTTCAGCCCGTAATTTAAAAAATCCATGGCTTCATCGGGATGTTTGTAAAAGTCTCCCACATGGTTTCAGAGGCGCCTCATGGCGGGAGACATACCACCATAGAAATTGGTTCTGGCATCAAGTATCAAACCCATGATGTGGGCATGCATGATGGTTTCCATAAATCTTTCCAACCTTTGGTAAAATCTCTCACCGTCGCAGGCTGCAAAAGTGTAGATTTGTCTTTTCAAATTATTGGTCTTATGAGCAGAAAAACTTCTTCGGGAATTACGCTGCGGCTCATTTGATTTCTAATGGTTCTAGGCCTCATGGATTTGAGCCATATCTTGTATGTCCTTTAGAGTCCAATGGAAATGCCTTTAGCTTGACAAATCCATGTCCGTCATACCTTCCTTGAAATTAGTACAAACCTCCTCGAATCCACACAATATGAGTGTATAGTTTTCATTTCCATCGCCATGATATGTGGGAGTGGGGTACGAAATATGGCCTCTTTGCTACATCTTGGCGGGAGGAATGATACAAGGATGGGGCCTTAACTCTAGGAGGGTGGATGTGATCCCTCATGTGGTTCTATAGGCATTTTGGATTAATGGGGTTCTGGTTGGCTCTGTTGTTCCTCGGGTATGGGATCCATGGTATCGATTGTTTACTAACCTCACTAGGCTGAATTGAGTTGTGTACCTATCCTGTCTGATCTACGATGTGTCTCTATCCCACTTTATTGCATACACACTGTTACACAATTATAGAACCTTGATGAAGCCGGCAAACAACTTGCAAAAGATTAAAATTAACTAACAACAATAACAACATTTGAATGAAAAGCGGAAACGGTCACGATTCTTTGCCCAATTACTAAAAAGCGCGAGTTCACACTTGGCGGGTAAAGAGATAAAGTTACCTTCACTTGTGATGTGGATCACAAGTACACTTGACTACCATTAGTAGTTTGGCACCATCCGTGGCCAGCGCCATTTGGTCGTGCCACGTTGGTGGCCCAAAATCAACAAAATTTATATACACCTAAGTTCCTCTCTGCTACTTGTGGTCAAGCTCTTTGCCCAGTATAGTGGTCTAAATTCGAACACGGAGATGGGTTTCATCCTAAGGAATGGTTTGCATCGGTGCATGAAGGTAAGGCTTTCTATTTGGACTCTTTGGAATTGTGTTTCAAAAGCAGTGGGAATGGTTTGGCTTGAGTGGCGAAGAGTAAGGTGAAAAAGTTAACTTTGAAGATTTAGGTCACTAACTTGGCAAGTTAGGAATGAAACAGAGTGTCCTCGGGTTTTACCCTACGCGTTTTATGACATCTGACCTATAGTCCATTGGCATAACCGGATCTATGCAACTAGCAGCCTCACCCGTAGGCAACTCCTATTTGAGTCGTCTTTGGTAGCGCATCTGAAATATGGCCCACTGCTGTTTGAAACCCAACTTGTTAAATATCATCTCGGGAGGCTCGTAAAGACCATCCTAAAAGGGAACAACGATCGTATCCATAGTATGCCTTTGTATTCTAAAGCATGTGGAAGTGATGGCCAAATCTGATAACATTAAATTGCTATTGACCCTCACTTTGAAACCCCAACATTTTAAACATCATTCTAAAGGCTCGTAAGACCATCTAAAGAATCCGCAGTGCATCAACATAGGTATGCTTGAATCTAAAACATGGAGAGTATTGGCGAGATCAAATGACATTCAATGTTACTTAACCATATTTTGAGAAGATAAGGGGCATAAATACACTACCGTGGCTTTTAATCTGAGAGGACAACATGCATATGCCCACCACCAAGCTAGCTTCCTTCCTCTTCAAAGAAAGAGGAAGCAGCGAAGCATCTCTTGAGTTGTCATCCTCGAGGGGTGTTTGGCAGCCCAGGAAAGTAGAAAGGAGAGAGAGGAAAACAAGCCCTAAATAAAAATACGAGACTTTATTTACAAAATGAAAACTTACAAAATATCTTCTCCTCCTCCTCCAAATTGTTCCAAAAATTGTTGCTTAGGTTCTGAAACACAAAGGGGCTTATATAGGCCACCTCAAGGCATGAAAATACCAAAAAAACCTATGAAATTGGCTAAGTTATAGAGCTGATTAAGTAATATACGAGTTTGGAGCGGTTTGGCATTAATTACAAAGCATGGCTGAGGCATCGATTTTAACAAATTTGAAGAATTTCGCTAAGTGGCGAAATCAGCAGTCTAGCCCAGCAACGAGGCCCAAACTAGCTTGAGGAATTTCGCTAAGCCTAGCGAAATTCTTGTGAGAAGCGAAATCGATTATTTTATTGAGAACGATTAACTGGCATTTGGAGTGGTCTGCGAGGGGGTGGCATTTTAAACCCAGGTTGCGGGAATTTTATTGGGTTCTGCTAATTTTGCGATCTTAAGCAATTTTTAATAACAACGGGGATCACGCATTGTGACCCTTCCTTTGCTTTTATCCACGCCTTAGTACGTGAATTTTCTTCACTTTGCCTTTGTTTTCTCGTGATTGAAATTTGGTTGATGGGTGAGACTTGAATTCCAACTTCATGATTCATCCTTTGTATTGAGATTGAACTCCAAAAGTGTCACAGCCTCACAAACAACCAAAAATACCCTCTAAATGGCATAAGTGCTACTAAGAAGACTAGAACACTTCAATTGGTATAAATGACATGATTAGTGCACAAAAAGCACTCAAAACCTATCTAATATAGGGTTCAAAATTGCACTTTTTGGGCACTAATCAAGGTTGCAGCTCCTGCTTCATTTGGTTCACCAGAACTTGAGCTTACTCCAAGAGTGATTCGGCTGTTAACAAGGTTGTGCAACAAATTGGAGCCCTTTCTCCCTTTTTCTTTGGAGCTTCTCTGGTTGATGGGTTCCTAGTAACCACTTCTTCAAATTCCTTTCCCATCAATCACTCTCTTGATTACACAGCGTTTTATGTAATAAGGAATGGAATTGGTTTGTTTTCCGACTCCATTCATTCCATAAACTCCGTGTTCACAACCTTGGAACTCTTCTCTTCTCTCATTCTCCCTTCTCTTCATTCTCTTTTTTTGTTTTTCCTTTGTTATCCCATCCTTTTATAGTGATTTGCGTCTCTTGGGAACTACAAGTCCATTTATTCCTTCTTTAAATTTTCGATGAATGAATTGAATGAGGTTTCTCGAATTCTTGCATCTCTTGATATTTCAATGAGGTTTAGGAATTTGGTGGAAGGAGAGAATATTGATCGTTTTTCTTGAAGTTATTAAATTCCCTAGTTATTCTCCTTGAGCGAGCATACTAAACCCGATTCGTTCAATCGAAGACATTGATTTGTTTTACGCATTAATAACTATTTATTTCAAAGATTCTGAATGAATGATGTAGAACTGAAAGGTTTGGATGAATTGTAGCCTAATGGAATTTGAAGTGGAATAAACGTTGGGTTAAATGTCATGACAGCGATATGGGAGTCGCGACATTAAGTATTGAGCCTCTAAATTAATTATTTTCAATGAATCTAATTTTTAACTGTTGGGACACCCAAAATGAGAGGTTTTAAAATCCACTTTTATTGACTTTTGGACTATTTTGGTCGCAACTTCAAAATTTTTGTTGTGACCTGAAATGTGGTCACGACAGGGAATTTGATGTTGCAACATAAAAATGTTCTTTCCCTTCTTTAATTCAGTCATGACCTCAGTTTCATTATTTTGACTTTCTTTTCCACTTTTATTTTCATCCAGCATTCTTGGTTGCAACTTTTGGATTAATGTTGCGGCCAAAACATAAACACTCAAATTCACGGAAATTTCAATTTATTCAATTCGATCAAAACAAGCACAACTCGATTCATATTCATCATCTGAAAATTCAACAACTTCCACTATGCATCACATTCAAAATTCAAGCACCAAAGCAAAGATAAAATTCCCCGAACTTTCGATCATCTTTATGCTCCAGACAAATTTTAAAATCAAATCAAGAAGAATATACTGCCCCTTTTTAGTCTCTTATGTTGATTGAAGTTTGATTGCAGATGCTCTCCTTTTTGCACAATCTTCATTGTCCTGTAAAACTAAAAAAAATATTTACCTACTCTTCATTCAATAATGAATAAAATCACAATATGCTATTAAATTTAAACACATAAATTTTAAACTATAACGAAAAATTAAAAACAAGCGGCGGGTGTGGATTGCCTTAAGCTGCTCGATTTTAGTCTTTAGGCTGGACTTTAACGCCCATTGTTACGGTTTGTTCAATTTCCCTTGTTCAGAACTAAGGGTTACTCTTCCAATTGCTTTTTCCCAAGGTAGTGCTTTAATCTCTGACCATTAACTTTGAACTCCTCATGATTGCTGGTTCTAAGTGTCATTGCCACAGCCCGTATTGCTTGATACCCGCGTAAATGGTCCACTCATTTGGATTTCGGCTCCTAGAAAGAGTCTTAATGCGGAGTTGAATAACAAGACACGATCTCACGCCCCTTGAATTCCCTCCTCAAAATTTGTTGATCATGCCATTTTTTTGTTTTATCCTTGTAGATTAACTATCAGGCTTCATTCTCAACTCTTCAATTCATTTCTTGGAGTAACTATCTTCTTAGCGACTTTAAAATGCCTTGTATTGTTGTTGTTTGACATGTGTAAGCAAAGAAGGAGACTTGGCCATTATGTCTTGATAGCCCACATAACTATATTCTAGCTCAAGAGGTAGGTGACAAGGTTTTCAAAAGACAAGCTTTGTATGGGGACATTCGATGGGATTTTGCTTGATCTGTATGCGAAGTGCATCGTCAAGCTTGACGACTAATCTCTTATATTTGAACTCCACCGGTCTTTTGAGTCTCTTCCTCCACATTTGGAAATTTCGAGCTTGCCCATTTGTTTGAGGATGTCGTAAGCTCATAATATGTTTGATACCATATGCGCTCATGAGTTTGTCAAACACCTTGTTCTGGTAGGCTCCCTCCATCCTTTAATTATAGTTCACGGGTGTCCCCAGGCTCTGGCGAGAATATTTCTTTTGTAAAAATCCGCAGTATTGGCATCATTCTTGAATGATTTGCTGCCTCAACCCATTTTGATACATAATCCACATCTAGGAGTATGTATATATTTCCAAATGGCGGAAAGGCCCGTAAATCCATTCCCCATACATCAGACAATTGTACACGGGAGGATACCTTGCGAGGGGCATCTCATGCCTTTTCGCGTATTTCCCATTCTTTGGCATTGATCACATAGCTTCACCCATTCAAACAGTCCTTAAAAATAGTAGGCGGTAAAATCGGTGAAGGAATTTTGTGGGCTGTTTTATCTCCTGCAAAATGTCCTCCATATGGTGATGCATGACATTCTTGTAAAATCTTGCTTTGCTCACCTTCTGGTACACATATCCTTATAATCAGATCAGCTCCTCTTTTAAACAATAATGGGTTATCCCAGATGTAGTACCTGCTGTCAGTCCTTAGCTTTTTCTCTGTTGGTAGCTGAATTCTGGTGGCATAATTCCACAAGCTAAGAAGTTCACAATATCAGCATACTAGGGTGATTGGGTGACAAGCGGAATAGCGCTCATACGGAAAATTTTATGCTATTTCTCTTCCCGCTACCTCTCTTGTACAGTGGGTTTCTCTCTACTCTTGACAAGTGATCAGCTGACATTGTCACAACCCTTTTAAGTAAAATTCACTGCTGATAATAGTACCCACCTGATCAGTCTAGGCTTTGCTTCTTTCTTTGCCATTAGATACTTAATTGCTGCATGATCAGTGTTATAACAGTGGGTTTCTCTACTCTTGACAAGTGATCAGCTATGACATTGTCACAACCCTTTTCTAAATCAAATTCCTGCAATAATAGTACCCACCTGATCAGTCTAGGCTTTGCTTCTTTCTTTGCCATTAGATACTTAATTGCTGCATGATCAGTGTGTATAACAACATGGGACCCCAAAATATATGGCTAAATTTTTCACATGCAAATACTATTGCCAGCATCTCCTTTTCAGTAGTAGAGTAATTTTCTTGAGCTTCATTAAAGGTTTGCTAGCATAGTAGAATGTATGAACACTTTTTTCATCTTTTGTCCCAATCGACTCCTATTACCAAAATCATCTACGTGATTTCAAATTCTACAATTCAATCCCCAGTTTGCCATGATGGGAGCCCCGACTAGTACGGTTGATTTCTTCAAATGCATTATGGCGAGATTCATCAAATAGAACTTAGTATCTTTTTGGAGCTTAGTATACTTTTTTCCGACCCAATGCATAGTGGTCTAGCAATTTTGAGAAATCTCTAATAAATCTTCTAAAAAATCCGGCTAATCAGAAGCTTCTAATTCCTTATTTGTAGTGGGTGGCATTAGATTATAATTGAAACTTTGCAGTCTGCCTCGAGCCACTGCTACATAAATCATGTGCCCCAGACAATTCATACCTTAACCATAAAATGGCATTTTCCAAATTCGAACGGGTTCTTATCTTTGCACCTTTGAGTCTGTCCCCGAGGTTATGCGATCCTTTATTAAAACTGAATCCATACAGCTGTAAAATCATCCATGAAGATCTCATGCTTCTTGCTAGATCAGAAAATATAGACATCCAGTGCATCTTTGGAAAGTAACGGGGCATTCACTGACCAAATGGCATTCTCTAAAAAGCAAAAGTACCAAATGGGCTGTAAAAGTGGTTTTTCTCATGATCTTCGAGGTCTGATAACGAATTTGGTTATATCCGAGTATCCATCGAAAACAAAATGAGGTGTCACCTTAGCCTATCGATATCGATAAATGAAAATGGGGAAAATGATCCTTTTTGGTTGTAGTATTCAATTTTCTGTAGTCAATACACACCCTCCATCCTGTCATAGTTCTTGTAGGAATCAGTTCATTCTTTTCATTTCTGATCACAGTGAATCCACCTTTCTTGGGAACCACATGCAGGCTTACCGAGAGCTATCGATATAGCATATATAAAACACGCATTTTAACCATTTGGAACTCTTTTAAAACGCTTCTTTCATCTTTGGGTTCGGCCTCCTTTGATGCTCGATAAAGTTTTTGCATTATCATCCAGTAATATTTTGTGCATGCAAATGGGCGATACCAGCGGATCCTTAATTGACCAAGCAATTGCTTCATGTATTTTCTCATAATTACCCGGTAACTTATGTTCTTGACTTTAGTCAATCACTGGTGATATGATAAGCTGGTTTTTCTCTTTTACGGTTCTAAAAACTCATATTTTTAAATGACTAAGCAATTCTTTCAATGTGCTTATACGCACTAGTTTTCCTGCTCCTTAGGTTTCTTCATTTACATTGCATACTTCATCTTGACTATTTTCATTTATACTTTCGAGGCCCATTTCCTTGTTAAACAAATTTGAAGAGCGAGAGCTTCCTGGCAAGACTCTCAAGATGCGAAAAATTCATCTCAATTTCATTGATAGAGTGTTGAAGGATCTACGATCAGAATTCAATTCAACATTGAGAAGGCTATTGTTTCCTACGACCCGCCTAGCTATGCGCATCTACATCGGGATGTTTCCAAACTCATATTAATATTCATTACAGCGCTTCATTTCAACCTGATGCTCCAGTTCACCTTTACGTACATCTACTCAGGTAGCTCGATTCTTTAAGAAAGGTCTTCCAAATATAAGGAGACTTAGGTATCTTTCCTCCATCTGCATGATAACAAAATCCACTAGGAAGATGAATTTCCCAACCTTGACAAGTACATCTTCAAGAATGCCTTAAGTTTGTGCCATTTGATCCTATGACCATACATGTAATGTAATTGTTGTTGGGTAAGTTCCCCAAGTGAGATCTCTGCCTGTGATAGAGGCATCAAATTTATACTAGCGCGAATCATAAAGCTTTCTTGAATTCATATTTCCCTATGGACGGGAATGGTGGCCCCTTGCCCGGGAGTCCTTCATCTTTGCTAGGAGCTTTTATTGGATAATGGCACTGCAGGTAGTAGTCAAGTTTACTATTCCCTCATTAGCTATCTTCCTTTTCTTGCTCAGTATCTCCTTCAGAAATTTTGAATAAAGAGGCATTTGGTTGATTACATCTGCAAATGGGATATTTATTTCTATTTTCTTGAAAATGTCCGAAAATTTAGAAAACTGTTCTTGTCTTCTTGACTTTTGAAGTCTCTGTGGAAATGGCACTGAAGGTGTATAAGCTGGTACGCCTTCATTTAACTTTTACGGTCATTACTTCCTTCCGGGTACATTCAATTTGGGTGCATTCTCTCCTTCCTTTTGAGTCTATACTTTTTACACCTCAGTCTCATTCTTCCTTTGCATCTTTTTTGGTGCGCTCAAAATCTTCCCACTTCTTAATTGAATTGCCATGCAGTCTTTGGGTTCCCGAGTGTCATTAGGGAATGTACCCTTGCTGATTTGGCATATTCAGGGCCAGCTGCGCTACTTATGTCTCCAAATTTTTCAACGAGGCACTAGCATTCTTCTGAAACATTTGAGTATCAGACTGAAAGCTTCCAAGTCAGACAGTTATGTTCATGGAATTGTAATAGCCTCTTGTTATCCCATGAACTGCATCATTTGTTCTTCAAATGGTTGGAGTCCTCCTCGACCCGATATTTCATTTCTTGCTTTCACCTCCTTGATGCTGCTGCTGGAACCTTGGTGGTTGTTGTTATCCTTGTTGAGGATGCTGTCCATGCCTTGGGCCTTGTAATGCCCCTCCACCATATGAGAAATTCTCATGGTTCCTCAATGCTGGATTGTAGTGTGTGGGCAGGTTAGGATTGGCTTGAATGGTAATTTCTTGGCTCGTTCAAGTACTTAACCTCCTCTATCACCATAGAATCTTCTCTGTTGGCACACATGTTCTTTCATGAGTTCTCTTTCCAGCTGCTCTATTTCATGAGTTGTGTGCATCTTTCTCTCTTGTTTGTCCATCCTATACATTATGCCATCCAACTTTGCCTCCATGTTTGTCATCTTACTTTGCTCATCTCCACTGACCCACTTTTCCTTTGTGTTTCCCTTGGCTTCGGATGGAGCTTTCATATTGCATTTTCAAGTCTTCTATCAGATCTCTCGCCTCTTGGCCTTTTCGTTTGAATGCTCCAGCGGCATGAAGCATCGATAATGCCCTTAGATGTATCATTTAAAGCATGATACCTGATGTCCATCAGGGTCTTCAAATCTATTCCATGCATCGGTCACCTCTTGACCCAACCTCTTGAATCTTTCCCAAGCTACATATAGGCTCTCATCTTCCCTTGTTGGAATCACATTATCTCTCTTCTTATACGAGTGAAGAGATGGAAGAATGCGCGAAGTAGAGCCTGCAGCTCTTCCAGTATCAAGCCAAGACCTTATGGTAATGATTCATACCATGTGGCTGCTATCTCAAGAAAATGGGAAGAGATGCAACTTTATCACCTATGGTCTCCACACCATTCCAGCTTCTTGTATTAGTAATCCTGAGCTTCCCGGGTGCTCGTTTGGAGTCTTCGATTGGGATGACCGATGCTTGATATTCTTTGAACCATTGTAATCAAAGGCGCTTTAGTTCAAATTATTTGCATCCACGGTAGGGTGTATAATTGCGAATACTCTTCTGAATAACCAGACTCTGAAATCCTCCATTGTGTCAATAATGGGAGGCCTTACAGTTCTTTAATCTCTGTTCCATTTGTCTGGTCATGTCTCCCTGCGTCTACCCGTATTTGCGTTTTACGCTCTTTTGTCTTTCTTAAGCTCCTAGTGTTCTCCAATTCGATTAATACCAGGAATCAGGGTTGCAAATCACATTTTTCCTATATGCATTTAAAGGTTTTCTGAAATCAAAAACACTCGGATTAATAGGATTAGTCCAAACTAGACAAATATTTCAACATGGCTTGTTAAAGATTGAGTGGATGATGTAGCCCGCGAAAAGCTATTTTGTTCTTTTCGTTGCCAAAATGTCAAGTGGCATTTTCCTTCTTTTGTCGAATATTGATCTAGTGATTCTTTCAATCCCAGCCGTGGCGCATCTTATATCAAAAACTTGTTTGCCTTTTTCTATATATACTAAAACCCCTAAAATTAACATAATTACAAGAGCCTTACACTTCTCTTGTATCCATGTTACTTTGGATAATTTTGATTGATAAAATAATTTTCTCTTAATGTTCATGATTAAAAATAAGGGTTCAATCTATGACACTGCAAGTGCACAGGCCAAACAAGTAGTAAAATATGAATGTAAGTCCAGGTATCATTCCGGAGATTGATAGCGAACTACAGTTAACTACCCCATTCTACTTAAAATTCCATACTATTTGGACTCCAAAACTCATAGTGAAGGTTTTATCTAGCAGCAAAAATTAAAAAATCCTATAATATTGAATAATAATGTCAAACTAAGCTTAAAACAAAGCGTAGCGAAGAAAAAAATAAATTGCATATATAAAATGGATTCATCCGATTTCTGTGAGAAACGAAAACTATCAATGAAATACAATGAAACAGTCAATTCCAGCAGTTAAGTACATTGCTCTGTTCTATATATGGATCTGGTTATTGTCCAAGATTTCCTAATTATTGGAATTGGATTTCTCCATATTCACCGATTAGATATCCTTGCTTCTCTCGAAGACAAGATCAAACCAGTTACATGTATTCCAAATTCTCTTGCAAGATCTGGGTATTTTTCTTTCTCAATACTTCACGCCGTTTCTATTGACAGCGGAGCTTTTTCCTTCGGGATTTTCGTAAAGTTTCTACCACTTAATTGGTGGCTCAACCTCTAGATCTATGGGTTTATCCCTTTCCCTTGATTAGATCTAAGCTAACACAGGGATTGGAACTTACCTTTAGATTAAGGTGAACTCTACGATTATTTATATTTGTTAAAATACACCCTCGACTTCAATTATGAGCGAATGGGGATTTATCAAAATGAACTCTCGAGCTCGCGAGTTTGTCAATATTTAGTCTAACATACCCGAAAGAATGCTCTCGGCTCGGGGAATCTCATTCTCTCTGTGTCACGCATAGGGCATCCACGGATATCGAGTAAGATACATTCCCTCGGCGGTATTAGAGTACTACTATTGGGAACTTATCCATTCAAAAGCGACACCAATTAAGTAAAAACCGAACCAAATTAATTCTCCCCTAATTGTGCGGGAAAGATTGTAACTAAATGTAAAATCAAATCCGAGCGAGTTGCGCTACGATTGTGCGAATTAGGAAATGGAGCAAGTCCACGCCACCGGCTCATGGTACAATAAAGCGAGAAGAAATGAATTCGAAATTTGTCTAGATTTCATAAATTTTAAAATGATATCACTTAAGAAAAAATAATAGAACTAAAAATCAGCTCTACTTTCGTCTACGCACGATTCGCGATTCAAGCAATAAACTAAAAATAAAAAATTAAAAATATACTCTAAAATATACAGGTTCCTCTTCTTTTCCTTTTAAGGTAGTAGAAGACGGAAAGCTTCTCTTCCTAAGCTATCTATTTATCTTGTAAAGAATTTGGGCAGAATCCACACAAATGCTCGAGTGGAACTCGAAGAAAAAGCCCATTTCGGTGTCCTGCGACCTCAAGTTGATGTCGCGACATGGACACTCTCTTGATTGCTCGTGATGAGTCGCTGACCTCTTTCTTTAAATTTGCAGCCGGTTGTCTTGCAAGCTGCTTTGATCGATGAGTACGACATCGTTACTGTGATCCACGACCTCATTTTGCTTCAGTGTTCCTTCGGTGTTGATGTCGAGCCTCGGCGACTTCTCTAGTTGAACAAACTTCATCCTAAATTTGAGCAAAGTGGTGGGTAACTTAGTAGAGAGGAGGGTAAATGGTGAATGTATAGTTAAATAAGAGGGTTGACAGCATCAGAGCACCCAGACAAAGATTAGATGGAGTTCTAGGCGAAATTGCTCTAAAATTTGACAACCTGCAGTATTCAATTTCTAGGCTAGCTAACCAACCAACAACAAATGTAGGAAAAAGGGCCAATTTCCTTCACAGACACAGCCAAACCCTAGGGAAGTTCATGAAGTAGGCTCTACCCGATGGAGCACTCTAATATGAATAAGAGTAGAAGCGGTTATCACTTTGTAAAAATTAGTAAAAAGTTGTCGAGTTAAGTTCCACAAGTTGCTTGATGCAACTAAAGAAGATAAAGAATAGGAACCCGAAGAATTGATTAAAGAGAATATGATGAAGAAGAGAGAATGCCTCATCCATTTCCTCAAGCACTAAGAAGCCCAAAGCGGGTGAAACTGACCAAGTGACATTCTTGAATTGTTAAGGCAAGTGAAATTGACATTCCTACTTTTAGACATGATTAAAAATTTTCACATATGCCAAGTTTTTAAAAGACTTGTGCATAGTGAAAAGAGGGTTGAATATGAACAAAAAGGCTTTCTTGACAGGCAGTTAGTGCCGTCATTTGATGAAACTCGTTGATCACAAAAAATGAGGAAATCCTGTTCAAAGATGGGATTTGTAATAGAAATTGCTAAGATTTAGTGTGCAAGATCATCTTTATTATTACCTCTAGTTACAAGCAATTAACTGGGTCGTCTCCACTATCATTATCTCTGATGCGAGTGATGAATTCAGACCCTCTAGATGGTTTTGGTGCAGTAAACCAAATTCTACTACCCAGTGGACTTCGTTGTCCTCGACACCTAACGATAAATTTGTAAGAACCAATTATGTGCCCATCATCCTTGGTAAAATGCATTTTTGGCTGTAAATACAATCATAAATTGTCGAATGGAATTATCTGACTTACATTTGGGAATATGACATTGGAACTCAATATCATTTACCTAGGGAAAAAGCATGTGCACCTAAAGGAAGAGGGTTTAGAAGAGGTATACCCGATTGAAACCATTGTGGATGAACAGTTCCAGCAGCAATAATTGCAGGAAGATTTGATAGAGGAAATGGTAGAGTTTCCGAAGATCAGTGAATCAGGAGTGGAGCTGCATATGGCTCTTGGAAAAGAAGAAATTCTCCACAGCTTGGATAGGAGGATATAGTGGAAAGAAAGAAGATAAAGAATCCCAAAAGCTTGATCTTAATCCCCTCCCCACAGAACTGAAATATGCATATTTAGAGGAAGGTGGCTAATGCTTGATTATTCGTTTCCTTATCTTTGGCCTCACGGGGGCAGTTTGCTTGAGACCCTCGGGGAAGTGCAAACAGGCCATTGGATGGCAAATATCATATTTAAAGGGGATTAGCCCTTTGTGTCACGCCCCGATCCACATCAGGCAGATTGGCAAATCCGACGGTTTTGAGTGCGGGCTCATATCTTGGGACTCTTTATTTATTTATTTATTTTATTTATTTAAATTGTTTTTTAGAGCTTAACATACTGTGGGTATACAAATAATTTTGTAATAACCCGAAAAGTCATTCACATATACAAGGAGTTACCCTTTGGAGTGGTATCCATTAAAATCTCTACACATATGCTAAAATCCCAATTACTTATACAATTACTTATAAAATGTACATATCTAATACAAACATCAGAGATTGCGGAAAAGTGCTAGTGAGCACCTATCTACGAGATGGCGCGTCTTCTTTGGTGTGGAATGTCACATCCTCTTTATCTCCTCTTGATTACCACCACAGGATTGAACACGGGTGTGCTAGCTTTACGCTTAATTGAACATATAGGCAGTAACGACCAATAACAATAATCGCCGTCACTATCTTTTTACATTTACTTATGCATATAACGAAGCCTATTCTTATGTGACTTCTTCGTCTCATATCATACATGCCAGATTTTATTCTTTTGATTCCCTTATCATTATCTTGTTCCATATTACTTTCACATGTCATGTATTTTTCTGAGGTTGTAACTCATATCTACTACATGTATGATAGATCAAATCATATTAGAAATAAAAACTTATATGTATACAATAACAATTTAGAACAAATCAAATCATATCAATTTCATACAGGTTCAAATCAGACTAATACCAATACATATTAGACTCTTTATCGCATATCACGGCCAAAAGCCATTAATCAACTCCCTTTAGAAATTACATTTCATGATATGGGATGCCCGTTAAATCCTTTTAGTTTTCGTTTTATTAATTTTTCATTTTCAAAAGTGTCGCGACCTGAATCCCCTACTTGACCCGGTTGGCGGATCCAAGCTGGAGCCCGGTTTACTCCGACGTTTTCAATCAAAACATTTATTTCGTCTTATTAAATTTTCTTTTCAAAAAGTGTCGCGGCGAATCCCGACTTGACCGGTTGGATCAAGCTAGAGCCAGTTTACTCAGTGTTTAAATCAAAACATTTATTCGTCTTATTAAAATTTTCTTTTCAAAAGTGTCGCGGCCAATTCGAACTTGACCGGTTAGCGGATCAAGGCTGGAGCCCGGTTCCTCCGACATTTTCAATTATCTTTCCAAAACATTTGTTTATGTTATTCCATTTAGACTTTAATTATGCGAAAGCACTTCTTTTGAGCAATCCCGCTTAAAGCGCTTATAATTTGAAAAGACCCTTAACGTTTGCATTGACAAAATGCATTTTACAAAATGATGCCTTTTTTACTATAATAAAGTGTAATGTAAAAAGATACTTAAACAATACAATTTTTAATGTCATTTTTTAATATCAGTTTGTGATTTCACATATAGTATAGAAATTAGACATTCCGCGGCCAGTTCGCGGGGAATCACGCGCATTTTGTCGTTCAGTAGCAAGGTGATTTCACACTCGATTATTACCGTCTCACATATGGCTATAGAAGTCGACATTCTAGCGGATTCGCAGGGAATCACGCCTGTTTGCCGATTGATAGCAATGTGATTTCGCATTCAATTATTACCGTCTCACATATGGCTATAAGTCGGCATTCACGTGATTCACTTGGGAAATCCACATGCATTTGTCATTCCAGTAGCAATGTGATTTCGCATTCAATAATATGATTCACTTTAACTATAAATTGACATTCATGATAGATTTGAATTTATGAATCACATGCGACTGTCATTGAGTAGCAATGTGATTCGCGTTTAACAATATGATTCACTTTAACTATAAATTTGACATTCATGAAAGCGGTCGGTTCTTTGAATCATACATTTGTCATTCGGTAGCAATGTGATTTCGCGTTTAACAATATGATTCACTTTAACTTCTCGAAATTGACATTCATAGCGATTCGATTCTTGAATCTATCATTTGTCATTCGATAACAATGTGATTCGCATTTAACAATATGATTCACTTTAACTATAAAATTTGACATTCGCAGCCTGGTCAGTTCTTGAATCACATGCATTTGTCGACCATTAGCAATGTGATTCGCATTTAACAATATGATTCACTTTAACTATAAATTGACATTCATGGCGGTCGATTCTTCGAATCACATGCATTTTGTCATTGATAACAATGTGATTCGCGTTTAACAATTACGGTTGCCTTCATGGCGAATTAGGGTTAAATTGAATCCGTCATATTTGGTCATTCAATATCACATTTAAAATCCAGTTTACTTTTATGCGATAATTTCACTTGTAGTGCAATATGCGCGTATGAGCTATGTATGACAAGCGATTGAATAACAATCATTCAAATCAATATATATATGCTTATATATATATTTCACAATTATCATTCTAGTAGATCATAATCACATTTCAATTCCAATATCACTTTCGTATTATCTTTCAAGATATACTCAATCTATGTACACATTTCTTATACTCATTCGTATACTCGTTTATGTCTTAGTTTCGTATACTCCTTTATGTATACTCATTCATGTATTCACTCCGTATACTCCATTCTATACTCATTCATGTACTCATTCCATATCCCCATTTACATATGCATTCATGTAAACTCATTCATACACTCATTCATGTATTCATTCCTTGTATACTCATTCATGTATATACTCATTCATAAATTCATTTTACATTATACTCATTCACGTATACTCCTATCATTTGTTATCATTTTACGGTTGTAATATGATGTAATCATATCCCTTAACCACATTATGTGTTCATGACATATTGCCTCTCATGTTTACAATCATGTTTCAATTCGTTTTCATTTTCATTTTCCATAATCATTTTCATATTTCATGAACACCTCTTTACATTTTTCATTTTCTACATTTTCCTTGTTTCATGCCTTTTACATATGGCACTTCATATTCTTGTGAAGTATGATGTATGTGGAATCACACCTCATTCATATTCTTATTCACTCTATGAATCTTTACTCTACTTTGGAAGTGGAATCAATCCAATCGGATCATCGAACTTAAAGTTACTTAATTTCATGCCAAACTAATTAGGTTTACCGGATTACACTAAGAACCCAGTTCGTACTAATTTTTCCGGGATCTTAACTCCATATTTGACACTATATCTTTGTACTCTTTTAAAGCTAAGGTGCTAAGGGTTCTATTCCAACTGGAATCACCCAATTCGAACAGAAACTGAGATAAGTCGAAACAACCCGAACTGCTACATGTTCAAAGCTGGAACGGTGAAACGCACATATGGCCCACTTTGACTGAATTTTAGGCCACTTGGATCAAATTTGCTTGATCTACTCTTTAAGTTTTGTTCTCCTTGAAGTCTATTTTACGTATCTACTTGAATCACTAAAATTGGATAAGAAATGAGCAAGTTATGGCAAAAATACGAAAACTGGTCAAAACAGGAAAAGCGAGCGAGGGGATGTACCGGTACATCATCTGCGTATGCCGTCACGAATGGCAACGGCAGACGCACAAGTTGTACGGTACAAGTTCAAATTGTACCGGTACAAGTCTCCGAAAGTGCCCGGAATGTGTATTTTCTCCCGTTTTTCATGCACTTTTCCATCCCCGAATAAATATAACTATATACACTTCAAAATCATTTTCAAATTCATCTTTTAACCTCAAAGAATTATCCTCAAATCATCTTTCAATGGATATCTTTCATCAAAACCTTTCATGATTTTCTCCCAAAACACTTCTAATATAGGTGCTTCACTTATACACATACAAATACAAGGATTTGTTAGGGTTTATTCCTGTAACTATTTTTACTGTACAGTGTCGTGAATCCAACCTCGAAAGGGAGGATTCCATGTTTTCTTTACATTTGGGGTTTTACCACCTTACTCCATTAATCTATTGGGTTAGGATGAAATCTATCAAACCACTAGAAAGAAATCCAATTTCCAACCAGAAACTCGTATTTGGGATGAACTTTATCAAACCCTAGGGAGCCGACCATTAACCAAACAAAACCAAGGATCCATACCAAAAATCCAAGTCCATACTCAAAGTTGGTAGTTCCATACCTTGTTGGCTTGATCTTGGCTCCTCCATCTATTCCTCTTCCTCTTCTCTTCTCCTCCTCCCCTTCACGTTTTCTCCTCCCCTAAATGAGACCAACTTTGGTCTTTTAAAACCCATGTTTGCTAAGGCCTTGTTTGGCCCTCCAAAAACCCATTTTTGGGTTAAGTTTCATTAATTGCTTTTAAGCCTTTCAACTCTTGGCTATTTGTATTCCAAGTTTCCTTTATTTCATTTTGGCCTCAAACTCATCAATTCATGTCTTTTAGGCCCCTTTTTGGACAAATTACAATTTTGTCCTTAAGTTTTGTAACTTTAGGATCTCTCGTTTCTATGTTCGCATTTAACCATACAAAACGGTTAGATTAGCCTTCTGAAAATACCCTAAACATGTCAGCTTGACTAGGGTATATTTTGGGGTGTTACACTTTGGTTTGCACTCATCACATTTACATGGAGGATGAAGCTAAGCAAGTGAGACAGCAAAGTAATGACTGAACCCCCATACAAAGGGTAGTGCGTCTTTGAGAGTCTTTGAAGTTCTTTGTAAGTCATTCTTGCCTATTTTTCGATGGTTTGGGTGAGCCCTACTCAAGTCGTGCCCAAGAAGTCGAGGGTGACTATTGTACAAAATGAAAAGGGGGAAGATATGCCTACCCGCTTTACCATAGGTTGGAGGGTGTGTATAGATTATCGGAGACTAAATGCAGTGACAAGGAAGGACCACTCCCCTTTGCCTTTCATTGATCAACTTCTTGAGAGAGTTTCCGGTCATCCATTTTATTATTATTTAGATGGGTATTCTAGATACTTTCAAATAGAGATTGTAGCAGAAGACCAGGAGAAAACCACCTTCACTTGTCCGTTTGGGACTTATGCCTATAGGAGAATGCCTTTTGACCTCTACAATGCACCTGCCACGTTCCAAAGGTGTTTGCTCAGTATTTTCAGTGATATGGTGGAGCATAATGGAAGTATATATGGAAGATATCACCATATATCAGGGTACTTTTGAGGAGTGCTTAGCCAACCTTGAAAATGTTCTCCTCAGATGCATTGAAAAAAACTTGGTGCTTAACTGGGAAAAATGTCATTTTATGGTGAATCAGGGAATTGTCCTTGGGCATGTCATCTCCAGCAAGGGAATTGAGGTCGATAAGGCCAAAGTGGAAACTCTTTGGCTTCCTCTGAAGTGTCAAGCGACAGGCGGTTCATGGCGCTAGCTTCTACAAGAGGTTTATTAAGGACTTCTTTAAAATTGAAAAACCCCTCTATGAGCTGATGGAAAAGGACTCCAAATTTGTTTGGGATGATAGGTTCCAAGCGAGCTTCGAAGGACTCAAATTACACTTGAACACTGCGCCTATAGTAAGAGCACCCAACTGGAAGCTCCCCTTTGAAGTAATGTGTGATGCCAGTGATTTTTCTATCGGTGCAGTTCTTGGGCAAAGGGAAGATGGGAAGCCTTATATGGTTTATTATGCAAGCAAGACTCTGAATGAAGCTCAGAGTAATTACACAACCATGGAAAAGGAACTGTTAGCAATAGTCTATGCCTTGGACAAATTCCGAGCTTACTTGGTAGGGTCAATCATTATTATATTTACAGACCACTCTACCTTGAAGTACCTTTCAGCTGAGCAAGATGATAAAGGCAAGGAGGCTTATCAAGGTGGGTTCTCCTCTAGGAATTCAATCTCGGTCCAGACAAGAAGGGGGTGGAGAATGTAGTGGCAGATCATCTCTCTAGATTGACCATAACTCATGACTCCCCGCAGTCCTCTCGTATGATGAATTCCACGAAGAGTCTACGTTTCTTGTAGAAGTACCCCTGGTATGCACATATCGCTAATTGTTGCTTGAAATCTGAATGAATGGAAAGCATAGGACAAGAAATGCTTCTTCGCCCAAAATTCATTCTTATTAATGGAAGAATACATTTACGTTCTAAATCTTTGTGCAAACAAATCATTAGGAGGTGTGTTTTACAAGAGAGGAGAACAACGGGGGGATTCTTAATCATTGACACGAAAATGCCTGTGGAGGTCATTTTGCTTCACAAAAGACTTCTACGAAGGTATTGCAATCCGGTTTTTATTGGCCTTCCCTTTTTAAAGATGCTTATGCTATGTGCCGAAGTTACGATTGATTCCAAAGACTTGAAGCTTTCTGTAGTAATATCTTGTATCGACCAATTCTAGTAGTTGATTTATTCAACGTTTTAGGCATTGATTTAATGGGGCCATTCCTATGTCTTTGAGCTATTATTTTTGTATCTTGAGTGGAGGTTTGATTATGTGTCCAAGTGAGTCGAGGCGATTCCTTGCGAAAACTAATGATCACGAGGTGGTGCTTGTTTCTAAGAGAATGTCTTCTCGATTTGGGTAAGCCATGTTAGTGATGGAGGTGCCTTTGCAACAAACCTTTTGAAACTCTACTGGCTAAATATGGTGTAAAACACAAAGTGGCCACCCCTTACCATCCTCAGACTAGTGGGCAAGTTGAGCTTGCTAACAGGGAGATCAAGACTATCTTGATGAAAGTGGTTAATTCCAACATAAAAGATTGGTCCCTTAAGTTGTTGGACTCATTATGGCCAAACATAACAACTTTCAAGACTATTCTTGGGATGCCCCCCTATCGTCTGGTGTTTAGCAAAGCATGCCACCTCCTAGTGGAAATTAAATACAAGGCATGGTGGGCAATTAAAAAGCTCAACTTGGATTTAGGGAGAGCAAGCCTCGAGGTCATATGTGGGCCTGATGAGATGGAAGAACTCGAACTCTGCACGCCTCGATTCGAAATTGCGAAGAAAATTCTAAGAAATGGCATGACCAGATGATTGCTCGAAAATTTTTCCATAAAGGAGATCAAGTTTTGCTCTATGATTTAAAGCTCCACATCTTTTAGGGAAAATTCAAGTCAAGGTGGACTGGCCCCTTCACAATTCATCAAGTTTATCCAAATGGGGTAGTGGAAATCAAGAGCTCGAAGGACAATCCAGGCTTTAAGTGAATGGCCCTTGTGCTTAAGCCTTATGCGTCCCTTCCCAACGGACAAGATCTCACCTCCTTGAGCCTCGAAATTCCTAAAAAAGGTAGTTTGGGTGACCCGATCCCCTTGAGATTCTGCAAAGTTAAACCTTTTGTTTAATCTTCTATTTTATTTTATTTTATGTTATTTTCATTTATTTTTCCTTTTTCCTTTACTTTATTCAAAAATTTTCTTCAATTTATTTTTCATTTCATTTTCCTACTTTTTATTGGATTTTCTCGTGTTATTTTTTGCGGGGCGTACAAAATCTGAAGTAGGGAGTTAAAAGCATTTGAAATTTCGCAAGGGTTGCGAAAATTGAGGCTCTCTACCATTGTTTGATCATACATACCTCCATTTCCCAAACTGCGAATTGCTACAGTGACCTTCCATTTCCACAGCCCTTCGCATTCCTTTTACATTGGGTTTTGATCCTGTTTCCCTGACCTTTCATCCCGTGCTTATAAATAGACAAGCTCTCCTTTATAGAACCCACCAATCCTTCCACACAGGAAAACCCTCATCCTCTCCTGAGTCCTTAGAGTCCTCATCCATTCTAGCAATGGCAAAGACTCGCGGAGGCCACAACACCTCGTCTAGAACTTGTGTGCGGCCCTCCCACTCTCCCTAGCCCGGGGCCACCGGGCTGAAGTCGATGTCCTTTGTCCCCTCACGCCTAACGGATCTTTGATGGAAATCTCAAGGCTGGCGCCCTGCGTCTCCCACGATACACAGGTATGAGACAATGACTCGGCCAGGTGCCCGCCGTCCCTCTCGAATCGACCGGGTGCTCAGGCCACCTCCATCTAAGCGGGCAAGGACCTTTGGCTCCAGAGAGTCTTCCCAGTCCCAGTTACAGGTGCCTCCACAGTCTCCTCTAGATTTCGGGCCTCGACCGCTCGATGTCACGAAGCTCCATTCTATCTGTGATGAGGCCACTCTTTCCCTCTGACTCAATAGAGAAAACCCGGCTCAATCACCAAGACGAGGATTTCCATAATGAATAATTTAATGATATTCCTGCTTTTCCCAGCATGTCAGAGCTCTAAGACTCAATGGGACTTGTTCAACGCTACTCTATAGAGCCATTTATGACTCCTCCCTAATTCTTCTATCTGAGGGTAGTGATCGACTTCTACCAGTCCATGACGTCCCAAGGTGAGCGTAATCCCATTTGCTATCGAACCGCCGTGACGGCCGTCGAGCATCCTTAGAAGCGATTCGTATAGTCGTTGCTTTTCACCTTCTAGTGATCCTGGCCTATTATGCAGACTATAGGCAGTGGCCACATCTTTCACCGTGGTAGATGGTCCGGATCCTCTCACGAGACACATCAGCTGGCCTTATTTTGTTCTGGAGATAACTTCCACCAGGGATGCTTTTCGTGGACCATATACTGCGGTCCAATCTATTTTCTCTTCAGCATCTATTTCAAAGGCGAGGCGCCATCCTAGAGGCCCTATACCGCATTTCGGAGGGCTTTTGGTTTATCCCCTCAAAGCTTATTACGACATCCCTCTTCCACTTCGAAGAGAAGATACACCGGAAGCACTTGAACAGAGCTGAGACTATTCCACTGTTATTTCCGGAGTTGCTCTATCATTTATTGGAGCACCTAGGCTTTCCGGCTAAGCCCCATCGAGAGACTCGTCGAGTTTGCGAGGCCACATTTACTATCGAGAAGTCGAAATTTTTTCCTAGGGCCCCTCCTCTTCCCTTAGACCCTCTACTTTAAAATGGGATACAAAAGATCACCACAGGGATGACCACCTCAACGGCCCCTTTCGGGTAACACCTTTGTCACCACCCTCACGCCTCGACCCATTTTCTCCACTAGTGCACGCAGCCCACTCATCTCGGCTCTGTATACAGTTAACCCGCGCCTATAACCGCCCAGCAGTGGCATCTATTCACATCACGACTTAGGATTTTCTTGCCATCATGGCCATTGTCCGCAATTTTGTGGTTGCATCCCAGTCCTTCGTTGCTGCATAAGCTACCATGGCCTAGCGGATGGCTCGCACCAAAGTTATGCTTTCTTATAATACAACCATTCTTTCTCAGGTTCAACAACACCTAGGCTTGCCACCGATCCCTCTCACTCCAGCAAGAGTAGCCACAGGATCAAGAGTTACACCACCTGCAGCTCCAACAGTTACCCCAGTTCCCCTGCGGCTCTGTTTGGCTCCACCAATTGCTCATCCTTCCGCTCTAGCAGAACCTGAGGGAGGATGAGGTTTCACCCTCCGTGACTACTTGAGGAGGTATGACTTCCTTCACTTAGTTTTCCCTCTAGACCCGTTGAGGACAATGTCATATTCGGTTGGGGGGAGAGTTAATGAAGGAAGTGCCATTTATGTTTTGAGCAAGTCCTTTTTGCTTTAGTTGAATGACTTGCTAGTATTTTTTTTTCTTTATAGTACAAGTATATGTTTTTAGTTTTTCACACATGTTTTAGTTGTTGTTTTTCATTTCTCACTTACAGAGAAAAAAAAAATCGTAATGCTCAGCTTCTATATGAGAAATTGGAGTCTTGTCCCAATGTTGTTGATGTTAGGATGGTGTTTTTCTTATTTGAGTTGATGAACTGTTGAAATTCTTCTTGTCTTCAACCTTATTTCTTCCACTTTGAACTAACCACACACTATGCACATTAGGCTTCAATTATAAGCTGAAAAAATGTCTTGCCTCCTAAACCCAGCAAAAGTATGACCTAATACTTTTGACCGCCTTTAATAGGTCGGGACCCCTAAATAAAAGACCAATGAGTCTTTAAAAAAAAAAAAGAAAAAAGCAAAGAAAAGAAAAAAATTATTGTGACACTTGCTTGGAAACCCGAGCACAGTCTTAGGGGTACATGTATATGGCGAAAGTCTTTAAATCCTGGTGCCCTAAACCAACTAGTTGGGAGTCACTGACTTTGTTGCTCGTTATACGGGTGGATAGGTGGAGTTTAGAAAATTGTAGGTGTTGGAGTCTCGAGCTCATTAAAAGTCCGGGGTAAAACATGAAGAGTTAGTGGTTGAGAGATCCTTATGACTTGATGCCCTAAACCTTAATTGGTTGAGAGTCATTGATGGACCCCTGTTACATGGACATTTGTGAGTTCGACCCCCTCAGCATTGCACCCCTAGAACATAAAAAGAGTTCCAAAATAAAGCCAGGGTCCTCACTTATTGAGGTTAGTTAGTTTGCTTTGTATAGAAAAGAACTAGGTTGGGGTGGGGGGGAGTACAGTTTGCAGACTATGTTCGAAAGCTAATCAAGTTAACACTTAGGTTTTTGTGGAAGGTTTCAGGTTGGTTGTCTAGGAGTTGACACTCTTTTGACACTTGAATATGTAGCACACACACTCTTTACTGAAATAGTCTTTGGGTAAAATGTAGTGACTCTTGTTGAAAGTTAGGAGTGATCCCTCATTTTATTTACAAAAACCTTTTTGTATATATATATATATATATATATATATATATATATATATATATATATATATATATATATATATATATATATATATATTTCATCTTGCTTTTGATTTCTTTATTATTTCCCTTGTGCTAAGGGACTAGCAATGGCTAATCGGTTGAGAGGTTATTACTACCCATATAGTATTGTTTCATACTCTTAAAAGTCTGGGTTTTGAGCACTTTTTGCGTATTAATCAGCCAAATTGACCCAGTTGGCATGTTGATGACCTAACAATGCTTCTGATCAATTTTATAGCAGTTTTGTAGTTTTCACATGCTATAAATATTGAAGATAGGGATGCAGCTCGAGCGTGAAGAAATCAATTGGAACTCAGAGCTGTAGAAGTAGAAGACAAAATGAGAAGCATGCAGAGAAAAAGCAGCAAACCCCTACAAATTTCGCAAGGGTTGCGAAATTTCCTACGAAATTTCGCAGCTTGCGAATTTTTTGTTGACTTTTGTTCCTCATTTGTTGATACAACACTTTGTAAAGGATCTTGAAAATCTTTTAGTATAATTTTGGGAGGCTTGTCGAACAAGCTCCCGTTTTTCTTTTCATTTTCTCTCATTTTCTCACTAGCCAAAAACCCCCTGAGGTTGAGTGGCTAAACTCCCTCTTTCTTTGAAGGAGAAGGCACTGAGCAAGGAACTGGCCGCGGGGGCCCTAAATGTTTTTCAAGCGTGGTATTCTCTTTCATTGATGTTCTCGCTTCAACTTTAGGTTTCGTCCTTCAATTGACCTTGAATGGATTTAGAATATGAGTAGCTTTACGGCTCATTGGATGCTTATTGCTAGATCCTGTGATGTTGATTAGTTATCATTTATGAGCCATTGGAAGGTGACTCAAGGAGACAAGTTTTTAATTGACTGAGAACATTAATGGACATTGAATGCCATTTTCAAAGGATAGTTACTGAGGGTCAAGTTTTATAGTTAAACCAAAATCCGATTCGAAAGGTAACTATATGTTACTACCCCCAATGAGGAAAAGACTCAGAGAACCCTCATTTACCATAGGACAAAGCTGTGACTGAACTGAGGAATTCTTTCTATATTTTTACATCACTTTGGTCACGATTTCAACTACCAAAACCCACTATTTTATAACAACTTAAAATCCATAATGAATTCACCAGTTTAAATTTCACCGTGGGTCATTTACACAAAGAAAACCCATCCTTGTGGACGATCCTATAACCACTGTGCTATAATAGCTATGCTACGCCAGTATGAGGTGTTAGGTTATAAATATTGTTGATTCAGAATACCATATGGGCTACACTGCTAATCAATGAAATTGGGGTAGGATGAGCTTAATTGAAAATTAGAAGTTGTGATGTTAATGAATAAGTGGAACTTCAAGACTTAGGAAGATTTAAACAAATGATGGAACAAATAACACTAATAATTATGTTCTTATAAACAGTTCAGTTCTTGTGAACCCTAAAAACATGCACATGGTCAAAAGTACCTCTGAAACTAATTGTGCTAAGATTAGGGAAATCTTATGAGATCCATCACAATTTTAGTTTCCCTAAAAGTCCTAGAACTTGTTAGATTGTTATTCAAGGCGAAATCGTAGGCAACATAACTAACAGGAAATGATATAGGCCATCCTTAGACGTTTGAACCTTTCAAAATTTACCCATGTAATATGCACATGCATACACCTTAGTACCTTATTTGAGCCTAATTTCCAATTTCATCATCAAAACCATATAACAGAACCTTAACCATTCCTTAAAGCTAAATCCTTCAGTAAATTACCCTAAGTTTACCCAAAGTGCAGAATGAGTGCAGAGAAAGGTTAAAGAGGGGAAAAGTTTGAAGTATTGTTTTTGAAAGAAAAGAAGGATGAGAAGTAAGGATTGAGTGAAGATGTACAAAAGAAGGTGCAAAGCAGAAGAGTGAGAAGCTGAAAAATAAAAATTATTAAGGTGCAATAAGTTTTGTCTTGTAGCCTTCCTCCCTTGAACAATTAAGTTCTTAGGGGTGCTTCAACACCTAGTACCCTAATGCTAATTGGCATGGGAGCTGCTAACCCAAACCTCTTTAAGGGTGATGTAAAGCTTAAAAAGACAAAACATTGCACCATTCCATAAACCTTGATAGGAAATGAAAAGTAAAAAGCTTTAAATATAATAAACATAATGTGAATTTTGGAAAATGGAGCAAGAAGAAAAAGCTACAATGAAGAGTATGCAAAAAAAATTAAAAAAAGATGCACCCAATTAAGTTTGGGGGTGATTTTGAAAAAAGTATACTGATTAGAAAAAGGAAGGATAAATAGTATGAAGGCAAAAAGTTGAAAAAGAACATTCAGTTTGGGTAAACTTGATCCTAAAATGACCAATTAACTATCCAATACCCAAGCCAAACATTAGAAGCCTAAAATATCTATTTGATCTTGAAGGTTGTGTCTGCCTACATTAGTGGAGATTAATATGACCAACAAGCTTATGTGTAACACCCCTTCTCCGGTCCGACCCGATTGGCGAGTTCGAATCGGATCTGGAATGCTCGTTTAAATTCTTTTTATTTACCTTTTTATTGTTGTTTGTTTGTTTGTTTTGTGTTTTTTAAATGTAGCGACCCAATCCACTGGCCTGACCGAATGGTCGAGCCGGAGCTTCGGTTTATCAAATAGTTTTTCATTTATCTTATCAAAAACATTTTTATTTATGCCATTTCATTTTAGTGTTTTCAATTGCTACCGGAAGGACAAATGGTAGGCCATGGCGTTTGTTATACAAAACACATTTACATTAAGGCATTCTATGCCCCTTCAAAAAGGAGTACAAAACAATGTTTCTGGGTTTAACTCGTTATATTACAAAATATCAATGTTCAAGAATGTGATGTATGCTCATGTCGGGGTATATACTTATATGCCGCATGCTTTCTCTATGACTCTGCGCTTCTTGTTCTTGGCCTTCTTTCCTGTTAACCAGCCATACTTTAGTTCAAAAACCCACTTCGCCATTTTCATATGGTAGTTCTCGTTCTCATCTAAGCACAACATGCTTTTATCCAATCATACACATTTACTCTATTTCAATGGTCAGTATAAACAATACCTTATGCTTATACATTTGTTCATATTTTCATTCTGAACATCATTTTCATTGCAACAATTCTCACACAATTCATTTCATGAGATTTAAGCATATACTCATAAAAGATGTATTTGGTTTACAATCTCATTTTCACTCGTCAAGTTTGTTATGTCACGCGGCTATTGATTCGGCCCCTGCAGCGGATTCTGCGGTGAATCTCGTCTTGTGTTTCATTGGTAATGTGCTTATTTAGCAATTTGATTCATCATCATGGATCTTGGAATTGGTGCATCCCGCAGTGAACATTGCTTAATATAATTGTCTTCCCATCATAAGCGGATGCCGATTAGTGCATCTGCCAAGTGGAGTCATTAATAATTCACTTGATTCGTTGTAATATTACAATATGAAAATAATATCATTTCCGTTCAAATGAAATGCACCTGAAATTATTTGACAAATTCATCCCATTTCTCTTCAACATACTATGCGATTTGAATTTCCCTTTCAATTGACATATGCATATTCCATACAATCATTCACATTTTCATAGTAAACTGTCATTGCCAGGCGGGATAGAGTTCGAGTGAACAAACCAAATTATCTAGGCGATGACGGGTTGTCGTCCTCACTTTAGTACACAGTCAAATATAAATTCTCCGCTCTTAGAGGTTAAAAAAGTAGTAGCCCACTCCTACGTTTTGCGGCGAGGTACGACGTTTTCACTTAGTTTCATTCTTATTTGATTTATTAGTAATTTATTAGGGTCACTAAACAATCGGTGTACGAATATGGGACTTATGATACAAAGTATGCAGGGTTCTTTGGGCTTATCGGTACCAATACCACTTGGACCCGATCTGAATTTGATCCTCACATCAGCTGGAATTTTGGTACCACTAGTGGTACGGTACCACCTCACACAATGGTATCGGTACAAACTTTGGTACGGTACCACTCTGAGTTCTACCTAGAAAATGCGATTTCGTCATTCTCTTCACAGTTTTCAGCTGTGGCCTCCTCTGTTCATCCCATATAAAAAATCCACCATGGAATCCACCCAAAGCAACTCTAAAAGTGGTTTAACACCAATAAGACCCATTTTTCTTAAGTTAGGGCTTTTCCCCAAAATCAAAATCACAAAAGGGTGGAGTTAGGGTTTGTGTTCATACCTTGAATCTCTTCAAATCTTCTCTTGTAGGTTGCTTGATCTCTTAGAAGCAATAAGTGGGAAAGAATCACACAAAAGCTTGATCTTCTCCCAAGCCCTAGCTCTCTCCCCTTTTCCTCCTCCCTTTCTCTCCCAAAACGGGTTTGCTCCAAATGAGATCCCTTAGACCACATTTTGGTCTTTAACCTCATTTAAGTGTAAGGCCATGTTTGGTCTTCCACACTTATTCTCATTTTCTCATTTTTTCCCCTTTTTGGTCTTAAGTCACTTATTCTTCATAAGGCCTTATATGGCCAAAAAAAAAAGCATGCTTTTGACTTAAGTTTCTCCCAAATTGCTTTATAGCCCATATACTTCCTCTATTTGCACTACAACTCTCATTAATCACACTTAGACATTCATTCTTTATAACTTATGACCCTTAGGTCATCTTTTTAAAAAATTTCAAATTTCCCTTTACACTTGGGTTAATTTCTGGGTTCAATCAATTCTCATTTAGCATATATTATTTGCATTTGGCTTTTAGCCATATAATCATTTAATAAATATTAATTTAACAATTCTGAGGAAAATACGAGTTGAAACAGAATCCTGCAGGAGTGTATAATAAATTTTTTATTATAAAATTCTAGGAGGGTATTTTGGAAATAGATTACATATAGGACAAAAACTAAATGAGGGAGTAGTTTATTATCTGAATTATATCTCAAAGGGGAGAAGACCATCACACACTCACTAATTCAGGGTAAATAATTGAATTATTTACTCTACATGAATTATTTGTTTGATTAGTGAAATTAATTGAAATATTCCTAAATTTTGGATTTGAAACTTGTTCAAAAGTAATATTACAATAGTCCTATTTTTGAACTAGGTTGTTGGATTTAAAGGAAAGAAATTTCTTGTGTAAAACAAAAATGGCCTTAAAAAGCTGAATTGCTTGATGACAAGCAAAAATTTCTTTTCTTTGCTTGGGGACAAAAAAACTTCAAATTTAGGGGAGTTTGATGAGTGTGAAACTCATCTATTTTTAAGTACATTTTTCATGAATATTTGAGGCTTAAAAGTTCAATTTAGTTTGAAATTATGGAATCTTCATCTAGATTTGTGTTTTGTAGGAAATTAAAAAGAAAAGAAGCAAAACCATTAAGAAAAATTATCTAAAATGGCTAAAGCGAAAAATCAAGGAACCATCGCGACATTCACAAATTAGGTCGCAATAAAGATTCAAGACAACCAAGAGAAGTTTATCGCAATAATCAAATCACTATCTCAACAAAGAGCATGAAGATTGCCCAAAAGCCTAGTTGAAAGAATGTCGCGACAATTTAAAGTTATGTCGCGACCCAGTTAAGGCAGAAGAGCTAAAAAGGATGTCGCGACCTTTTGAAAACTTTAGCGCAACAAAGGACAAAGAAAATGGCACCAAAACATTATCGTGACATCCAAAATCTTTGTTGCGACAAAGAGTAAGAAGAATGCCCAAGAGAACAAGCGAATAATAGTATTCCACAGCTTAGTCGTGACATAATTTAAGAAGAGGGTAGAAAGAGTTTGTCACGACAATCTACAACTCTGTCATGACAGAGAATAAGAAAAATGGCAGAAAAACATTGTCGCAACAATGAAAAGATGTCGCGACAAAAGATAAGCATAAATCATGCAGAAACACTTAATGATGTTGCGACATACAAATTCTTTGTCGCGACACAAGGAAGGGCGGGCTGAAGAACGAATGTCGCGATACAAAAAAGATTGTTGTGACACAAGCAAACCAGAGTTCACTAAGAGTTTGTTGCGATAAAGGATTCCATGTCGTGACAAAACTTTCAGAGTTAACCACTACAAGGCAAGGAAATAATGCCGTGACTTAGAAATTCCATGTTGTGACAATTATGAGAAGGAGTCAGTTGGACTTAGTCACGACATTTCAAAAGTGTGTCACGACATAAATTGAGAAAAGGGCAAGGAACATTGTCACGATATTCATTTTTTCGTCACGACAATTATGGAGAAGAGGCGTGAGGCAGACACTGAAACTTTGTCGTGACATTTGAAAAGTTTGTTGCGACAATCGCTCAAGAAGAATACTAGTCAATATTGTTACAACAAACTGTTTATCTATTTATGTATAGACTAAACCACTCAATTTTAATGCCTCTATTGGAGTCTTACAGTTCCCCTATAGTGGACCAAAATTGGAGCTAATTGTTTGAAAAGTAGAAAGTGGTTTTATGTTCTTCAAATTATAAAATGGGTTTAGTCTAAGACACGACAAGTGCACAGGTTATACAAGTAGTAAAAATTAGGATGTAAGTCCAGATATCATTCCCTTGAGATTGACAAGAATTTTAAAATCAACTACCCTAACTACTCAAGATCCACACTATTTGCACCTCCTTGTAAATGTTTAAAAACTAGAATATTAAATAAGATCATACTTATATTATATTTATCTAATTAAAAGAAAATTTGAATTAAAACAAACAAAATAAACTGGACTGAATCAGTTATCTGCTAGAAATGGACACCGATATGAAACTGCTGTGGAACAGTCAATTTCTGTATTATAATCCATTGATCTTCTCAATCCTGATTTTGGATCTGTATTTGTCAAAGATGCCTAATAAATAGCGACGGATTTCTCACTTAATTCACTAATTAGGGTCCACAACTTCTTTCAAAGACGGATCTGGACTCAGTATGCATTAAGTATCGTACATAGTCTGATTATTTTCTTTTTCATTACATGCGTTTTATACTGACTACCGTTTATTGCATCCAGTCTGGTTAATTGCAAAGCCTCTTGCAAAAATGGATTTGGGTAACGACTACCATTTGATCGATGGATTTTCTCATATGATTGATCCCCATTATAGAGATCAGTCATTTCCCATCAGATTAAGGTGGACTCTTTCTTATTATTAATTAATAATCCGCTGTTCTATTGTGTTGAAATGATATCAGTGAAAACTCTTATATTTCAATGAATTCATGCAATGATGATCTACTTTTACAGAACCAGATATTTACGATATATAAGTCTCCATCTTTGTTGTCGCGGGGGCCTCTTGAGTGAGCATGACGTTATTGAAGAAGGATGCCAATTACTGTTAGGAACAAATCAAGATTTAAGACAACATCATCAAATCGATCTTTGATTTCCAGGTGCTTATCTCTAATATCATCTTTGAAAAGCGTAACTAATGACAAATCCAACCCAGTGGAAGTTGTGCTCATGTACATCCTGCGACAATGGGCGGTGATCAAATACACCGGCGTGGTGCGATTAAGCGATAAACGAATTCGAGTGAAGTGCGGATTCCATTAATTTCAGGCAGTAATTGGAGAAGAAAATGAAAGATTAAATCCATCTTCAACATCACGAAAATATTCTTGGTTAAAATCGAGAAAAGAAAAGAAAAGAAAAAAATAAAAAGAAAAGAAAAGAAAAATCTACTCTAAAAATTATACAATTGAATCTTCTTCCAATCACAAGGATGCGGGTTAGGAAGAGCCTCCCGTTCTGAAGCGCAGAACTCTTATTTATACATTTCCAGCTTAATTGGGTCTGATTCAAAAGGCTCCGGGTGGATTTCCCAATTTAATGGCCCGGCTCGCCCATTCGGTCGCGACCTCGAGGCTGTCGACTTGTTAGGCATGTCGTGTCCTCTGGAAGCTTGTCACAACATTCTTTTGCCTTGTCTTTGCAATATTCAGTCGCGACTTGATGTCCTCTTACACGACAATGTTTTTTGCAATTTTCTTCAGTTGGTTGTCGCGACATGAATTCCTTGTCGCGACTACCCCTTGACTCTTTTGTTTTGTCATGTATGTTGTTACTCGGAGATCTTGTTGTTTGCTTTTACTTAGAATTTTTCCTGAGAATCATCATGTTGTAGTCGCGACTTCAATTGCTGTGTCGTTGATGAGTCCAAAAACTCATTAGATTTTTAATCCATTTTTCTGAGAATATTACGAGTTAAATGTTGATTTATTTGTAGAAATGTGGATCTTTTACTCAAATTTGTTCATTTGCGGGAAAATACGACCAAAAGCTAAAATTTGACAAAAATCGGAATAAACCGGTTCTGTGGAGATTGAAGTCGCAGCGAAAATCGAAATTCGACCTGGAAACAGTTGTCGGTCGAGTTCCAAGTCACGACATCACCAAATTATGCTTTGAGGAAGAAATAGAAGTCCTAAAAAGGGTGAAAGTCGTTACTTAAAGAAAGAAGTTGCGACAAAGGAAATGTGGTCGGGACAAAAAGGAAATATCCAAATGAAGAAATCGATGTCGCGACATCGCTCGATCAGCGACACCAATGGATACAAGCGGTCGGCGACATCACTCCGATGTCGCGCCGTGGATTCGTCAATGAAAGCCACCGCGAGAGGTCAGCCGCCAAGCAAAAAAAGTTGCAACTAGTTTTTATGAAGGGCTCTATTTGAAATTACGCGACATCTTTGTTGAAGTCGCGGCGTAAAATAGCGAAGTTGCGACCATTTAATGATCAAAGATCGCATCGATGTCACGACCAATCATTGATGTCGCGACCCGAAGAAGAGCTAAGCAGAAGAAATTCAAGTCGCGACATCAACTTGAGGTCGTGACCTAAAGAAAAGAGGAAAGGAGGAAATTTGGTTGCAACAAGGCGAGGTTGCGACGGAAGAGAAAAAAAAAAAAAGAAATGGGGCGAAAATGAGAGGTCGCGACATCACTATGAGGTCGACATAAAATAAAACTTGTGAGCGAGAGACCACCGGCACAATGCGACCAAATCAAGTCACCCAACATGGAAATCATCATACAAAGCAGAAAGGTGGTCACAACCTAAAGCTGGCGTATGCTCGAAAATTTGGAAGAGAAAGACAACGAAGTCGCGACGTAAGCGAATTCGTGACGCAAACTCTGGGCTGCGGGCAAATAAGGCCGCGACTACAAACGATGTCGCGACCATTGATCAAGGCAGTTGTAAGAAAACTGGTTGCAACAAAAACAAAGAGGTCGTGACTGATCACGAGCAATAAAGAGAAATACATGTCGCGACATCAACGAAATCGTGACGTTGAGCGATATTGGGCTTTTTCTTTAGAGGTACATACGGAGCTTTTAGGGATTATTGGTACTTTACGATATAAATAGATAGCTTTAGAATAGTAAAGTAGTTTTCCGTCTTCACCACCTAGAAAAGGGGAAAGGAGAGGAACTCAGTGTATAGTTTAGAGTAGATTTTTAATTTTTTAATTTTTAGTTTATTTCTTTTCTGGATTTGAATGCGTGAGCGTGCGAGGCGTGTAGAGGATTTTTTATTTATGTTATTTTCTTAGTATTCTTTGCGAAAATTTATGAAATCTAGACAAATTTAAAATTCATTCTTCTCGGTTTTATTGCAATTACGGTGGTTGTACGCGATCGGTGCGCCATTTCTTAATACCACGATGTAATGTCGAACCTGTTTCTTTGGATTTGATTTACATTTAGTTACAGTCTTTCCTGCACAAATATGGAGAACTAATTTGGGTTTGAATTTACTTATTTGGTGTCGTTTGTGAATTGTTAAGTTCCCAATAATAGTACCTAATACCAGTTGAGGGAATGTATCTTACTCTGATATCTAGGATGCCCTCTACGTGACACGAAGCAGGAAATTCACGAGAAATGAAGCATTCTTTTGCAGGTATGTTCAACTACCATTGATGATGCAACTCAGGGTTCATTTTGATAAATCCCCATTCCTCATAATTGAAATTTGGAGGGTGTATTTAACAATATAAATAATCGAGAGTTCACCTTAATCTAAAAATTAAGTTCTAATACGTATTTAGCATTAGATAATCAAGGAAAGGACGAACCACTTAGATCTGGAGGTTGAGCCACGATTAAGTGGTAGAAACTTTGCGAAAATCACGAGAAGAAAAAGCAAAGATGCGCTATCAACAAAAGTAGTTGTGAAGTATTGAGAGAGAAAAATGCCCAGATCTTGCAAGAATTTGGAATCTGGTAGTGGTTAGATCTTGACTTGAGAGAAGCAAGGATATCTAAGCAATTGAATATGGAAATCAATTCCAACAATTAGGAAATCTTGGACAAAAATCGAATCCATACATAGAATAGAGCAATGTAATTTTAGTCTTTTGGAATTGGCCCATTTCATTGTATTTCACTGATAGTTTTTGTTTCTCATAGGAAACTGATTCAATCCATTCTTATAGATACAATTTATTTTTGTTCATTTACTTTTGGTTTTAGCTTAGTTTGACAATATTCAATAGTATAGGATCTTTAATTTTTGTTGTTTAGACAAAACTTTCACTATGAGTTTTTAGTCCAAATAGTATGGAATTTTAGTAGTGGGAGTAGTTGATCTTTAATTCGTTGCCAATCTCTGTGGGAATGATACCTGGACTTACATTCAGATTTTACTACTTGTATGACCTGTGCACTTGCAGTGTCATAGACTTAACCCTTATTTTTAAATCATGAACATTAAGAGAAAACTATTTTATCAAGCAAACGTACCTAAAGTGACATGTGGATGCAAGAAAGTGTAAGGCTCTTGTAACTATGTTAATTTGGGGGTTTAGTCTATAGAAAAGGCAAACAAGTTTTTATGGCGCCGTTGTTGGGGATTGAAAGAATTAAATAGATCAATATTAATGAGAAGTAACAATTTGGTTTACCAGAAAAGAACAAGAATTGGCTTTTCAGCGGGTGGCTACATCAACCACTAATCTTTAACAAGCCATGTTGAAAATGTTTGTTTAGTTTGACTAATCCTATTAATCTGAGTGTGTTTTGATTTCAGGAAATCCTTTAATGCATAGGAAACAGATTCGACCTCGAATTCCAACAGACAATCGAATTGAAAGAACACTGTGGCTTAAGAAAGACAAAAAAGAGTAGGAAAACGTAGCTATGGCGTGATGAGACATGACCTGCATTATAACGAGGACAAGAAATTTAAGGCCTTCCACATCGATACAATAGAGGATTTCTAGAGGCCTATTATTCAGAAGAGTATTCTCGCGAATCGTGACAAATTCATCGTGGATGGTAAATAATCCTCGAACTAAATCTAGCCTTTGATTACAATGGAAAATAAAGATCGGGCCACCGTCACCCCACCGAAGACCCAAACGAGCACCTGGGAAGATTTCTCAGGATGGCAAATACAGTGAAGCTGAATGGTGTGAGACTAGAGGTGATAAAGTTGCATATCTTCCCATTTTCTTTGAGAGATATAGCAGCCACATGGTATGAATCATTACCATATGGTTCAGTTGATACTGGGAAGAGTCAGAAGCATACTTAGGCAAGTTCTTTCCCCATCTCTCACCCTCGTAAGTAAGAAGAGAGATAATAGTATTCCAACAAGGGGAAGATGAGAGCCTATATGTAGCCTGGGAAAGATTCAAGAGGTTGCTGAAGAGGTGCCCTATGCATGGAATTGATTTAAAAACCCAGATGGATATAGTGTATCATGCCTTAAATGATACATCTAAGGGCATTATAGATGTTGGCCAGGGAGTACCAAACGAAAAGTGCTGAAGAGGCTAGAGATCTGATAGAAGACCTGGCCAAATGCAATATGAAAGCTCCATCTGAGTTTTCAAGGGGTAACAGCAGAGGAAAAGGGGTCATGGAGCTGAGCAAAATGATAGCCATGGAGGCAAAGTTAGATGCCATAATGCATAGGATGGACAAACAGGAGAGAAAAATGCACACTGCTCATGAAATAGAAGCAGTGGAAAGAGGACTTATGAGAAAAAGTGTTGATGTACCAATAGAAGAAGATTCTTATGGTGCTGAGGAGGTTAAGTACGTGAATGAGACAAGAAATTCATCATTTCAAGCCATCCTAACCTCGCCCACACATTACAGTCCACCGAGGAACCAGCGAATTTCTATACGCTGAGGGGCACTTACAAGGCCCAAGGTACGGGATGAATCCAACAAGGATATCAGCAGCCTACCAAGGTTCCAAAGAAGAACATCAAGGGGGTATGCGTAAATGACTATCGTGGGCAAGGAGGACTCAACCATTTGAAGAAACAAATGTCGGCAGCTTCACGGGGACAAGAGACTATTACACTTCCATGAACAGAAACTGTCTGACTTGGAAGCTTTCAAGTCTGATACTCAAGTGTTTCAGAAGAATACAAGTGCCTCGTTGAAAAACTTAGAGACACAAGTAGGGCAACTGGCCCTGAATATGCCAAATCAGAGCAAGGGTACATTCCCTAGTGAAACTCAAAAGAATCTAAAAGACTGCATGGCAATTCAATTAAGAAGTGGGAAGGATTTAAGCAACAACAGAAGGAAAGAAAGGAAAGAAGAGACTGAGGCAGAACAAGAAGAGACTGGAAAGGAAGGAGAGAAGAGCACACAGATTGAACAGCCAAAGGAAGTAATGAGCAGAAACATAAGGAAGGAGTACCAGCTTATACACCTTTAGTGCCATTTCCACAGAGACTTCAGAAGGCAAGAAGAGAAGAACAGTTTTCTAAATTCTTGGACATTTTCAAGAAAATAGAAATCAATATCCAATTTGCAGAGGTGATCAACCAAATGCCTATTTATGCAAAGTTTCGAAGGAGATACCGAGAAAGAAAAGGAAGATAGCCGAGTGAGGGAATAAAGTGAACTCGACCGCTACCGCAGCGTTATCCAAAGAAAGCTCCCAAGAAAATGAAGGACCTCGGTAGTTTCACCATTCCCCGCTCCATGTGGAAATATGAATTCAAGAAAGCTTTATGATTCTGGCTAGTATAAATTTGATGCCTCATCAAGCCAGCAGAGACTTAATTGGGGGAACTTAATCTCTAAATATCAATTACATTGGTAAATGGATGATAGATCAATGGCACAACCAAGGTATTCTGAAGATGTATCATTGCTGTCAGAATTCATCTCCCAAATGGATTTTGGTTATCATGCAGATGGAGGAAGATACCCAAGTTCCTTTGCTGCTGGGAAGACCTTTCTTAGCAACTGGGGCTGCCTTAATAGATGTACAGAAAGGTGAACTGACATTAAGGGTGGGAAATGAAGCAGTGCACTTTAATATTAATAGGAGTTTGGAACATCCTGATGTAGATGCAAAAAGTTGTATGGCTGTAGGAAACAATAGCCTTCTCAATGTTGAAATGAATTCTGATTGTATCCTTCAACATTCTATCAATGAAATTGAGATGAATCTTCAGTATCTTGAGAGTCTTGATTGTGAAGTACTGCTTTCAAAATTGTTTAACAAAGAAACAGTCTTAAGCATAAATGAAAACAGTCAAGATGAAGTATGCAGTCAGAAATAGCAAACTCATGAGCAAGAAACTAGTGCAGAAGGGTTAACATTTAAAGAATTGCCCAGTCATTTGAAATATGAGTTTTTAGAACCAGTTATCATATCAGTTGCATTGACTGAAGCTGAAGAACAGAAGTTGTTGGAAATTCTGAGAAAATACAAGGAAGCAATCGCTTGGTCAATTGAGGATCTGAAGGGTATCAGCCCCTCCATTTGCATGCACAAAATATCATTAATGATACTGCAAAACTTATTGAGCATCAAAGGAGGCTGAACCCAAAGTGATGAAAGAAGTTGTCGAAAAGAAGTTCAAATGGTTAAATGCGTTTTATATATGTTATATCGTGATAGCTTCGGGTAAGCCCAAAGGCATGTGGTTCCCAAGAAAGGTGGATTCACCGTGACTTAAAATGAAAAGAATGAACCGATTCCTACAAGAATCGTGGATGTGACGGAGGTGTGTATCGACTACGTAAAATTGAATACTACAACCGTAAAGGATCATTTTCCTACCTTTCATTGACATCGGGATGTCGGATAGTCAAGCGTGACACCCCCTCACTTTTTGTTTTCGATGGATACTGGATATAACCAAATTTCTATCAGACCTAAAGATCAGAGAAAGTCCACTTTACATGCCATTTGGTACTTTTGCTTGGGGAGAATGCCATTTGGTTTGTGTAATGCTCCCGGTACCTTCCAAAGATGCATGATGTCTATATTTTCTAATTTAAAGAGAAGCATGAGATCTTCATGGATGATTTTACAAAGGTATGGATCCAGCTTGAAAAGTGCCTCGCATAACTCGGGACAAGACTTCCAAAGGTGCAAGGACAAGAATCTAGCTCAATTGGGAAAAATGCCATTTTGCAGTTACGTATGAATTGTCTCAAAGTACATGATTTCTTGCAAAGCAGGCTCGAGAGGTAGACCAAGCAAAGCTCTAATTATAAGAATTCACGCCACCCACTATAGTCAAGGGAATTAGAAGTTTTAGGACATGCTGATTTGGCGTAAGATTTATCAGAGATTTATCAAAATTGCTAGACCACTGTGCAGATTGCTGGAAAAGGATAACAAGTTCTGTTTTGATGAATCCTGCCATAAGGCTTTTGAAGAAATCAAATTCAGACTAGTTGAAGCTCCCATCATGGCAAAACCAGATTGGAACAGAGAATTTGAAATCATGTGTGATGCCAGTGATTTTGCAATGGGAGCTGTATTAGACAGAAAAGATGAAAAGTGTTCAAGGCCATATACTATGCCAGCAAAACCTTTAATGAAGCTCGGGAAAATTACTCTACAACTGAAAAGGAGATGCTGGCAATAGTATTTGCATGTGAAAAATTTAGGCCATACATTTTGGGGTCCCATGTTATTATACACATCGATCATGCAGCTATTATTAAGTATCTAATGGCTAAGAAAGAAGCAAAGCCAAGACTGATCGTGTGGGTAATCGTTTCGTGAATTTGATTTAGAAATAAAAGACAAGAAGGGTTGTGACAATGTGATAGCTAATCACTTGTCGAGAGTGGAGAAACCTACTGTACAAGAAGAAGAAAGAGAAATAGCAGAAAATTTTCCAGATGAACAGTTATTCCAGCTATTACTCCAAACACCTTGGTATCCTGATATTGTGAACTTCTTAGCTTGTGGAATTATGCCACCTCGTAATTCAGCTACCGCCAGAAAGCTAAGGACTCGACACAGTACTACATCCGACGACTCCATTATTGTTTAAAAGAGGAGCTGATCTAATTATAAGGAGATGTGTACCAGAAGGTGATCAAAGCAAGATTTTACAAGAATGTCATGCATCACCATATGGAGGACATTTTGCAGGAGATAAAACAACCCACAAAATTCTCTAGTCAGGATTTTACTGGCCTACTATTTTTATGGACTGTTTTGAATGGGTGAAGTTATATGATCAATGCCAAAGAATAGGAAATATCAGCAAAAGGCATGAGATGCCCTTGCAAGGTATCCTGGTGGTGCAATTATTTGATGTATGGGAATGATTTTATTCGTGGCCTTTCCAGCTTTCATTTGGAAATATATACATACTCCTATCTCGTGGATTATATCAAACAGGCCGAGGGGCAAGAATTGTCCAAAGAATGATGCTAATACGCTTGTGGGATTTTTACAAAGAAATATTCTGCCAGATTTGGGCCACCCAGAATCCATAATCAAAGGGATTTGAGGGAGCCATTTCAGAATAAGGTGTCTCACAAACCCACGGGCGATATGGTATCAAACACATTATGAGAGCTCGGGCTTATCATCCTCAAATAAATGGGCAAGCTGAAATTTCCAACAAGGAGATAAAGAAAATTCTGGAAAAGACTATAAGTTCCTGCAGAAGGGATTGGTCTTTGAAGCTTGATGATGCACTATGGGCATACAGATTCGTTTTTAAACTCCCATCGAATGTACCCTCACGTGCTTGTCTTGAAAACCTTGTCATCTACCTCGAGCTAGAATATAAAGCTATGTGGGCCATCAAGAAGCTAATTTTGATTTCAAAGTCGCTTAAAGAAGAGAGGCTACTCCTATAAAATGAATTGGAAGAGCGAGGAACTGGCCGGTGATAAATGGCTTTAATCTACAAGGATAAAACAAAAATGGCATGATCAAAGAATTTTGAGGAGGGAATTCTGTGAGATCGTCTTGTTATTCAACTCCACTAAGACTCTTTCTAGGAAAGCTTAAACTAAAATGGAGTGGACCATACGCGGGTATCAAGCACACAAATAGCGTTGACACTTAGAACCAGCAATCATGAGGAGTTCAAAGTTAATGGTCAGAGATTTACCTTGGGAGAAAGCAATTGGAAGAGTAACCCTTAGTTCTGAATAAGGGAAATTGAAGAAACAGAACTATGGCAGCAGAAAGTCCAGCTAAAGACTAAAATCGAGCAAATTGCGGGAAGGCAATCCAATATCGCTTGTTTTAAGATTTTCGTTATAGTTTACAATTTTGTGTTTACATTTAATAGCTTTATGAAATTTGGATTCATATTTGATTGGAAGAGTAGGTAAATATTTTTGTTCGCTTTGCAATAAAATGAAAGTTTTGCAAAAGGAAGAGCATTTGCATCAAACTTCAATCAAAGATAAGAGACGCAAGCGCGATACTCTTCTTTGATTTTATTTAAATTTTGTCTCTGATATAGCATGATTGAAAGTTTAAGGGAATTTTATTTTGTTTTGGTGCTGAAATTTTGAATGTGATGCATAGTGGATGATTGTTGAATATTTGCATGAAGAAGATGAATTGACTTGAGAAATTTTGTGTTTGTGTCATTTTATGTTTAGCATGAAAAGAATAAATGCCTTTTTTTTCAGGCATGACCAATGAACAATTATGTTCTTTCAAGAACAAAATTTCGTGAAGAATAAGGGGCGTGGATTATTAAAACTGAAATTAGGAGTGCCGCCCAGATTGCTTAAATTCGTGATAGATTGCAAAATTGGAAAATGCTATTGCTGATGGAACAAGTACTTGGTTGAAATAATGTAAGTAGACAGTAAATAAGTACAAGTCTTGAAGAAATAACACACTTGGGTCAACAAAACTTACGAAACTTTGAAAGGAATTAGGAACATCTTCTAGGAAATTGAGGATTAAGAGTCCATAGTCATAGAACTTGTTAGATTATTGATTGAGGCGAAATCTTAGGTGAAAACAGCCAACAAGAAGTGATAGAGGCCATCCTGGCAGTTTGAGCTTTTCTAAGCCTACCTTCAATATATATGCTAAAGCATATTCTATGTCTCTAATTGAGCTAAATAAGCCTTATTTCTTCAACAAACAAAGAATCGGAAACCTAAATTCCCTTCCTTGCAATAATCCTGCAGTAAAGAGCCCAAGTTATCCAGTTTCTAAGAAAAAGTCTACTATAAAGGAAGAAACAAGTTTGGGGGAAAAATATTTCCAAATTTTTACAATGAAGGAGGTGAAGAAGTAAAGATGCAGAAATTAGTGAAAAATGGAATAAGTTTTGTCTTGTGGCCTATTTCCTTGAACAATTGCTCGTAGGGGTGTTTTAACACCTAGTACCCTAATACCAACTAGTATGGAGTTGTTAGGCCAAAAGTTCTCTAAGAGTAATAAAGCCTAAGAAGACAAACATTGCACTATTCCCAACCTTAGAAAACAAAAGCAAAAGAGTTTAAGAACAAAGGAACCGACCTAAATAAATTGTGATATGGGAAGTTGAAATCTACAAAAGAATTCAAAAAGAAGCACCGTGCCTAGATTGAGAGAATCACAGGCACAAAGAAAAGTGGTGAAAGTCAAGGCAACAAGTATGTATGGTGTGAAAGTGGAACTGGTGATTTGCAACTTAAATTTTTCCCATTATCTACCCGATTACCTAAGCCCAACATTACAAGCCTGAAAGACCTCATTGATCTTGAAGGTTGAATTTACCTACATTAGTGGAGATCAATATGAAAAACAAGCTTATGGGACTTTGACAAACAGTCCAAGAAAACTCCAAGAAGATTAACTAAATTCAACATGAAGATGAAAAGGATTGAAGATCTGCACACACACACATAGAACAAGACTTGTTGAATAAACTGTTTAAATATATTAGTTCATCAAGAAATTTGTGATAGACGTATACCATTTCTTATTCTGGAATCGAAACTGAAATTTAAAATGATGCCTGTATCTCTTATTTCCGCATCGAAGGTGGAATGAGAAAGATTGTATATGGATCAGAAAAAAAATGTCCTTGAAAATTTTTAGTTTCTATTTATGGAGGACAACAATTATTTCTTTTCTTTGCTCGTAGACAAGCAAAATGTTAAGCTCGGGGAATTCACGAGTCCAAAAACTCATTAGATTTTTAATCCATTTCGAGTATATTACGAAGTTAAATGTTGATTTATTTGCGTAAATGTGGATCTTTACTCAAATTTCTATTTTGTAGGAAAATACGCTAAAGCTAAAATTTCAAAGAAAATCGACAAACCGCGATAAAGAATCAAGTCACAATCAAAACGTGGTCGCGACAGAAGCTTAGTTGTCACAAGCTCCAAGTCACGATATCACCAAATTCATTCTTTGAGGAAGAAATAGAAGTCCTAAAAGGGTGAAGTCAAGCATTTAAAGAAAGAAGGCGATAAAGGAAATGTGGTCTGACAAAAGGAAATATCCAAATGAAGAAATCGGCGTCGCGACATCGCCCGATGTCGCGACACCAACTAATACAACCGAGGTTCGATATCAAGCCCATGTCTACTGGTGGATCCGTCACGAAAGCCACACGAGAGGTCTTCGCTAGTTTTTATATGAAGGGCTCTATTTGAGTCGAACATCTTTGTTGAAGTCAAACATAAAAACAAGAAATTGAGTTGCGACCATTTAATGATCAAGGCCTTGACGATGTCGGGACGATCGTTGATGTGCGTTGAGAGGCCTAAGCAAAAAGAAGTCAAGAGTCGCGGCATCGGCTTGAGGTTGTGGCCTAAAGAAAAAGAGGAAAGGAGAGTTGGTTGCAATGAGCGGGGTTGCGAGCCCGGAAGAAAGAAAGAAATGGAAACGGAAAAGAATTGCGAACGCATCAACATGGTCGCGACATAAAATAAAACACAATGAAGAGCGAGAAGACCACAAAACCTGTCCTTTGACGAAATCAAAGTCGACATGAAATCATCATACAAGAGAAGGTGGGTAGATAACCTGGCTATTTATTCATGACTGGCTGGAAGAAGACAAGCGATCTTGTGACATGTAATTGGTAGGTGACATGACTTGAGCAAATAAGGTCGCGTACAAGCGATGTGTGACTACATTGATCCAAAGCTGGTTGCAGAAAAGCTGGTTGCACTTAAAAACAAGAAGGTCATGGCCCAAATCCACGAGCAATAAAGAGAAATACAGCCTTCAGCGACATCAACCAGTGTGACATTGGTGATGTTGGGCTTTTTCTTTAGGAATTCCACTGGGCTTTGGGGATTAAACTGAATTGCTTTAGATATAAATAGTAGCTTTAGAATAGTAAAGTAGTTTTAAGTCTTCACCACTGAAAAGGGAAGGAGAGAGACTGAGTGTATAGTTTAGAGTAGATTTTAATTTTTAATTTTAGTTTATTTCTTTTAAGTTTGGTCACATAGTAAATGAGAGGCGATGTAGTGATTTTTATTTATGTCATTTTCTTAGTATTCTTGCTGAAAATTGTGAAATCTAGACAAATTTAAGATTCATTCTTCTCAGGTTTTATTGCAATTCACGATTGGTTTGTGCCTTGATCGATTTAGCTCCATTTCTTAATTCACAAATGCAATAGTAGGCTGACTCTCTTAGTTGATTACATTTAGTTCTGAATCTTTCTGCACAAATATGGAGGAGCTATTTAGGTTTGAATTTACTTATTTGGTGTCGTTTGTGAATTGTTAAGTTCCCGATAGTAGTACTAATACCGGTTAGAGGAATATCTGCTTTGATATCTAGGATGCCGCTGCGTGACACGAGACGGGAGATTCACGAGGAGCGAGGCATTTTTTTAAGGTATGTTCGACTACCATTGATGAGCTAGAACTGGGAGTTCATTTTGATAAATCTATTCACTCATAATTGGAAGGCTGGAGAGATTGTGTTTAACAACATAAATAATTAGAGAGTTCACCTTAATCTAAAGGTAAGTTCCTAACCCTGTGTTAGCATTAGATCTAATCAAGGGACAAGGACGAACCCATAGATCTGGAGGTTGAGCCACCAATTAAGTGGTAGAAACTTTGCGAAAATCTTGAGAAGGAAAAGCAAAAGATCTGCTAGCAACAGGAAATGGGTGTGAAGTATTGAGAGAGAAAAATGCCCAGATCTTGCAAGAGAATTTGGAATCTGGTGGTAGTTAGATCTTGACTTCGAGAGACGGGATGTATCTAACGGTGAATATGGAGAAATCGAATTCCAACAATTAGGAAATCTTGGACAAAATCATATCCATACATAGAACAGAGCAATGTATTTTAGTGTTGGAATTAATTTGTTTCATTTGTATTTCAGCGATAGTTTCGTTTCTCACGAAGCGTTCAATCCATTCTTATAGATACAATTTATTTTTATTCATTTACTTTTGGTTTTAGCTTAGTTTGACAATATTCAATAGTATAGGATCTTTAATTTTTGTTGTTTAGACAACTTTCACTATGAGTTTTTAGTCCAAATAGTATGGAATTTTAGTAGTGGGAGTAGTTGATCTTTAATTCGGTTGCAGTCTACGTAGAATGATCATGGATACATTGATTTTACTACTTGTATGACCTGTGCACTTGCAGTGTCAAAGACTTAACCCTTATTTTTAAATCATGAACATTAAGAGAAAACTATTTTATCAAGCAAACGTACCCAAAGTGACATGGATGCAAGAGAAGTGTAAGGCTCTTGTAACTATGTTAATTTGAGGGGTTTTAGTCTATATAGAAAAAGGCAAATAGTCGTGACCATGTTTAGTTTCCAGTAGTGATGATTCTTATTACGACCACATTTTCTTGTTTCTAGGTATTTGTATCACGACCAAGTTTTAATATTGCGACCTGGCTTTTTCTTCCCTTGCTGAATTATGTGTCACTACTAAGTTTCCTTGTCGCAACACCGTTTTTGTTGCTAGCCCCTTTGATTCTCGTCGAGAAAACTTTTTCTGGTCTCTAAGTGTTTGTGTCGCGATCTGACTTTCTCTCCTTTTACTGAATTTTGTGTCGCGACAACTTTTTAATGTCATGACACCATTTCTTTATGATTAATTTGATCCTTGGTCCATGACCTCCACTTTCATGTTGCGACATCATTTAACTGTTTTGCGCTTCATACGAGTTACGACTCTAATTGCTGATCTATTTATTTTCTTGTCACGACATTGAAATTCGATCACGACAAGATCATTTCTTTTCTTACTAGAATTCCTGTTGTGACCTCAAAATCATGTCACGACCATTCTTTCTTCCAATCTTTTCGCAACCTCATTTTTTAGTCAACATAGTTTCTACTTAATTCAACTTCTTTTTTCTGGTTGCGACCTAGAAAGTGTATCGCGACTGAGTGGTGACCCTTCTTACCTTGTTCTTGTCGCGGTTGCTCAAACTTAGTCACAACATGTTTTAACTGTTCAGCTTATTTTAATGTCGAACATGAATCCGTATCACGACCTCCTTGGTGTCTTCGACATATTTTGTCCTTGATAGCAAAATTCTTGTGGAGACTTTTTTTAGTTCATTTAGCAAAAATTCCTTGTCATGACATCAGCTATCTGTTGCGACCAGAGTTGTTTTCTTTCGGTGTCACGACATACATAATTATGTCGCGCGACAAGATCCTTCTTTCAAGCTTTTTCTTTGTCTTTGCATTTTATCTTTTGTCGCAATAGCAATTTCTCGGCTCCAGTATCACTTCTTGTCATGACCTCGATTCTCTATCGCAATAGGAGTAGTCTTCTTCTTTCGGTGTCACGACCTCGATTCTCTGTCGCGACGTCGTTTGTGCAGTGTTCAATTTTTCTCTCTTGCGACTTATCATAAGGATGTCGTGACACACTTGAAGCATTTGCCTTACCGCCAGCTCTGACTGTAAAAACCACCAGACTGATGAATCTCTGTCGCTGACCTCTAATCCTGCCTTCTTCTCGCGACCCAAATTCTTCGCCATTTATCTGCTCTTAGTTTCTGAAATTTCAGCTCTTCATACAAATACAAATATAATTGCAAAATCCACATTTCGCATAAGAATAAGCATCACATCAGAACACTAATCGAAAATAGATTAAAATCTATGAGTTTTTTACTCCACTTCAAATCACTCCCAAACTTGAAAATTTTCTTATCCCATGAAAAGAAAAGAAAGATCGGTTTGTCCTCAAACAATTGAACTTTATTTTAAGGAAATTTTTCCTGGTTCTACTATTAATTCCTTCGATTCCACCAATCGACTTGAAATAAGTAAAGCTGCGAGATTATTTCAAACTTCAGCTTTCAACCATAGTATGAGTAAATGCTTTCAACCTCTCACACAAATAAACCTGATGAATCCTATACTGTGAAACAACACACCAATCAACTTGCTTAAAGTGTGCTATCTTTCTCTTTCCTTTCTCTTTCTCTGTTAGACAGTTAATCTTCCGGGATTCTCCCTGGAAGATTAGCCACAAAGTCCCATAGGGAAAGAAGCCACATGATCTCCACACGTAAGCAAATTCAACCAAGACTCACTGAGGTCTTTTGTCTGTAATGTTGCTTGCACTGCAGACAACTCCTCCAAAAGGCAAATGAATTACCATATTCCACTATTCACCTTCCGCTTAATAGCCTTCCTCTTCAACACCCTTTTCATATACTAATGTGTAACTGAATAACCCCTAAGAATTGGCTTTTTTGTGCATTATCTTGAATCTTGTGGGCCTCTTTCGAGATGCCAACTTTCCATACACAGCCTAGCCCTCTTCAGCATTCTTTGTCTTTCTTCTTCTCAAAGCTTTATGACTATAATATTTTTCTTTAGCCATCCCTTCTAGAGAACTCTGGGTTAGAAACTACAAAACAGGTTATATTAGGGTACTAGGTGCTGAAACACCTCATTGTCTCAATTGTTCAAGAGATAGTCATAACATAAAACTTATTCCCTTTTAATTAATTTCTTTCCCCCTTAATCTTTCAACTGATTTTTTCCTCATCCTTCCTGCAAATCCAGCAAGAAATATATCTCCCAAACTTGTTCCTTCTGCATTTTTATAGTTCTTGTCTTGAAACCCATAATCAGGTCTTTGTCAGAGGATTAGTTTTGTGGAGGGATTTCAAGTTTCTTTGAATTGGTCGTTATTTTAAGAAGAAAGGCTTGGTCAAACTGAACTAGGGTGTACGATTCAAGACATATAATGAGGTAGGCTTGAAAAGGTCCAAACTCCAAAGAGGGCCTCATCCTTTCGTTAATTCAGCTGCCTGTACTTACTCACCCAATTAACTGAACAAACTCAAAGACTGTAACTTGACTGAATCCCCACCCTAGAAGATGCCCCTAATTGTTTTCTTCTCAAACATAAGAATTCTACTGGACTATGTGTGTGATGTTTTTCTAAGATTTAGAGTACCTGATCAAATCAAGCTACACATGAGGATTCAAGAGTCTCATTTGTCTTCTCCACCTGCTCACTCTTTCCTATTTGTAATTTTAACTCTGATGAACTAAACCTGAACTTCTATCAGCTCAATGAAACCAATCCCATTCTTGTCACAATGTGCCTGACTAACTGGGCACAGCAGCCATTTCCCACTATTAAAAAGTGACATACAATCATTCATTTCAACAAATTGGTTCATTAATCAAACCAAGTTCACCCAATCTAAATCAATGCATCCAAAAATACTACATTTCCAAACCCATTCAACCACCCAATCCTAATTACAGTTCAACATACATGTTCCTGAATCAAACACATTGAGATAACAAAACCGAAATTGTTCGCATCAAAGAAAATCACAAGACACTTCCTAATTTAACTGTATCGGGTTTCGCTTTCTAAACTTTGAAGATGAATACAATGGGAGATGGGAAAAGAGGAAGAATTTTTGACCCACCCTTCTTATAGGATTTGGTAGGTGCGATTATTTCCGGAGACCACCGTCAAGCTGCCAAATAGGGAGGAATTTCGTAATGTGGATATCTGGCTTTTCGTCATCGGCCCTTCCTTCCAGAGGTTATTACATATCACCTCAAAACCCAATCAAGATGATCCACCAAAATCTGGATTCCTGACCCACTTATCTCATCCAGAAGAGCCTCTTAACCTGAAATGCAAACCCGCTCATGTTTGATAAATCAGTGTTGATCAAATCCAAGCTCATGCTGATTTTCTTCCCATACATAATCGTTTCAACTGCTTCTTTCCCTTCATTAACTCCCAAAGTGACTGCTCTTTTTATAAAGATACTCTGAAAGCTTTATTTTCTTCAAAGATATTTACTTCTCTCCATTTTTGTTTATCTCTTCCTCGCAATTTGCTAAGCACTTTATATCTTTCGAATTGATTGTTATAGCTGCTCAATCCGCTTAATTTTCTCATCTCTTCTCCTCCTTTTCATCTCTTCCTTCCACTCTTCTTCTTTTGCCTTCACCTTTGTTCCCTAATGTTCTTCTTCTTAAACTAGGTTCTGCACCTTCATTTGTTGTTGCCTCCCACTTCTTTCTCTCTTCCATTTATTTTCTATTAATCTAATATATCCATTACTCTACAGCTCCTTCATTCCTTCCGAACTCTCCGTAAGCTCGTGGAAATTCTCTTCTCTATATCTAGGTATGAATGACTAAATGGGCTCATCTTGTCAGTGCATCTTCTTCTTTCCTCATTTCTGAGAGGGTTGCCCGGAAATTTTCGATTTCCCTCATGATTACTTCTCATTGGCTCGCACCTCTACAATCCCCTCTTCTCACCTTTTTATTTATGGCCCTGTTATCTTAGTCAGTTGCAGGAGAAAAACCCGAGGGCATACCTCTTTCTTCTCCCATGATCCCTCTCACCTCACCAGCATTATGTTCGCTGATGCTGCTGGGTAAGATTAGTCCCTTGTTATATATTATCCTCCTGATGAAACACTGAACTTTCCAACACACTTTATATCCCTTCAAAAGAGTATATAAAATTATGGCTTTGTGTTTCCTCACCAGTTATTTGATGTCAATATAATAGTGGCTATGAAGTAACTCAAACCTTCGCTTTCTCCTCTTAGACCCTCTGATAGCATGGTGTGGGTTCTTCTTCGTCGCTCCCATTTTTCCCCGCCACAGCTAAGGTGTTTATGATTTTTCACTCGCCCGGGTCTTCAACTTAACTTTAAATTTCAACCATGTCTGAAGCCTCTTCAATTTGAAAAGTGCACTTCGCACTCTCGATGTCCAACCATACCTGAATAAGCTATACCGGTACCTCCCCTCATCCCCACAAAATCAGATAGAACCCTTCGCCGAAGTAGAAACTACTTACTTTGTGCAATATATGAATTCTGAAAACTACACATTATAAAAGGGGAAATAAGGTTTAAACCCTTTCGTTGATGAAGCCTTTATCACATTGATTATTCCATAAAGCTTCAGCTTTGCAAAGATGGTCTTTTACACCTTCTGGCTTTTCATTTTCCTTTCTATATGCTCTACTGCTTTTCTCATTTTTTACACCCTCTTCCTCAAATGGTTCTTCTACTTCAAAGCCAGCTTCAGGTTCTACATTTTGAGATTATCTCTGTGTCGAGGTTCCTGTGTGAACCTCTTCTTCCCTATGAGTGTATTCATTCACATTCATCATCATCTTTCATTAAGATCTCAAACTGGTACCGCAGTTTGTTAAGTGAGAATTTGGAGCTGAGCTTTTTAGGAATTGGGATCAGTGGTTTGGGTTCATATAAGAGGAAATGAGTACGGTAAGGTCATGATCGATCAAGTTTTCGAACCAATCATTGGTTCAGCTTCAGCCTTTACGGTATGGGCTCAATGTTATCATTGTCTTATAATGTCAGTTAATGATACATAGCACCAATTGCTAACAATAAATGTCCAATTTATCGTTGCATGCCTTAACCGTGCTAAGTTAAACCCCAAATTTATCGGGATTTAGACAATTTTCGTCGCAATTCTTACTTGTCCAGTCATAATCAATGGTATTGTCTGACACAAAATTGATGTCACGCATATTGCCTTTCTCTTTTTTCAGTTTACGTCTCGGTCGCGACATAATTTCATCGTCAATGATCTCACTACAATCACCATTTAGGTTCACATAACTCATACAATCTAAAAATTAATGCCAGGATCTTTGGCTTATTTTTACAATAAGGCCTGGTTGCCACATGAAATTTTCTTAGCTTCTTATGTTACTTCGCTTCAAACCTCAATGCGAACCTCAAATTCTCCTTCGCCGTGGACCTAGAAAATCTCCAGCTCCCTATAAAACGTTGTTTTATCTCCTATTTTCCTCGCAACTTCAATTTCTTTGACAATTCAATTCACCCAGCACAATTTGTAAAAAAACATGTATAACATTCAAGAAACCAAATTAACAAGAAACAAAGCTCATCATTCAAATGTCTAATAGCATAAGATTCAATATTGAATTGAAAACTAATTTCAAACTTCAATCATGCATTCTCTCAAAAAATTTTTAATGCCAACAATAGAGTATTATACTCCCTTGTTCTTTATATTCAGATCGAAGCATTGGGCGAAGAATCTATTTCATTGTACTCCCACCGGTCTCGTAGAAAACACTAAAAATTTTAAACAAAGAGAATAACACACAAGTCTAACTAAAAACCAGTAATATACACATTAACTATAAAACATAAAATAAAATATTGTATGGGTCGCTTCTCAATGGCGCTTGGGCTGGTCCTTAGCCGACTGGCTGGGTATCATTCTCGTTGCTCTCAAAGAAATTCTTTAACTCAGTACTTAGAATCAACCTTTAAGTATCTTCCCTCCAAGGTAATGCTTAATCTCCACTCATTCACTGAATTCTTCCAAAGATTAGTTTTCACTCCACCAAGCCCAAAGGTCAGACTTGCCATCATTTCAGATAAATCATCCACTTATCCTGATTTAGAAAACACAGTCCTGGAGTTGAATAACATGATCTAACTTCCGCCTCAAATCTCTCCCCAAAATTTCCTGATCATGCTACTTGAGCTATCTAAAATTCCTACACATCACAGCTTCATTTCTCAAACAATCCATCCATCGAGTGACTTTTTTCCTTAGCACTTAAAATCAAATTCACTTCTAATTGTCACACGGCCTAGATTTCCAATTCAAGAGGAAGGCATATGGTTTACCAAAGACAATTATGCGGTAACATACCACTGGAGTTTTATATGCACTATAAGCCCACAACACAATGCTTTAGAGACCAATCCCTTCTACTAGAGCTTATAGTCTTTTCCAAGAATTTTCTAGATCTCCTTATTGGAAATTTCAGGTCGCCGATTTGAGCCTTATGGTAAGCCAAACTCATTATGTGGTTTGATCCCATACATACTCATGAGCTCTCAAATACCTATTTGCAAAATACCCTCAATCATTTATGATAGTTCTGGGTGCCCCAAATGTGCTCAAATACTTCTCCCAGAAGAACCAGAACTATATTAGCAGCATCGCCTTTGGGACAAGTCATATCCACCCATTTGACACATAGTCCACGCAGAGTATGCAAACAGACTATGAAGATGTGGAGCTGGTCCACAAATCTATCTCATACATCAAAAAGCTTCACTATCAGATACCTTGCAGGGCATTTCATGTCTTTGCTAATACTTCCATTTTGGCATTGTCACAAAGTTTCAAACTATTCAAAAACAATCTTTGGAATACAGAGACCACAAAACCCCGATTATAATTCTTATGGGCATTTTTATCTCCTGCAAATGTCCTCCATATGGTGATGTATGACACCAGTTATAAGATCTCGCTTGTTCACTCTTTCCCCGCACACACCTCCTGATTATATATCAGCTCCTTTTGAATAACAGATCATCCCATATATAAACCCGTATCGGGCCCCAACTTTCTACTTAGAATAATTCCCGTGGCATTTACTTCCACTGTTAGAAATCGATACAATGTCAAGATAGCAGGATTGAATGACAACTGAATAACCGGTCATCTGAAAATTTTATGCTAATTGTTCCTTCCACAAAGAGTTTTTCAATTTTCTACATGATCAATCATCAATTGGTCACAACCTTCCCTGCTTTGATCTTTATATCAAATTCCTCTAAGAATACCACCATCTTTATATTGTTTGATTTAATTTTCTTGCCATCAAATATTTAATTACAGCATGATCAGTATGATGATTATTATGCAGATCCAAACAGAGGTACTCAATTCTTCACAATACAAATATAGTTGGCATAATGATCCTTTCAAGATAATGCATAGAATTCCTCTTAATGAAAGGTTTATTTTAAATGTAATATATGAAACTGGAAATATCCAGTCGGCTTATCCTTGTAACAGATCCACGTAACAACAACTCCAAAATTCTATAATATAATCTCACCCTGCCTGGCTCCACTTGTCAAGATGGATTCAACTGATCCTGATCCAGATTCTTCAACAAGATTATGATCTTCATCAAAATTTGATCTCAGTATTTCTAAAGATCCAACATTATAATTTTCAGAAACTGATAACTACAGAAAACCAAAGATGTCCCAGAAACTTATCTTTTCTGATCGTTATAATAAAAGAAGTTCTATGATGAAAATTGAGTTTTGTCTCACCCACCTCGCCAGAATTATGTCCGAAGGATACGCCATGCATTATGAAATGGTATTTCCATTCAAGCTAAATACCTCACTCAATATTATCTCAATGATAAAATATTTAATTCAATTGATCCTGATAATCATGAGGTTATCCATGATATCTCTGATAATCCTCTTCTCACAAATCGGAATATAGACATCACGGTCTTTGACGGGTGGCGAACGTGGCGGTCCGCACGACGTTCTTCCAAAGAAAAGCGGTCATGGCACACGCGAGTTGTTTTCTTCCTCGTCTTCTGTACAACATCCGTTCGGTAATCCGCGCCAACCATCAGCAAAACGACAGATGAAACCCCGCTAACCCGCTCCAACACCGATCACGAAGTGTGGTGGATCTTCGGCTGCAAAGATTTGGCACGAGCGCGACTCATTCGGCGGCGCACTCGAACGACGACGGTCACGGCGATCGTCCCGCGAATCCACAGATCCGCATTACGCACCGGCACGTCGCGAACAAATCACGAACTATTTTAGCACTCATACATCTTCACACTGATTCGAGTCAATTATCTCGATGATTCCTTATGCATTTGCAAAGGAAGGACTGAGTATCTTGACTCTAATTGCACTGCCAATTTCTTCTCAGATTTCTTGTATCTTTAAGACCTCCGTTTCTTCATTCTTTACCAATGCAAGATATAATCAACGTTTTCGCTTTTATGGTTCTATGAAAGCATTTCGATGCAGACTAGTACCTTCAATATTAACCCTTACGTGATCGTTTCGCTCAATTGCTTTTCTTCACGCATGAATTCTCAAGAGAGATATTTTCATTCAAATTGATCAACGTTTCGTGTTTTGCAAACTAGAATGCAGCATTTATAATCAAATACTCTAAGATATCGGAAATTCATCTCATTTTCATCGATAATGTCAATGTTACAATCGTGAGTTCGCCCAAAACCGATGACTAATGTTATCTACAGCAGGCAATTTTCTTCATCAACATCGTGACCTGCTTTTAAGCTTTATCGCGGTTGAAGTGAATTGCTTTACTTCACTTTAGTGTTTAGCCTACCCTTCACAGACATCAATTGTATACCCAAGCTAAGAAGGGTCTTCCAACAATGGAGGAACACGTAGCTCTTCATGAACAAAACTACAAGAAGATGAATTTCCCATCTCACTGCATCCTCATGGACTCTCTTTCATTATGCCATTGACTTATCAACATTTGCATAATTGTCACGAGGTCTCCCAAACTCAACCTCTGCATTCATCATAAGGGCATCAAGTCATCAACTGAATACATAAAGCTTTCTAATCATATTTCCATTTGCAGGAATGGTAAAAATGCCAGGATCTTTCATCCAATGGTAGGCTTTTCTCGATCAACCGCACCGCATGCCAGCTTAGGCTCACCACTCCTATATAATCAATTCTTCTTTTTCTCAAGACATCCTTGAGGAATTTTGGTATTAGTTCGCATTCGAGTGATAACATCTACAGTGGGAATGTTAATTTCATCTTCGAAAATATCCAAGAATTTAGAAAATCGTTCTCCTTCTTTGCCTTTCTCTCAAGTCTTACAGGGGAAAGGAACCTGTAAGTGTGTAGGCTCAACCTTCACTTCGCTTTGTTCACATTCTACCCAAGCCGCTTCATTTTGCACTTGATTTCGCTTGCAACAACCTATCCATTTTCTTATTCTTCTTCTAATTTCTTCCTCTCTTCTTCGTCTCACTTTCTTTTCTCTCGTCTTTCGCCATCGTTGCTCCACCTTTGCCACTCCTCAACCTGACCGCCACACCCCTGATTCTCTAAAAGTCATCAGTGAAAGCATCCTCGTTTTATCTCTACAAGGTCGAGGTCGCCGCCTAACTCAGGTTTCCAAGTTCACAGTGAAGCACATTTTCTTGAAAATTTGTGTGTCGATTTAAACCGCTCAACCCCATAAATTCCTTGTCACAGGCCCAGCAATTTTTTTTTGTCCCCATGAATCCGCAAGATCGCCTCAAAGATCGGTTCCTCTTCTACCTTCCTTTCACATCACTTTGTTCTCCGCTATTGCTGCTACTGGAACCTCGTGGATTATATCCTGTCAAACATGCCCCCAGCTTTAGCCCCGTGATGCTCCTCCACCATATGAGAAGTGCTCCCCATGGCCTCACTGTCAGGTAGTGTGTGTGCAAGTCAAGTTAGCTTGAAATGGTAGTTTCTCTATTCATTCAAATAACAGCCTCCTCAACTTGATAGTGGATCCTCTTCAATTCGTCATCCTTAACACTTTCCGATTCCATCTTCCCACCGCCTCCACTGCGGCATAAGCAGCATTTTTATCTGATTCCCTCAACTTGTATTACTATGACTGGTGCCGCTTCCATAAGGCCATTTTATCGAAGTTCAATGACCCCACTTCTTTGTTCTACTGGTTGCCTCAAGATTCAGATGGAGCTTTCATGTTGCATTTGGCCAAGTCTTCTATCAGCTGCTTGGCTTCCTCTGCACTTCTTCTCTTAAATGCCCCACAGTCAGATCAATGATACCCTTGGGAGGTATCATTTGGTGGAGGGTGTATTAATATCCATTTCGCTCTTCAAGTTCATCCCATGATAAATTCCCTTAATAAATTGCACCTTTCCGCAGATATAAGCCATCCCTCCCCTGCTTTCAATTACAATGACTTCCTTCTTCTTTCTTTATAAGTGATGGGGGAAAAAATCGCCTAAGTGTTTCCACCAACCCTTCCATATTAACGAGCCATATGGCAATGATTCATACCATGTGGTCGTAATATCTCTTGCTGAAAAGGGAAGAGATGTAGTTTGGATCACCCATGGTCTCACGCCATTTTTAATTTAATCAGTTAGCCATCCTAAGGAATATGCCTCACGTGCTCATTAGATCTTCAGTAGGTGGCTCAGAATTGATTCATCAGATCATGGTGATCAGCATGTTTGAACTCAAAATTATTAATCCATATAAGTTACTCTGATCCCGAATCTTTCTCTGATAACTGGCTCCCGTAATTTCCATCAGATTTCCTGACTGAGATTCTTCTCGCTATTGTTTTGCTCAACCGTCTCACCCATTCTTTCATATATATAATTACTGCTTTCGTGACTTCTCGACCTTCCTTAAGTTCTCAATATTCTTCCAATTCAGTATATATGAAATAAGACCGATTTCGCTTCCCGTATGAAATAACTTTCAAAATGGAAACATATTGAGATCAATTGTCGGGAAATAGTTGCATTAAAAATCATATATCCTTTAAGCTCTTCTAAAGATCAAGAGTTTATGCGTACCACCGTCAAAATTGTTTTTGTGAATTTCTTTATGAAATAAAGAAAATGTAATAAATTAGCATTTCATTTTTTTTCTCGTATCATTGATTTATTTAAATCCTTTCAATCCCCGCAATGACGCCATAAAACTTGTTTGTCTATTTATGTATAGACTAAACCACTCAATTTTAATGCTCTATCGAGTCCTAATACTCCCCATAGTGGACCAAAATTGAGCTAAGACACCTAAGTGCTATGTCAAACAAGTAGTAAAATTTGATGTAAGTCCATTCTCGTGAGATTGACAATAATTTTAAAATCAATTACCCGTACTCACTCAAGATCCACACTATTTGCACCTCCTTGTAAATGTTTAAAACTAGAATTATAAATAAGATCATACTTGAGGTTATTATATTTATCTAATTAAAAGAAAAATTGAATTAAAACAAACAAAATAAAATGGACTGAATCAGTTCTCTGCTAGAAATGGACACTAATATGAAACTGCTGTGGAACAGTCAATTTCTGCATTATAATCCATTCGCCTTCTCAATCCTAATTTTGGATCTAGATTTGTCAAAGATGCCTAATAATGCAAATTGATTTCTTCCACACCACTAATTATGGGTCCTCTGGGCTTCTTTCAAAGACATGGATCTAATCGCTACTTGTATTCGTAACACTTTATAAGATCTGGGTATTTTTATTTTTCAATACTTCCTACCCATTTCTTAAGACTACAGATTTTTGCATCCCAAGTCTGGGTCACTGCAAAACCTCTACAAAATGGTTGATGACTCTTCCTTTAGATCTGATGGATTTTTCTCTTCCGTGATTAGATCTCAGCTAACACAGGATTAAGATCTTTCCATCAGATTAAGGTGAAATCTCTTATTATTTAAATTGATAAATAATCCCCTTCAACTTCAACTGTGAGTGAAATGGAAACTTATCTAAGTGAACTCTCAAAGCTTATTACTAATGGTAGTCTTAGAACACAAAATCGAATGTTCAAAGCTCTGGGGAATCTCCTACCGTGGTCACTGCTTAACCGGACCAAAAGACATATACAAATTTTATGACACTATTACCAAAGGACTATTGTCTAATCCCCGGCAACGGCGCCATAAAACTTGTCAATCGGATCGTAGTATGTACATGCGTATACGATCATCACCTAAGGACTATTATCTAATCCCCGACAACAATACCATAAGACTCGTTAAGACTACATCAATAAATTGTTATGATCAAAAACACCTATTCAAATTTGAGACTTATTAACAAGGACTATTGTCTAATCCTCTAGTAAAATAAACCATTAAACTTGAGTGTGAGTTTTAAGTATCACTTGATTAAAAGATATTTTTATAAGAATAAACCATTTTAATGTGGTTTTCGATCCAAGATAACGCAAGTGCAATGTGCCGACAAGTAATAAAATGGATTTAAGTCTAGGATATCGATCCTACGTAGATCTCAAGAATTTTCAATCAATCAATTCAACTACTTAAGCTCCATACCATTCGGGACGATAATACGATAGTGATTTGCTTGAAAGCTTGAAATGAATGACAAAGAAAAAATGGATGAACAATAAATGAATTGAATATTGAAATATCAAAATAACAAATTTAGATTTAACAGCTTATCTCTAAAGAAAACATTAATAATCGCTATTGTGAAGAATCACCCTACAAATCAGACAGATCTTTTGGTTTTCCGAACTACGCATCTTTAAAACTAAATTAAGGATTAATATAACAAGGACTGACTTTCCCATACCACACGCTCATCATCTCACCTTAACTGCTTTCCCGAACACAGGGGGTGAAATAACTACTTAAAACTGAAGGTTTGTTCGGTATTTTTCTTTCAATACTTCATACCCACAACATGGACCGCACCAGCTCTGCCAGTCATCACGAGGTTTACTATACCGGTTCCTCACCCTTGTAAAATTAGAATAGCTTACTTCTTTCCTTGATTAGATCCCCTGTTAACACTAGGATCGAATTCACTATTCGACCATTGAGGTGAACTCTCTGGTCTACTTAAATTTATAACTCAATTTACTTCTACATGTTTAGAAGAGGATGTATTGATTTAAATATACAGAGCGCATTAGATCGCATTATCAGTTCCAGTCATCTTCCCGAAATTGTTCTTTACTCTCAAGAATGCCTTCTCTCGTGTCACCCAGAGGGCCTCCCGAAATCGAGTCGAAACAACTCGTTATGGGTACAAGAGGATCGAAATTGGAATCAATTCCAAGAACACGCAAAACCGAAGAAGTCGACAACATCCGTCTGCCTATTATGAATGAACATCAAGTAGAAAGATTATTTCGACAATAACGCCAATTCAATGGAAGCCGGGTTTCTAAATTACTAATTATACCATAAGAATATTTGTCGATCAAGAAAACCACCGAATCGTGGAAACCTGGTGTTCGAATTCTCCTGCACTGGTCTGAATTCGAACAACCGCATGCACTTCAAGAAATATACATCTACATTAAGCTCAACTTTTTACAATTTAACGTTCAAATCCATATTAGAACGAAATACATACTAATCTAATCTAAAATAAAATGGAAAGAAAAACGAAAAACAAAAAGAAAGAAAAGAAAAGAAAAGAAAAACAAAATAGACAGGAGCCTACAAGAACCCATCTCTCTTTCAGCCGCCAAGAGCCGCTCGTTGGTAGCAAATTTCGTATTTATAGGGTCTCCGAAGTTGGGCCCTAATTCCAATGCGCTCTTGTGGATTTCCCAATGGATCGGCTCCATGTTAATGCTCTCGTGCTCGCGTACCTCAAAGCCTTTGTCGCGACATCGCTTAGTTTGGCACTTCATAAAAGATTTATCGCAAGTCATGATATTCCTTTGTTTTCTTGTAAAGTACTTTATGTCGCGACAAGGAATCAATGTCGCGACATCAACCTTATTCTCTCGCAACCTTTAAATGATGGTTTCGGCGTCGCGACATCACCTTTGTCGCGGACATCACTCTATGGCTCCACAGGTTTTAATCGCGCTCATTCCCCGATGTCGCGACATCGATCTCTTATCGCGGACATCATCATGTCTTCGCAGAGTCCTTCAACCGATGATTTCTGATGTCGCCATCAATCTTTGTCGCGACATCACTTTAAGGGCCCCAGCCTTGAATTGTCGTCTTAGCGCCGCGACATCGATCTCTTGTCACTACATCGCCAGTCTCGCAACACTAACTTCAGAGCCAGTCGCTTATGTCGCGACATCGATCTCTTTGTCGCGACATCAACTTTAGTCTCAAGGCTTCAACTGCGTTCCCGATGTCAGCCCTCAATCCTTGTCGCGGACAAGCAGCCTAATGTTTTTGAAGCTTTCCACTAATGAAGTTCCCGATGTCGATATCAATCTCTCGCCGCTACGCCAACTTTAGAACCAGAATCGTGAACTGGTATTTTGGCGTCGCTACATCGATCTCTTATACCGCAAGCATCGCTTAAGTCTCGCGTAGCCTTTCAATCGGATGAGTTTCGGCGTCGCGACATCAATCCCTTTGTCGCGACAGCCAGCCAATGTTTTTGAAGCTTTCACCGATGGTTCCGATGTCGCTGACATCGAATCTCGTCGCTGACGCCAACTTTAGGAACCGGGGAATCGTGAATTGGTATTTCTATGTCGCGACATCGATCTCTTGTCGCCGGCTATCGCCTTATGGAATTGCAGCCTTCAATCGAAAGGAAGTCTCATGTCGCAACTCGATCTCACGCGACATCGATATGGCCTCGCAGCCTTAAACCTGGTTGCTGCGTCGCGACGCCGCCCTCCTCGTCGCGACTACATCTTAAATCACATCGCCATCTTTTCAAATCCATTGAGAGCGGCTAAGGTGCTTCTCTTGTCACGACCTCCATCCCTGTCGCCGAATATCGACTCGCCGCGACATCAATGATGTTGTCGCGACATCATTTCTTAAGTCTCTCGTTACCTTCGCCATTTACATTGTAATGCCTCGTCGCGACTGCATCAAGTTTCCGAATTTTCCCCCGAAGTTGCGACTCCGCATAATCGGACAATGCAAACCCAAAACTGCAACATTGGTTACCCAACCGCTTACTTCGCCCGCCATTTTCCAGATTTTTACTCCACCGATTGCCATTTTCATCGCTTCTTTCTTTCACACTCCCCGCTAATAACAAATCAGGAGTTTCTTCATAATTCTACATATTAATTATTCCTTTCTGATGAAAATCAAATGTAAAACGAATTAAAAATAGATGACTTTTAAGCTCATCAAACTCCCCAACTTAAAGTTTTGCTTCGTCTCTCAAGCAAAGGAAATAAAGAATTGTTAGTCCTCAAACAAAAAGGGACATTTTTTTTCTGCTCGCTTGGCAAGAGCGCTAATTTTGGTTGAAATACAAGAATGCATTGTTTTCTGTACATCTAACTTCAAGTCCAGCCAAGGTTAGTTTTTAATCTTTATAGTATAAAACTAAACTGCTGAAATTGTTTTAAACCACATAATCATTAGATCCCGTTGAATAATAGATTATTTTCCTTTCTCATCTTCATACCGAGTCAATTTCTAACTCCCTAAAGTCCTTCACGCTTTGATTGTTTCCATATTTCAAATTCCATAGGTTTGTTTTTCATATTGATCTCCACTAATGTAGGGTGATTTCAAATTCCTCTGCACATCAACTGTGCTCCGCTTATATCACAGTTTCGGGTAATGGGTAGGATGGAAGGAATTTTTAGGTTAAGATTACCCCGAACCCTTTTCTCTCCTCTTTCCTCGCCTCTTTCTTTCTTGTAGTTTCTCTAATAAACTCCCTAAACTTCATATGTTTGGGACATTTCTTTGATTTCTTCAATTCTGTAATCGTATGCCCCTATTTCTACTTGTAATCAACCGGGAAATTCTCTTGTTTGTCACATAATTGTGGATAGTGCAATGTTTTAACTTTTGTGCTTTCTAACACTCTTAGCGAACTTTGGGTTAGTAGCTCCCATACCTCGTATGGCATTAGGTACTAGGTGTTGAAACACCCTTAAGAACTTAATTGCTCAAGAGAGTTAGGCCACAAGATAAAACTTATCCCTATGTTTCTTTCTATTGCATTTTCATCTTGCTTTTCTTTTCATTTCCTTTGTTTCTTTTTTTTTTTTTTTTTCCTGAGTTCTCAAACCTATAACACTCCCGCAGACTTCATTTCTTTCTTCCTCCTTGAACTCCCCGGGTAATCATAGGTTCTTACTAAAGGATTGATTTTAGATGGGTCAGTTTCTCATTGGCTTCATTTTTGAAAAATAAGCTTGTTGGCTCAATTTCTCGAACTAAGGTGTATGCATCAAAGATATGAATAGTGGATGGCTAGAATGGCTCAACCATCCAAGAATGGCCCGCATCATCTCTGTCACCAGGATTACCTAAAATTCGCCTCAATCAATAATCTAACAAATTTGTGAATTTGATTGAACATTGTGACTAACCATAAGGATTGTATTGACTCATTTTTGTTGATGAGTAGTTAATACTTGATATTCAACAGAAGTTCCTTGACTTACTGCTCGTACTCACAAACTCAAAATATGTCTTGCTCCTTCTATCAGGATATCTTCCTCTATTCTGGACTTACCAGCTAGACTTAAGTCATTTTTGCACTTTGTGTTTGAATCAAACAAGATTCATTTGGCCCTTATTCTACATTTCAAATCATTCCTAATCTAACTGCCATTCTATTCATCTCATTATCTCGCTAGCTTTTATTCTTGAACTAATTCCTACTTTTATTTTCCCAACTATGCAACCGCAAAGCAACACAAAATTTAACAACCAAAATAACACAACAATTCATTTCAAATTTATCATTTTATTTTTGATTCAATTGCAAATGTTGGATACACAAAGATGTGGGCTTCGAAGGTAAAGGAGATCATTTGGGAAAAGTCTATCTCTTTCTTTTGGAAGAGGCAAGAAAGATATTAGGGGATCCAGTTCAGTGGTATTCAAATGAGCCGGGAATGGAGGGAATTTCATTTCCTTCTTTCCTTTCTTCTTAGTTTCCTTCTCAACTTGATTCTAACAAAGATCCTACTGAGAGATCAACCTTCTTGCTTAGGCTCATCTCTTGCTTCCTTCCCAAGCCATTCATCGGTTTTCCATTTCGCCATTATTTCCAAAATTTGGAAAGATCATGTTAATCAAATCCAAATTTTCTAGCCATTCTTCTCGCTCATTGTAGATTCAAAGATCCTTTTGCTTCTTTGTCTCTATCATCCAAATTTTATTCTCAAAATCTTTTGTAGAGATCAGATAAAAATTTGAATCCCTTTATTTGTTCTCCCAATTTGGCTTCCCCGGTTTCGCTCTCTTTTCATGATGGTTAAAGAGCCGAGAATCACGCTCAAACTGATTGGTTATAAAAGATTCATGACTCAAAGTTGAGTTTCCAGAAAAGATCAATCTCTTTCCTTCATTTCTTTCAAGTCCTCTCTTGTCACGAAGAACCCTTTCATCTGTTCTTCTCTTTCGCCTTCTTCTGCTAGCCTGATCTCTCTTCCTTTTAACTCTTTTCATAAACTCTCCCCGACTTTGCCGCATTCCACTCTTTTTCCTCGTCTTCCATCTTCTTCGGGATGGCATTGAGGGCCTCCATTATTGAATTGTTTTCTTGTTCTCCCCTTGAGCTTCCTCCCTGCTCTCTGAATGCTCTGTTTTGCATAGGAGGAGAACTAGCTAAGGGGACGGAGAAATCTAAGGGGCTTCTTTCATCCTGCCCTTCATCATCTGCAAATGTGGAAGTATTATTTTCGTGGAGGATTTTCGATTCTCTTCTTCTGGCCAAAGAACCCCCAAAGTCTCCTCTTCTTTGTCTTGCGTGTGCTCGTTTTTCCGTTTTAATCAACACCCTTTTTCTTTGGCTTCGGGTCCCTTGCTCACTCCTCTCACAGAGAGGAGAGGGTGGATGTCATGTGACTTCTTCTTCTTTCTTCTTCTTCCCTGCACTCCCTTCAATTCCTACTTTAACATAAAACAAGATCGTTTTCGCTCGGGTGAGGATCATCCTCCTTATTTCCTTCATGGTACCATTATAGAATTCACTGACACGCCCACATCGAGCTTGTACCCCTTCGTAATGAGCACACAAAGATTATTGCTTCCGCTCCTCCCTCACCGTGCACACATGCTTGGAGCCAAACCAAAACAGAGGCCAAGAAATAGGAACTACACCTTAGCCTCCCTCACGAGGCTTCCCTGCTCGGGGTTTTTGGTCCTCCTTCCCCTTGTCCCAGTTAGTTGTGCTTTTCCGTCAGTGAGCTTTTTGGCAATCTTTCCAAAATTCGGGGTTTTCCAAGAGCTAACTTGACCCATGTTTCAGGCTCCGCTCATTCCATAGGCTTACAATGCCTGCCCATATGGTACCCATACCCTCTCGACGAACACAAAGGTTGTCTTTCCCGTCACCGCATTTGAATAAAATTCTTTCAACACCGTCACAGAGTCTCACTTTTTTGATGGAGCGCGGTAAAGTTTCCCAACCCTTTCGTTCAATCATCTCTGAGGCAATAGGGTTTCGAATCTTCTTCAAGCACGAACCCTTGTTTGCATAGTGCTTCTTCCATTTGGAATAAGCTTACTCGATACAAAAAATCTTCTACTTCTTCTTCTCTTACTCTTCTTTTTCCTTTCACTGCTCTTTCTTCAAAATCACGGGTACCTCGTGCTTCAGGCATCTCTTCCAACGGTTCTTCCCGTTGATTTCTTCTTCCGTTGCACATATTCCTCCATGATCTCTCCCAAAGTTAGGGGACAAGGTTTGAGGTTTCACCCATTCAAACTAAGGAAAGTTTTTTTGAGAGTCCGAGAGCTAGGCTCTTCTGAATTTAGAATCGGCAGCTGAGGTGATCAATCTGCTTCGGGAGAGTGGAGCTAAGTGGGAAGAAGTTCTCCAACAGTTGCAATTCAATCAAGTTTTTGTGGGCTACTTATTGTTTTATTAAATTTGCATGTCGCGACTTCAATGCAAAGTTGAAATTATATGCTGTCATTAAAATTAGGGCAAAATTTAAACCACCCAATCGGCAATTTAATGATGTTATGATGTACCCTCACGCGACATAATCAACTCAGGACAAGTCAGCCCCTTGGCTACGACAAAGAATTATTTCCTCTCTATATGATGATGTCGCGACAACTCCTCTAGGAGGAATTGCTCTTGTCGTTACTTCGTCTTTCCTTCTAATGATTTCACTCAGAGTCACGACATCAATCTTCGTCGCGAACTAATCAAAAGATTTGCCTTTATATTTAATGAACAGAGGGTTTTTCATTCTTTATAAATCCTCAAATCCTCGAAGATCAAATAAATCAATTTCACACGCTAGCTCATACATGTATTCAATTAAATTTTCACAAAATTTGTATGTGTGGAAAAGAATGCTTCCTTTTTCCCCGCATCTCCTTCCCGTGGAATTGCCGAGTCGCTCCCGATTGTTCTCTCATTTCCTTGCATTTTGCACAAGCACTCGCAACATTTACTAAAGGATTTATCACACTAATTACTTGATCAAAAGAGTCACTATATAAAGAAAATTAGAGAAAAAATCAAAGCAATTCTAAATAAATTAAAAACAGAACAAGTCTGGTCGCTCCCATCACCGCTCGCTTTGAGTCCTTAGCTGGACTTGTTGTTTTGGTTCTTCTTCTTTCTAGATAACCTGCTGGAGCTCTTCCATTCCTTTCTCCCTGCTTAGATAGTGCTTCAGTCTTTGTCCATTGACTTTGAATTCTTCCGCATCACCCTTATCAGCTACCGCTCCAAATGTATTGCTTCGACACCACCGTATGGCCCACTCCATTTGGATTTCAACTTTCCTAGAAACAATTTCAGCCTAGGAATTAAACAAAGAGAACCCGTTCCCGCTCCTCAACTCTTTCTCTCAGATCCTTTGATCATGCCATTTCTTTGTCTTATCTTTGTAGATTCTAGCATTATCATAGGCTTCATTTCTCAATTCTTCCAATTCAGACAGTTGGAACAATCTCTCTTCCCCTGCAGTTTTAAAATCGAAGTTCAACTTCTTGATGGCCCACATTGCCTTGTATTCCAATTCTAGAGGTAGGTGACATGGTTTGCCAAAACAATTCAGATGGGACATTCCAATAGAGTTTTGTATGCACTCAGAAGCCCAAAGTGCATCATCAAGCTTCGAAGACCAATCCTTCCGCCAGCCACGCCTTTCAAGTATTCTTTTAATCTCCTCGTTGGAAATTTCTCGCTTGTCCATTGGTCCGGGATGATAAGCTACAGGACTCATTACATGCTTGATCCTATACCCGTTTCATGAGTTTTGCAAATATTTTGTTTGGTAAATGCGGCTTCCCCATCACTAATGATAGTTCGGGTGTTCCAACCAAGCCAAAATATTTTTCGGCAAGAAACTCACAACCGGTTAGCATCATTCCTTGGACAAGTTAATGGTTTCCACCCATTTAAACATAATCAATCGGCTAGCAAGTATGTACATGTGTTCCCAAATGATAGATTGGTCCATAAATCTATTCCCTACATCAAAGATTTGCACTATTATAATTTTTAGGGGCATTTCTATTTACACGATATTTCCAATCTTTTGGGCATCTATCAGCACAATTTTACCCATCAGCACAATCTTCGAAGATAGTGGGCCACAAACCCTGTATTGGTTATTCTTATGAGTCGTTCTTTCTCCTTTAAAAAATGACCCCATACGGGGTGATGGTATCTCTTAATTTTTCCTTGTTCATTTTCTTCGCACACATCTTCTTATTATCATGTCAGCACCTCTTTAAATAATAGTGGATCATCCCAAATATAATACCCGGGCTGTCGCTTATGAGTTTCCTCTTCGTTGGTAACACTCGAAGGAATTAATTCCACAAGCTAAATAGTTCAATGTCAAGATACCATGGAAGTTGGAAGGAAACTTTAAACGCTTGCTCATCCGGGAAGTTCTCTCACAATATTATTTTCTCTTCTTCGCAGTTTTCTACTCTTGACAAGGATCAACATCGCATTGTCACACCCTTTTATCCTTGATTCTAAGTCAAACTCTTGCAATAATAAAGACCCACCTTATCAATCTTGGCTTAGCTTCCTTCTTTGACATCAGTAATTTGATTTCGCATGATCGCATTTAATGATAACATGGGATCCCAAATGTATTGCCCGAATTTTTTCATTACAAATACTATGGCTAGCATCTCCTTTCTTTCGCTTGTTGAGTAATTTTCTGCGGCTTCATTGAAGGTTCTACTAGATAGTATATGGTCCCTAATATTTTCTCCTTTCTTTTGCCCTAGACGCCTCCTAATGTAAAATCACCGCATCACACATTATTTCAACCTCGATCCCATTCTCGTGCAAACATTATAGGTGCTTCGAATCCAATTTGACCTTTGATCTCTTCAAAAGCAAATTTTTGCAGAGTCATCAAAATTAAAACTTGTATCCTTCTAGTAATCAGATAGCTGGCTCGCTATTTTCGAGAAGCCCTCATGAATCTTCATAAATCTGCAAGACGCCCAAGAAGCTTATGACTCCTTTACTCGTGGTAGTGCAAGAGTTTCGATAATGGATACCTTGATCGGGTCTACTCAAGTCCACAGCATAAATTTTATGCCCAAGAACAATACCTTCTCGTTACTACAAATAGCATTTTCCCAATTTAGTGCTATGAAGGTCGCTTGTCTCTGGGCATCTTGAAGCACTGCTTCTAGGTTCTTCAAACACCGATCAAACCTGGATCCATATCATGAAGTCATCCATGTACTTCCATAACTTCTTCAACCAAGTCTCGAGAATATTGACATCAGTACACCTTTGGAATGTAGCAGGAGATTACACGTACCCCAAATGGCATCCTTCAAGGCATAGTACCATAAGGGCATGTGAAGGTGGTCTTCTCGTCCTCAAAGTAATAGCAATTGATTGTATCCTAAATACCCATCCAAGAAACAAAATGGAGGGTGTCCTACTAATATGTCCAACATTTGATCAATGAAGGGAAATGATCTTTTCTCGGTGTAATGTGTTCAGCCGTAATCAACGATACCTCCATCCCGTCAACGCTCTTGTCGGGAATCAATTCATTTTCCTATCATGATCACAAGAACCCACCCTTCTTTGGAACCACATGGACCGGCTCACCCAAGGACTATCCGAAATTGCATAGATAAACCAGCATTCAGCAATTCGGTATCTCCTTCCGACCACTTCCTTCATCACCGGATTTAGCCTCCTTTGATGTTCTACAGATGATCCAGTTTCTTCTAATAGACCAGGTATGCAAATTGATGGATCGTACCCTTCACCCTTCAATGGACTGCTATAGACTCTTTATGCTTCTTAAGATTTGCAAAGAACTCGTTCCTCATCATCAATAGTCTGAAGCGTGAGATAATCAATCGGCCTCTTTCGTGATTCTAAATAAGCACATTTCAAATGACTTGGCAACTCTTTCCCCAACACTAAATTTCCGAGCCGGTTTCAATGAATTTCCTTTTCATTATTTTCCCCTTTGTCACTGCTTGAGCTTGTGCTCAACACGCTCTATAGAATGAAATCGTTGTATGACAATCAGTAGTGTCATCTTCAATATAATCGAATTCATCTTCTTTTCATTGATAAAAATTGGCATTTACAATCATTGTGAACATCGGGAGTCAGAGGTATAGACATCACAACTACATTGCAATTTTCTCTCATTGCCTATATCTATATTCCCCAGATGCTTTTTGATCAAGTTGAAAAGCAAGAATCCTTCTTCAACTCTCAAGGTAAGAACTCCTT